>JBAPLH010000104.1:3000000-3365000 GCA_037897445.1 Ceriops zippeliana | reverse complement strand
GGGGATCAGAGAATTCTATCAGTGAACTGTCAGGGCTTTGGTGTTACTCCTCGGTTGCAGCCAAGGTTTGATGCCTCTGTGCCAACTGTACCGTCTGATGTATATCAGGCAATGGCAGCTGCTGCTTTGCAGGAGATGCAGACACTGGAGTCTTCTAAAGCAGCTTCTCAATCTCTTCTGCAGTTCCAGCAATCTCAAAATGTTTCCAATGGGCCTTCTGCTTTAATTCAGAGGCAGATGTCACAACATTCTAATCTTCAGAATTCTTTTTTTCAGAACTTGCAAGAAAGCCAGGCCTTGACTCAAACTCCACCTCTACAACAGCAGTTGCAGCATAGCCACCAGTACAATGATCAGCAGCAACGACGGCATCAATCACTACAGACACAGCGAGTTTCACAACCTCAGCAACTACTGCAGTTGTCTACACAGCAGCATATCCCAAATGTCATCTCAGCTGTGCCTCATCTTACATCAGTCACCCATTCCCAATCTTCATCTCTGCAGCCAATTCCTTCACAATGCCGGCAGCAGCCTTTTTCTGAACCTATTAGAAATCCTATAGCCACATCTGATGTTTCCTCCATGCACAGTGGAATTGGCTCATTTTCCCAGGATCAGCCATCCCCCATGCTTAACATTAGTGGATCCAATTCTGCTATATCTTCTGCCTTGCTATCAAAACAAGTAGCAGCTGATCCTCAACTGACTTCAGGGCCTCCACCTTGTGTCCTGCCACAGGTGGAACAGTTGGGAACAGCAAATTCAAATGTTCCTGAACTTTCTAATTCATTGTCTTCATTTCCTGAAGGAGAGTATTCTGTGTATCAAGGTGCTGCTAATCCACAAAGCAATATCCTATTAGGAGTTAGCATTGATTCTTCATCATTAATGCTGCAGCATGGGATACCAAGCTTGAGAAATATTGGCACAGAAAATAGCTCATTGTCTATGCCATATGGTGCATCAACTTTTGCAAGTGCTGCAGCAGGTCATACCCCACTTAGTTCAAATATGATGACTTCAAGTTGTGTTGATGAATCAGGTTTCTTGCAGTCATCGGAAAATGTGGACCAAGTAAACCCACCAACTAGGACCTTTGTTAAGGTAAGTGTAATTTTACTCTCTGGCCAAGATGCTCATGTGTATTTATGGACACGTGCTTAATTATGCCTGCAGTCATCTCAAGTTTCCAATTAATGATTGATATTCAATTCATAATTATACAAAGTCATCGTGTTTGGTACTTTGGTGTTCGGTTATGCTATTCTGCTCATGATGGTTTCCTTGGTCCTCTCATTTTCTTTTACAGTACCATCTACTTTCAGTCCTGATGTTGTGGCTTTCATAGACTTATTTTTTCTTGGCCCGTATCATTAGATGACTGACATTAACTGTTATAATTCTGACAGGTTCACAAGTTAGGGTCCTATGGGCGCTCACTGGACATTTCCAAGTTTGGCAGTTACGATGAGCTGCGCAGTGAGCTAACTCATATGTTTGGCCTCGAAGGCCAATTGGGAGACTCTCAGAGATCAGGCTGGCAGCTTGTATTTGTTGACCGGGAGGACGATGTGCTTCTCCTTGGTGATGACCCTTGGCAGTAAGTCCACATATGCCCCTGTGGGTTTTCTTTTAAAATCATTTTTCAAATGCTATTGCAGTATAAAATAGTTTGGGCAAATATGTAGTCATGCCCCTTTAATTTTAGTACCTAGGATTGTTTTGCCAAAATATGTTTTACCTTGATATTGCTAATTGAATTTCTTGAGAGTAAAATCTGCTGTAATTATCACACTGGACTACTAAGGGTTGCACCTGGTCTGAGTCAAGGAAAATAGACCATGAGAAAATTTTCCATGGTCCAGAAAGAATTTGAAAGTGGGAGAAATAAATATACGTGTTGAATTTTTTGGGCCCACCAGAAACCCTTAATTCTTAATTTGGGAAGGAAATGAAAGTAAAAGGAATATTGGTTAAATTGTAGATGTTGCAATATACTTGGGTATTTTCTTAACAGTGTAGCTGCATACTCCTGGTAAGCATCCTCGTAAGATAAGGAAAAGGATTCAGGACTAGCAAATTCATTTGAATGTCCTTTTTTTCTCGTGCCAAAGAAAAGAATTTGTAGAATTACTCGAGTCATCTTCCTAGTTTATAGAGGTTTTTATTCTTTGTTATTTAGTTTGGTTTTTGTTGAAGGCATGAACAATTAATGCAATTTTTTTTTTTTTTCACTTTGACCTCTTATGTTTGAATCATGACTTATTTAATTAATTTTTGTAGCATTTGGTGCTGCAAAAAAATTCCTGCAATCTGAATCTCTTATTTCAGCCTAAAAAAAGGCAATATTTTAGTTCTTAATCCTTCAAAGTAGTTGTATTGCTCAAAAATAAGAACTCTTTTCCTTCAAGGTCTAGACATAAAATGCAATGTTTGCCAAGCCTACCCAATCAGCACTACCCATCTATGACAAGCATATATAGAGAGGGGTCTAGCCACTTATCCAAATGGCCAAAGTGGATCAATTTTGTTTATAGGTGAATTGATGATTGGGTCAACCAAAAGGCAGGTTAAATGAAAACTGGCGGATCAGAAGCTCGTAAAATAGAATTAGGATGGAGAAGCAATGGCAAGTGATGCCTAGATTGCTTAGGCCACAAGCATTATATTTGTTGATACATAAAGGTCTGAAAGTGATTCCACATGTATTTTGTGGATAGAGATTGACACCACTCTCTCACTCTTTCCCCAAACCCCACCCTGCATGGGCGGGGCACGAAGGGATGTGAATTGTGAGCATCAAGCCATAGGTCCAGCACAGACATGACCTTGTGCATCTTGATTTGATTTCCTTTTGAGTCTTGTTGACAAGGTGGGTTTGGTTGTCTTAAGACATGCTGCAATTGCTGGAGTTGGGGCACTATTGATCCGCCCTGCATTCTTATGGCATTTGATCTGATTTTGATCTGTGTTACTGGCAAGGAAAGGGAGGAAATAAACACAAGAGGAAGGGAGAAGAAGAGGAGGCGACATTGTTTTCTGCTTTTAGATTAAAGCTGTTTGGTTGTATTATCTGTTGATGTTTACATTTGAACTATTTTGATTCTATGATTTGGACAAGAAACCGAGTATTCTTCTCTTCTATTAGGGAATTTGTTAATAATGTCGGGTACATCAAGATACTCTCTCCGCTCGAAGTGCAACGGATGGGTAAAGAAGGCCTCGGTCCCAAGCAGTAGGAGTTGGAGCAACGGGTTATCGTCACCACCAGAGCTGATTCTCTGAGAAGTGAAACTGGATGGTGCATCGCTAGATATTGTAGTGTCTCGTGGTACTTGTGCAGAGTGTGGCTACTTCTATCTGCCCTTTTTGTTTTTGTTTTTGTTTTGTTTTTTTTTTTTTTTCATCATAGTAAACGAGGTGTTGTGCTCTGGAGATTCGATCAGGGACTACTAGTACTGTAAATTATATTTATGATGACCCAGTCAATTATTGTAATATACTCAGTAGGATGACAATAGCAGAATGGTAGCTGGAGCTGAAGATGGTTCGGAGACGTTAAGATTCATTGTGTTTCAATCAGTTGGGTGGTCTCTCTAACTACCATTCAATCCCTGCTTTTTGAGAGTACAATTTCAACGATGATGGCAATATGTTGAATAAAACTGAACAGAGTCTGGTGCCGAAGGGCAGCAAGGTAAAACTGAAGAGTTTGGAAGAAACCAACGCTGCTGACATCCGTTCAATTGTTCTACCAGGCCCACTTCTTTGTGAGATGGATGGTAGAGGATGGTAAAAGGTTAAACGATACTCAATTGATAATGTTAAAAATGTGTGGTTTTGAGAGTGAATGGATATTTTGCTTTTGTAACTAAAATTTCCACACAAATCCCGTTCCAATTTGTAGGGCTCTGCCAAACTCCCTTCCTTGCCCTTAGGAGTTATGTATTAGCATTTAATGGCACCTTGTTTTATTGTGGTTCGAGTTGCCTGGTCTGCAAGGCGGACAGACTAGGAACCAGGGAGCGTGACGGCGCAGACCTAATACATACCCAGCCATACCCCTTCCATAGAATGCTAACTGGGAGATAACATGAAAAATAACTCTCCGTCTAATCTGGCAGCACTGATGGAAGAGAAGCTGGCAAGTGCAACCTGTTCGATCTACAAGCAATATACCTAACTTGGAAGAAGGGGCAATGTCCATTTGACGACTTCGTTGGAGCGTTTTTGGAAGGGTTGGTACGGTGGATTTTATTTTATTTTTTTTAATGCTTCACTGAATTAATAAACATGGAAAGGAAAATTTTAACGGAAAAGTCTGCCCTTGCTAACGAACGTTCCATCACGTGGACTCCTCCATATTGACCGTCTCAGTGCCGTGGTATCACTTTTTTCATTTTTTTTATGGCAGCCACGCAGTTGGTGCATGCAACTTATTAGAACATTACGTTTAAAAGTAGTACAATATTTATGGTATAATGGAAAATTTTATTTACGTAGAATTCAATTCTGTTTTTCTTCCTTAGAATTCAACCGTCTGATAATGATTGTCGTTAAGAAGTATAGCTACATTTATAGTTTATGTACGCTCTTGCACTTTCATGTATAAAGCGAGAGAACAAATATTCACATGCACCATCTGACCAATAATCAATAATCCATCAAAATAGAGTTTTCATGCAAAACCTAGTGTAATTACAGTCAATCATCCACATGTAGGAGTACAAAGCTTAAAATAATCAGCGCTAGACATCACGGGCCAGACTGCTGCTTAATCCTTCCCCCAACTTTTCGGAATGAAGATTAGGTCCCCCCCCCCACCCCCCCGTGTTGTCTCGTCGAGGTTCCTAATCTAATTGACTTAAAACGTGAATTAACTTAACTCGAAAAAATAAATATATAAGTTTTAAACGAGATACAACTTAAAAAAAAAAAAAAGGCCTAAAAAAGTGAGTAAATGGAAAAAAAATAGCTATAATAAAACATACACAGTTTTGCGTACAATGTAAGTGATAATTATTAATGAACGACAATAGGCAGCAGGAAATAATAAAAAAAGGCAATAATTATATAAAACAAATAGGAGTAGAATTCTTGGACATGGGATGAGATTTCAAATTTCATATCTCTGGAGTTATCACAAAATGCAGGTTTTAGTTCTCCTAAAACAAAACAAATTCATGACAGATTGCGTTACAAATGCAGGTTTCACATCTCACGCTTAACTAAAACAAAACAAATTATTTATTTCATGACAGATTGGGATAAAAGAGTTTTTATAAAACAAACACATAATCTCTTCACAACTTGTGTTAAAATTCATGTTTTACTGAAGTGAAACACGTTTGCATTGATATCAACAAAACATTTATTTTTTCTTTGATAAAAGAGCGACAAACAAAACAAACATGACTTGGAACTTTGTCTTTTGGATGCTCAAGAATGTTTCATGGGTTGGACGTAGCAACCCTTCTAGCTAGCACTTGCCCATTCGTTGAATGGTAGTTAAACCCCACCGCATCCCTTTTGTATTCCAATCATTTTGACTCATTATATAGTAGCCGCAAGCATTTGTGTGTATCGTTTTCTGTAAGACGTGTAAAGTAGCAGAACTTATACTCTCATAAAAAGTTCCACACTAGAGATGGGGTCAGCAGAGGACAGGGCGTTACTTCTAGGACTTGATTCTCACTCTCGAATTCGGGATTTGTCATCGTCTGCCATTGAAGAATTCTTGGAGGAAAGACCGGTGGCAGTCCAGTGGTGGCCGCGGCTCATTGCATGGGAGTCAAGGCTCCTTTGGCTCCTATCAGGGGCATCTATAATTGTGTCCGTATTCAATTACATGCTTAGCTTTGTGACCCTTATGTTCTCGGGCCACTTGGGTGCGCTGGAGCTTGCCGGAGCATCTATTGCTAGTGTAGGAATTCAGGGCCTTGCCTACGGAATCATGGTACGCCAACATTCGTAATTAATTTTAGTTACTAATCATGGTCAGGAAAGTTGCTAAAAAGTAACAGAGTTATTGCGTCAAGTCAAAAATACTCAGTTGGATGCTTTGGTACCCATTCGTATCGATATTATTATATTAATTTGTACTTGGCTGGATTCTGTAACATATATAGTAGGCCATGGCCTAGCATTGAGTAGTCAATGGTTACTTTTTAATTTATTTTTAATTGACCTGCTATTCTGATTTTCCTCCATGTGTCAGAAATCGAAATTCTAACATATTATTTCCCTAATGAAAATGTACAGCTAGGTATGGCAAGTGCTGTCCAGACCGTCTGTGGCCAAGCTTATGGAGCCAAAAAGTACTCAGCAATGGGGATAATTTGCCAAAGGGCAATCATATTGCATGTGGGAGCAGCCATCCTCCTGACCCTCCTCTACTGGTTCTCGGGGACTGTCCTGAAAGCCATGGGGCAGTCAGAGAGCATAGCCGAGCAGGGCCAAATTTTTGCCCGTGGCTTGATCCCTCAGCTTTTCGCATTTGCAATAGCCTGCCCAATGCAGAGGTTTCTCCAGGCACAGAACATTGTGAACCCTTTGGCGTACATGTCAGTTGGGGTGTTCCTGTTACACACACTGGTCACCTGGCTTGTTGTTTATGTGTTGGATTATGGGATCCTTGGGGCAGCTCTGGCACTCAGCTTCTCTTGGTGGGTTCTTGTCATCTTGAATGGGCTTTACATTGTTTTAAGCCCATCTTGCAAGGAAACCTGGACTGGCTTGTCTCTTTCTGCTTTCACAGGGGTGTGGCCCTACTGCAAACTCACTGTTGCTTCTGCCGTCATGCTCTGGTACATACATAGAGACTCCGTATCTTCCTCAGTATGACATCTTACAATTCGATTTATTTGTACATCAGATAAGTTTATTGTGCTTTATAAGTAAAGATATTTCCTCTTTTTTCAGTTCCTAAGATGAGAAAATAGAGCATAATTGAATTAATGGCATTTCATCATAATTAAAACAAAAAGTTGAACTCAAAGTAGAACACGTTACATTTTACACATTGACATGAATATAGAAGCTTTTTGCTAACGTAGCTTTCTTGTATTTTTGCTAACATATGATGAAGTTTGGAGATATGGTACAGCCAAGGATTAGTGCTTATATCAGGCCTCCTCCCTAATCCAACAATCTCACTGGATTCCATTTCCATTTGGTAGGTCAAAACCACCTTTCTGATTATTTTAATACTTGCATTTTTGTTTTAGTTCATGTGTTCAGCACTAATTTTTCTAACGAAAATTTCAGCATGAACTACCTGAACTGGGACTTGCAGTTTATGTTGGGCTTAAGCGCAGCGGCCAGGTTAGTGACCTAATTTCCTTTACAGCCGAAAACAAAGGTTGGATACCGGTATGAGCTATCGTAAAATTGAGTTTGGCATCCTTCCCCATTGCCCAACCGAAATTTTCCATTTTCCCCTTTTTCAACAGAGGGGTCCCTAATGGGGTGGGGGGGGGGGGTGTTCTCTTTTAGACTTTAGAAGCACGGATGATTCATTATGACACATCTGATGGAGCAAAGAATCAGAAAATTGAGTCCATTTGTTTACCTAGCCCTTCTTGATTAAGGCCCAGATGGGCCTCCGCCAGACCAGTCACAGAAAATCCTTCGCAATCAGCAGGATAACGGAGAATCCTTAAGAAGTGTCCATTCTCCATGGGCAATTTACGCATAAAAAATACTAAAGCCTAGCAACATCAAAGGGTATACCTCTCAGCTAATGAACCACAAGATACCATCACTAATCCCGGAAACCAAACATCAGCTGCGGCAAGCAAGAATTCCTTGCGGCCCTCAACTGGGCAACCAAAGAATGCCCTTACCTTGCTGGGGTTTGCAATAAGGAAAGTATATGCCCTGTACTTTAGATTCCCTTCGACTCCTATCTTCCCCAATTCTTCAAACACTTCCTGCTCCGAATAAACACGAGGGCGTCCTCTCTCTGCCATGTGCCTGAGAAAATCGAAGCACCTTAGCACTGAGCGACGAGTCGGGTGTCTGTGTGACACACCTTATCCATTTAGATTTGGGCTGGGCGTGATCTTACTTGATTAAATGACTTGCTTGACCCAAATTACGTCGTTTTATTTCGAACAAGATCTTTGCCCAAATTTAATTTGATTTATGCAAATAAACAACTTTGACATTTTTTTGTTATCTCTCGAACCAGAAAGCTAGGCGTGATTTCTTGCCCGTCAATTCCTGGGCTAAATCAGGGTGGGCATTTAATTGGATTTAATGCAGTGTTCGCGTGAGTAATGAGTTGGGAGCTGGCCATCCAAGGGTAGCGAAATTGTCGGTGATCATAGTGACTGAAACTAGCATCGCCGTTAGTACGGTGTTCAGTGCCATTGTGCTGATTTTCCGCGTGGGATTGAGCAAACTCTTCGTGAGTGATTCTGAAGTGATGGAAGCAGTCTCTGATTTGACTTCGCTGCTTGCTGTCTCCGTCTTCCTCAATGGCATCCAACCCATACTCTCAGGTGATTTATGTGTACTACAGACAACTCACAAACGTAACATTCTAATAATTTGGACAGTGGGTTCGAGTTTTGAGATGTCAGATTTTTATCGTTTTGACCCTTCAATCATAGCAACCTTATTGTTCTTGGACTTTCAGGCGTGGCTATTGGGAGTGGATGGCAAGCTGTCGTAGCATACGTTAACCTAGCCACGTATTATGGGATTGGTCTCCCTATTGGATGTGTCCTCGGCTTCAAAACCAGCTTGGGAGTTGCGGTGAGCTTCTCGTTTCCCTCTCCAGCAGCACAATGCAAATTCACTTCTCGTAACAATGAACTCAACATTTGATTGTCTTCCAGGGAATTTGGTGGGGACTGATCACTGGGGTCCTCCTGCAAACTGCGACTCTAATAATTCTTACTGCAAGAACTGATTGGAAAGCCGAGGTAAGTTGGTTTTGCTCCGTTCAATTATTTGGTTGGACTAACTGGCACGATGCGTCACAATTTGATTCGTTTTTATATATTAGTATCGTTGGTTGTTATTTGTCTTGTAGGTTGGAAAGGCATCTCAACGTTTGAAAGCATCTGCAAATGAAGAGACCTTGGACTTTGCAAGCGGAGTTTAAGGCAATTGTTTGACTTGCTCTCCGCCGCCCTTACATAGTCCAGCAATTTAGGATGCATGTTTCAACGCCGCAGGAGATTTTGTAACCGAGAGACAGTTCAGTCCCGTACTGCAATAGCATGAATGAAAGGAACATGCCGACAATTTCTTCTCGGCAACCATTTGGTAAATTCTAGTTCGAAGATAAATTGCATCCTAAATTTAATAACAACGTTATAAAACCATTTGTTAACAATTTTGTCCCAGTGAAGTGAAGGCACCTAAAGTATGACACCACTCTTACTTAAATATGGGGTTCTCTTTTATTTTAAACAGATAAAAAGTCCTTACAAGCAACTACATATTTGGATACTGGCCTTAATCTTATTTATGCTTATCCAAAGAAACAAGTAGCGTATGCTAAACATAGGTCGACCATACGCATTAATAAACGCTGCCGAGTAAACCATGGAGGACCAGTTACTACCCATAAATATTTCCCCAGCAGGCCAATTGAAATGGCGACTGTGTCAGCCAGATCCCATGTTAGCATATGCATATATATATATCAGCCCCAAGGTCACATGCGGGAGATCAAGAGTGGGACGGAAACCAATGCTTCCTCCCCCATGCCTGGCTGAAATAAATCCAACTCCCCATATCGCTCCAGGACACGCATCCTGCAATCTTCTGCAGCCATCAACCCAGTTGAGAATGCACCATGTACTGAACCTGGGTAGCTCATACTTGTTGCCTCTCCAGCAAAAAATAGGTTATCGACTGGGATCCTTAGCCTTTCATACAGATCATGGGGCTTGCCCACTGCATCGTAGCTATAGGAACCAAGTGTATTACCGTCTGAGCCCCACCGAGAAACAAGATGCTGAATCTATATAATTCAAGAAAAATCAAAAGGTAGTTACAACTTGTATAAAGCAACATTAAGTTGTATCAAGGACAAAAACATTCAGATGAACTTGAAAATAAAAATGCACAAATAAAAAAAGGGAAAAAATCAGAAATTAGATTACCGGGGTGGAAACATCAGGAAGAATCTTCTTGAGTTGTGCAAAAGCAAAATTAGCAGCAGCTTCATCAGACATCTTCTCGATGTCTCTAGCCAGCTGCCCTGAAGGCATATAAACAAGGACAGAGTGACCAGTAGCCTTATGAAGATTTAGAAAGTAGCTGCACCTATATGATGTCTCTGCAACCACTCCCAAAAACTCTACATTAGGCCAGAACACCTTGTCAAAGTGCAACACAATTTTGTTCTCAATTCCCACTCCAAGGTCATTAATGGCATCCTCCTTCCAAGCAGGCAGTTTGGGTTCAAAAGCTATGGTCTCAGATTTAAGCACACCAAGGGGGACAGTAACAATAGCAGCATCTGCCATGAATGTTTTCCCATTTTCAACAGTTACCTTCACACCATTATAACCCCTTACTATCTTCGTTACCCTAGACAAGAAGAATATCGGCATAAAATTTGCTAGGAAGCCAAGCATACGAGTGCCATCATAGATACAATCATGCCCACCATGCATGCAAGTCAAGTGCATGGCAAAAACAAATGTTTGTGTATCAACTAATACCTGTGCCCTAAGTGAATATCAAGACCTTTGGCGAGAGTGTTGATGACAGGAAGGTAGCCCCTCACCATAAGTCCATGCCCACCTGGGAGAAGCTCTTCCTGTAAAAAGTTAGGCTATCCTTCAATATCTCTGACAAAGAACGGAGATTATTCAAAGGGGAAATGTATGGCAATCTGAATTTCAATAAGTTATCACTGTTTTGACCCTTATTTGAACTGGTTTGTACCATCTGCTTGTTTCTTTCTCTTTGGATCCATATGTGAATTGGGTTTTTACAGTTCCATTCATTTGATATTGATTTGGACTTGGGTTCCATTCTTGAGAGATTATTTATTGCATTTGTTTCCCAAAAAAATGACAGATTTAAGTAAAGAGTCTAGGGCTAATTGTGGATCTGAACACATCTGACTTTGATACACATCTACTTTTGAATTCGAGAGACATGAAGCATAATATTGAAAATTTCTCCCTTGTTCTTGCTTTGGTAAGAGTTGGGTAAATTCCTGGGTTTAGCAAGGTGGTAAGATTTCAGAAACTTCAGAATTGGGTTTAATGTGCTTTTTCCTTTTCGAAATAAAAGGGAGGGCAAAAAAGATCTACACATGCATTTGACATTTTATCCTCAGATCTTTAAGAAAATGAATTTGTAAATCAAACAGAAGGCATTTCACTATAGTTTATGCTCAAATTTAAGAACCATATTTAATAATTGAGTTGTTGCTAATATGAAAGCTTACCTGATCCCAACATTTAAGTGAGATAGTATCAGCATCTGCAGCAAACCAGCCTTCCATTCTGCAAAAGTACCACTGCAGCACCTTATGGGCAAGCCCCTCCAGCCTGTAGGTTAAAATCAACATGTAAAGCCATGTCCAATGGCCAAGGTACAGATAAATTACGACAACAATGTAAAAGCATATGGAGAGAACCTTAGCTCTGGTCTTCTTTCAACAATAATTTCAAAAGCGTGTAGTATAGAAATGTCTTCACTGTATTCCAGTCTTACTTTGTCTGCCTGCATTCAAGAAGAGGAAAGCAACTCAAAAAATGACACAATGCAAACCTAATGCAATCCTTCTCCTTTAGTTGAGTTAATATGATTAGATCTTCTATGGAACAAAGAGAACAAGTTCAAATTTAAGCAGACACTATACATTTACACCAGAATATCATCACAAGAAAGTTTTGCAATTACAGTCCCACAGATGTGTGGAAGGGACTGAGTGAGGAAAGTTTTAATTTTCAAAGTTTGTTGTCAACAAGGTCTGCATCAAGATATACACCTGCAGCTGTACACTAATGGCCAATGGTGAAGCTTTCTTCAGTAAGGCAAATTATACACACACACATGCACACAAAGAGACTATATGCACTTGTAACAGCCAGAAGCAGATAATTAATGCCTAAACAGATGTTACATACATACATAAATTCACACACACATAATGCACAGAAAATAACAAAGTCCTCATAAGCAATAGAGCATTAGAGGGCCGCAAATAAATTCTTCTTTGTGGAACAAATTCTGTGTTTCCTCAAAAAGCCTTTTCATGTTCAAAATTTTAAGTGGGCGCAGCTGATCAACTACTCCCCACCACCATCCATCACAGCTTATGCTTGCATAACAAAATATACCATCAAACCAAGATATGGCCGACAAGATAAGATTAAAAAAATGTTAAAAAGTAATCACCTCTTGTAGAATTCTCTCAAATACTTGGCCAACCTCTGAGACCAACTCTTGAGGAACTTGATTCCCATCCATATCAAAGAGTGCATAGCTGCAGAAATGTAATCACAAAAAGTTCCACAATCAACAACCACTAGTTTCTACTTAAAGTACCAAGAAATACAAAGTAAATCAACTTCAGCAACACAGAGAAAACAGAATAAACACCATATTGCCACTAATAATTGTTGCCATTGTGATATAGCCACAAACCTACAAACTGATAACAACTCTTGGTCCACATTTTTGTAAACGTTAATATGAAACAACTGCAATGCACATCAAAATATCTTCAAGTCACAATTTCACAGAGGATCAGGACATTATAGAAAAACGATTATGGAGAACCACATAAACAAAGTTTATAAAGCTCTGATCAGGCCACTATGAACAATCAGAATAATTTCTGGAATAAAAAAACCATGAATTAATCACAAATATGTTGTGGCCTGTTAAAAGCAACATAAACAAAACTAATGTACCTTTCTAGGTCATGGTCGTATAACACAGAGTTATCACCGCTGGTACGATATAGGGGCAGTCCCAGCCTTCCAATCAAAGGTGCCAGGGGATTCTCTTTGCAGACTCCATGCAGCCTGGAAAACGACCATTGAAGTCCAACTTGATGAGCAAGAAATGGGGAAAATGTTGCGATGAAATTTCTCGTCTGAAAGGGTGACAAAAAGGAAAACAAAAGGTTCACCATGATGCACCCAAGTCAACAGGAAAACCAAATGAGTAATCAGTGTGAACCCGGCCACCAAGTCGATCTCGCGATTCCAACAAGACAACCTAACCAAGTACAAAACCATCAGTAAATAGTCAATATATCCAATGATAAATGACTCTGTATATCCCTTCACATGCCTTAAAGATGTCAATTCCTACAAAATAGATGATAAATAAATTCCAACTAAAGCTAATGTTACATTAAATAACAATAACAATAATAATAACATTGCACACAATACAGGAAACCCAACACCATTTGTTTGGTTTTACGTCAATAAATATTTTTGTAAAAAATGATGTCTTTAAAAGGAATTCATCTGAATCCAAGCCGATTAAAGCCCGAATCAACATGCACTGCAGCACTAAGTAACATATATAATCTAATTAAGAAGCCAATCTAGAAACGCTGATTTCTCCTTGAATACCCGAAAAGAGGCATCATGAAGTGCGCGAGCAGCCGCAAGTCCAGAAATCCCACCTCCTATCACTATCACCGACGGCGATGCCACTTGACTCCTCCCAGAATTCGAGCAACAAACAGCTGTTACATCTCAACCATACAACAAAAGTTACAGGCTCGTGTTTCTTTTCAGACAAAAACAAGAAAGTAAAGAAAACACGAACACAAACACGTACAAACACACACACACACACACACACACATATATAAGAGTGCTAACCTGGACGCAACTGGTGGCGATTACTCCTGAATCCGGATTCCATAATTGAACAGCAACGATCGGAGATTATTGATAAATATACGATTAAAATTCGAATTAAAATTACGATTACTACTAGCACCGAGTAGTACTAATAACGGCTCTATGGTTTTGTTCTGAAATTTAAAGAGGGAAGGAGGCAATTGAGGAGAAAAATGGAGGGTAAAAATCAGGAGACAGGTATGAAGTGATTGGAGTTCGACGACAGAAAATAGTAACCCGATTTCCCGAAACAGCTCATGCAGAATCCTTTTACCGATTACCAATTATGCCCCAAATTGCTTCTCTAATTTACCCCCACAAACCAATCACCTCCAACAACAACAAGAGCGAGAACAACCCTTGTCGGAATTTCTTGCCGGTGGAGGGATCGGATCGTTCACTTGAAGAGGGAGATCTGTTTAGAGAGACGGACGAAGAAACAAAGGGGAGTTTCTGGCAATATAAGAAGGAAAGCTTCTAGAAAGCGGCCGAACGGGCTGAATTGGTGGCGGGGGCGGCGGCTATCGCACTGGTGGCGCTTAGCAACATTTGTCATACGCAACAAAAGGAGGATTGAGCGTGGATTTATAGAGTTTCTTAATGTCATTGTCCACCCAAAGACAAGCCTCTCCACGCGCTGGTGTAGCAAGCCCAAGTACTCGCGCAGATCACGTTAAACGTGTTACGTAGATCTTTTTCATTTCTTAATTTTAACTGGGTTGTAGCAGGAGAATAATAATAATATTTTTTTTTTTGTCATAACTCTGCTAAGATTAAATATCTCTTGTAAATTTTATTATATAAATTAAAAAATTCAATACATAAATCCAGGACAAAATATTTAATGCCTTGTCAATTTGAAAAAAAAAAAAGAAAATTTTTGCGGATTTAGCTCTTCTGTTATCAGTCAAATTATTTTTGGTGGTCGTGGTCGTCGACTTTGACAAATTGGACACGATAAAACTGATTTCCAAAAGTTAGTTGGAAAAACTGTAAAGAAAAGTGACATATATTATAAATAATTGCTAAGGTAGGAGTATTCTAAATAATAACCTATCAATTTCAAAATAAATTAAATTCGTACAAAAAACTTTATTAAAAAAAAAAAGAGGAAACAAACCTTAAAATATTTATTGAAAAAAATAAGAGGGTTGCAAATATTATTTCGAATGCCCCGGCTTAGCATTTATTTACAAATGATATCCCTTTTTCTCTAATTTTGCTCAAACTCCCCTGTGGGGTCGCGTGGGTCTGGAACAGGTTAAGAAATCTACAATCGGCAACCACGTACGTTAGGGGAACGAGCACTAGGCCGTTGGATTGACCGACAATTCAGGCTGCCATCATCCAACTGCTGCAGCGCCACACTCAAATAGGCAACACCAATCACAAGTTACTCCTCAAAGTTGGTCCAATGCCCCCCCCCCCTCCTCCCAACCAAAAAGAAAAAAAGTCGTTCATATTAATATCATTTGACGTAACCATTAAAAGGTTAATGACTAACCTAACCTTAACCTTAACCTTAACCTTAACCTTAACCTTAATAAGTGACAATTTTAAAACCCAAAGGAAAAAAACATTTTACCATATGCAACGTAATTGTTCGAAGAAATCCTATGTCGTGTGATTCTGTTTAAATCATTGTCTGATTTATTCCAAATCAAGTTTAAATCATGTGTGATTTATTTTAAAAATAATATTAAATATCATGAAAATATTTTTATTTTATTATAAAATATTATTTTTATTAAAATGAATATTTTTTTAAACATTTTATCAAGTTAATTTATTGATCAAAATTTATCTATCTTGATAGAATAATATTTGTATGATAACATAAAATTTAATATTACTATTATTTTAATTATAAGTAGTCACAATTTTTTTTTAACCACGTTTAATATTTTAACCTGTCAATTTGTTAACAATGACAATTATTTTTATTTATCAAATTATTACAATGATAAAATGAGGATTATTTTTAGTTTTTTTCTTTTGTTGAGTATACAAGGATGAAAGTAAAACATACAGTTTCTTCTGGGTATTACCTTACACGTCTTGGATCATTTCAAGTTCAATGCTTCATGTTTTGAGCAAGTCTCCGCCAAACAAATTCACTATTTAGAGTTGTTTATTTATTTATTTATTTATTTTGCAGGAAAAGCACTCTTACAATATATCGTCATTGAAAGAAAAAAAATATATATATATTGGGGATCGATTTGCTAGAATTCTTAAATCAATGAGTGTTTTTGTAATTGAGTAAGAAAATTTATTTAAAAATTTTCTAACCCGTACAAAAAAAATTCTAACAGGATTTTCACAATTAGTTTCCTGTCGGGAAAACACAGGAAAAAAGAAAAAAAAAAAAGGAAAGCCACGTAATCTTACGAAACAATTCACGATCACTTTTTGATATGGCAATCGTGCGATCACGGGGACGATAAGAAACTAAAAGTGGCATGTCCAAATAAATATCACCGAATATTTGGTTCAGATTTTTTCGCGTGGAAAACAAATGATGCCTTTCTACAGTAGAAGCTGACATCCGAGGGCACCCGCGCACCGACATTTAATCCACCCAATCACCATATCCGCCTTAGTCAAAAGTTAAAAAACGAACGAGAGCTAGCCTTTTTCGCATGGATATATCGCCCACCGTGTCAATTATGTATAATTTAAAATTTTCGTGTTTTATATTGCATCTTTATGTAATTTATTTGACTTTTTAAAATAAAAAAATGAGTTACAAAAATATTATTAATTATTATATCTTACATGGAATGTTAAAAATGGGTTTGCATGGAATACGATGAAAAATAGATAAGCCTGAGAGGCCCATGTTACTTTTCCCTTGGAACATAGGCTGTGTGAAAAACGTAGCGAGAAATGGGCCACCGAAACACATGGCCCAATTACTTAATCCTTGTAAATGTTTTGAGAGGCTACTGTTATACGTGGCCCAAATAGCAACAAACTTCCACCCCCCCGCCCACCACCCCTGCCACACCAATTTCGCAGGGAGTTGACAGAACGGAGCAACCTCGATTCAATTGGAACCACAGTGAATGAATTGGGCTCGTAATTCTAATTTGGCATTCCAAATATTTGAGGAAGCAAAATGAATCGAAACTGGCTGGCTAAGTGCCATCTCTGTTTTTAATTAGGGGCCAAATTCTAATTACTAAAATTGGAAAGACAAACAGTACGGACTAGACTGCCTTTTGTTTTTCAAGCTAACTGACAAAAAAAAAAAAAAGGGGAAAAGAGATAAAAACTGAAAGAAAAAATGAGACAAGAAAAAGGAAGAAGTTTAAGAAGTAACAGGGAATTGTTTGGAAAAGCAAGCCTCTCGTAGTTGGAGAACAGAACAGTAAATCAATCAGAAGGTGCGTGTTAAAAGAAGCGCTGTGTCACCGTGTTTGCGTTCAGAGGTGAAAAGAAATTCGACTAATTTACAAGTATTAAATTCGTAAAATTTATATGATATTTACATTTAAAATTAATTTTTGTCCATAAGAAAAAATCAACACAAAATCTGAAAGTCATGAATTTATGAGGTTTTTTTTTTTTTTTTTTTTTTTGAGGTGAGACTATTAAAATACTCAAAACTTAATGCCTCAACGCCCAATACAGGCAAACGGAATATACACACGACTATACTATAGGCTGATTTGCTAATTAAAACACCATACAGCGGTCGAATCTGTTCATGCACAATGTCTTGTCTCAAATTCAAGTGCCCATAACCCTGAATAAGAAAGCCAGTCCCCACAAGTCATCTGGCTGCGCCCACGGGGACCATTGACAAGACAACAGTGTAACAGATACACGGCATCTAACGCAGACACCAACTAGTTGGCCAGCTTTATATTTGATGCTGCGCACACATTTCTTTCGAGAAGGATCGGATCCAAAATTAATAATAGATTCAAATGGGTATAAACTATTATTTATGCATATATAGTATATAATATTTTTAATTCCATTAAAATTTACCACTTTAATGTTTGACTTGCAACACTAAGATGAGCACTGATAGGAATGGTACATAAAGTGCCAACCATAAGCACAACGCCTCCCCTTACCAAAATAAATAAATAAATAAAAATAAAAGATAAAAGTAAGAGATCGATATGAACAAAGGGGATGGTGAGAATCTAGATTGTAGATTTTCTCCAACAATATTCTTGTTCTTCTTCTTCGAGAATCAAGATCAGCATCCATACCATCAACTGCGGCTCTTCGCAAAGGGGAATTCGGCTGGAATATTTGCACTCAGAATGTTCCCCTTCCAAGTCCTAGCGACTACCCCAATGATCTGTGGCTGCTGTTGCCTTCGCTACGCACTAGAGAACCAGAGCAGAGGAAAGCAATCAAATTTTTGTGTTAAGATTACACTTGATTCACTAAATTAAATGTAATAATGTACGGTTAACTTTTTCGTTGCGCAAATTAAGTTTAATTTGTTCTCTGGCTCAATGATATCCCATTATACGAAAATTTAGGATTCAAAAAATTAACATGATTGACAAGTCAATTCAACCACACACCCAAAAAAAGGGGGTAAATTTTACTTTGTTTTAAATCAATTGATTAGACGACTCAGCCGCTGAATTATGCTTCCTAATATTGCAGTTTATGAGAATTGTTTGGTGTCTGGATTTCAATAGAACTATTAGAAAAATAAAACCTGAGCCCAATAGATGGGAATTATGGCCCAGAATCCGCTACTTAATTTTTAGGGCAATTAAAAAAAATAAAATATATTATAATATTTAAAAACTTAAATTTCTATCCTTAAGATCTCCAATTTTGATTTTACAATTATGATTCTACAAATAAAAAAAAGGTGAAATTTACGTAAATGAATATATATATATATGGTAACACTTGTTGCTTATTATTAAAGTGCACCCGCACAAACTGAAATTTCCTAAACTTTTCTGTTAACGAGATTTGCTGACAGAGAACCTAATAAACGAAAAGGCGGGGGGGGGGGGGGGGGGGGAGGCATTCAATTCAAAGATTACAGAGCATGCCCTATATTTAATTTTATTGTAGAAGGCAGTCAACTTGTATGTACAATGGTATATATCATATCAACTTAATCTTATAAACCCAGGACAATCCACAAGCTGCGCGTAATGTGTGAGAAAGAAGAAGTGGTCCAAACAACCGCCAGGAAATTAATTCCATCACAATGCTATGGTCCCGGTTCACAATCACGTTGAGGGTGAGGGGGGGGGGGGGGGGGGGGGGGGGGGACCAGGAGCATCTGATCAGAATGCATATCGACAACCAGCCAGCCCTGTTCGTGTTGAAAATTACACTTGATGGTGACACTTACGGCATGGAGAAGCCGACTAGGAAATAATTTATCATACAAATATGATACAGAAATTCAAATGCAAGATGAACAATAATTGAAACCAGAGTTGCCCTTAAACGTACATGGATTATGGATTTGCATTAAATGGAACCACAGGAAGCCTATGATGCTACTAGCTTGGTGCAGAACCACAGGAAAAGGGATTCTGGCGGCGTACATTCTGTAGCACACTAAGTTTTCTTTTCCTTCCATTTTTGTTCAGGACCAAATGATGAGATCACTTCATTGTGGTTGCTTGGATGGCTTGGAGGACACAGGCTCGAGTTGCAGAAACAATACCTTTTTCATTTTCTTCCCTCTCTCTCTTTTTCTATAAGGGTGATCAAAGATGTGCGAAACTTACTATTTTTTACTACTTGGAGGATGATCCGTAGTTGCAGCCGGATTACTCGTTTGTCCACCCGTATTCCCAGGTTGTGGAACTGCTTGAGTCTGCTGAAATGTCGGGGGGACAAATCTGAACATATTGGCAGCCTGAAAACCAAACCATCAGTTACAAAGCCCAGAAGTAGTAGCATGTAAACAAAGATCAGAAAAGAGGTCTAAAAACAAAATGGGAAGAAAAATTTGAAGTAATGGCAGATCAGAAAAGAAAATTTGACAGAGTGAGTGCAGACCTGTGAGGCATTTTGCTTGTGAAAACCCATGAAATGTGCATAGTGGTCAGCCAAAGCAGGATTTTGCATTTGATTTTGATAATTTGCAGGATGCAAAACCGGAGTTTGGCATATAATGGTCGGGTTTTGGGCGGGAGATAGATTTACAGATTGATCAACTAGTGGCACCCGAGACAAATTTAGAGCACTGTGGACAGGAGGAGGTAAACGAGGGGGAACCATTCTCATTCCCATGGGGGACATATAGTTATGGATGCCAGGAAACATCATCGTGCCCATCCCACTCCCCATCCACATTACCTGAAGAACTTGGAAAATGATCTTCAGTCATTTGCGTGACAAATGATGGGATTAAATTTCAGTTATGCATATTCTGTACTGTACCTGAAGTTGCAACTGAAGCGACTTCAAATATTCAATGGCCTCGTCTAGCATTGATGCTTTATCTGTCTGCAATGATAGGACTTATTTAACATGGGAGAACAACCACACATATCCTTCAGAAAATTTCGGGGCATTATCAATAAGCAGAAGAGAAAAAGCCAGTTGCAGGATGAGTGATTTGTTTATTGGTTTATGAAATCATTTAATCCAAATTTACTTGTTTAAGCTCAACAACCCTTGTGTCAAATGTCTTTTTTTTTTATTTGGCACATTCTGTTCGTCTGTTTCTTCCTCAATTATGGACTCTTTCGATTTTCACTACTTGATATCAGACTTCCAACTTTCTGAAAGGCCGTATGACGTGCTATGGCTGATTTCTCTACACTAGTGTCAATTATCTACTTTAAATAAATCTCAAGGTATACTACTTTCTGCATTTACATGCTTAACTAAACCATGATTCAGCCTAGTGTAATAGTAGCAATGAACACCAGTAGCAAGATGAATGCAAGTAAAATTGTTGCAGTGTGAGTAACCATATGAAAATGAAATGTCAACAGCAAATAAAGGGTTGAATTCAAAATATAGTAACAGAAGACCTTGATGCAGTGAGGTATAAGCTCTTGTAGTGCTCTCATCTTCTCATTGATTCTGTCCCTCCGCTTCTGCATACACGTGCAAACAAATTCAAGCAACTAGTAACACAATCTAAAACATCGTAATGCCAACAAGATCTAGCTCCTACCCTTTCTGAGAGATTATGCACTTCAGCAGAACGAGTCCTACGTACAGACCCTGGCCTTTTTGCTGGTTTGTTTGCTGCAGCTGATTCAAGCTCAGCAGCCTGTATCGTATTCATGATTGGTGTTCATCATCCTATCTTTAGTGAAATTACAAGATAGAGAGGGATGGGGGTGTGTGTCTTCACCTCACTTTGGCACTCCAATTCTTCTGCACCAATGCACTTTCTTTTTTGGCCACTAGTTTCTGTAGATTGCTTGCTTCTGCCAAGGCTACTACCAGATCCCCCCGAGGATGCGGTGACAGTTGGCTCAACTATATCTGTTTTCCCTCTGTCACTGTGAGAAATGACTCTCCATAGATCAGTATTTGGTGGTCCTTCAGACAAGCCAGCACTCCCTGCGCGATTACTTGATGCTCGGCTCCTGTCAGGATCGCTGCTAATTTGGTTGGTTGACCCAACTGTCATCACTGAACACTCTTTGACCCAAGCTTGCGTCAAATTTTCAGACCTTTTTCCTTCAGATTGCCTGCTAGAAGATCTTAGATCACCTTTCAATGGCACTGAACATTGTGAGGAGTTGGCACCAATGGATTTACCAAATTCTCCCAAAGTACAAGTTTGTTCAGGAATTTGAGATCTGGGAGGAAGCATTGGAGGATTTCCCGAGACTTCAGAAACAGACGGGTGCTTGGTATTGATGTTGGTGGATTGATGTTGTTCTGAAGTTGCAACAACATGATTAGCATCAAATCCACCGAGCTTCCCTGCCTCATTTGGATCAGAGGAAGAAAATTGGTGGAAGAAATTAGAACAAAGCTCCTTGTCAAAGGAATCCTCAAGCGAATATTGGATCCATGAAGTTGTCTCATCATCTTGAACCAGAGTACTTAAATTCTCACCACTACCTCCCGATAAATCATACTTGTCACCCTGTCTGGATTCACGAGGACTTGTTTTTCTCTGGGTTTGGCTATGTAAAACTACCTGCCCATCTCTCCATAATAGCTCTACTAGCTGATTATCTTGCCTGGAAATGGAAAATTGGCCAACCCAAATCAACACAACACAAACTAGTTCCACAAAGGTAGAATTTTTGAAAGAGAGAGTTAGCAAATGAGAGAGAGAGAGAGAGAGAGAGAGAGAGAGAGAGAGAGAGAGAGAGAGATGGTACAGACCCTGTGGCTTTCTTCAAATTAAAGGCAGGGGCATCGCCGTCAAAATTCCAATCAGGAAGAAAATGATTCATGGCTGAGAAAGCAAACAGATTTATATAAGTGCACGCAAGAACAGGGTTCAAAACTTAATAATTAATTACTAACCATCCTTAATAAAGCTCTTTTGTCATTATCCAAATCTTAAACAAGTCAAGGACAAGCACACGAGCAAAAGAAAAACCCCATTGAACACAAAATTAGTATATTAATCTCACGACTCAATAAATTATACACCTAACTTTAATTAAATATTTGAAGGAGACCTGGAGACCAGAAAAAATCAATGGAATTAAACAACCAACCTAAAGTCCCCTC
The DNA here is from genome assembly GCA_037897445.1 of Ceriops zippeliana. Taxonomy (NCBI): domain Eukaryota; kingdom Viridiplantae; phylum Streptophyta; class Magnoliopsida; order Malpighiales; family Rhizophoraceae; genus Ceriops; species Ceriops zippeliana. The sequence continues at coordinate 3,342,483 of JBAPLH010000104.1, read as the reverse complement.
CTATTTTCCATGGTCAACAGAAAGAATAACACACATGCACAGAAAGAAACTGAAGCTGAAGAAGGATGAGGAGATGAAGTTGAAGAAACATGAACACCTAATAAAGAGATGGGATTGGGAAACAGAACCATTTGTAAATCCAGAAGCAGACATGTGAAAACACCAGAGATTGTCAAGTAGTTGGAAGGAAGAAAAAGGAAACATTTCTTTCGCCTTGAAGAGAAACCAATCAAAAAAGAATCAAACAAAGTACACACTTCTTTCAAGGACAAAACACAAGTGGATAAAATGGTAATGAAATCAAGCCCACCTGACCAAAAGCCAAGTCCTCAGTTTCCCTTCAGGAGAAAGCCTCAAAAGTAATCTCTTTACACTATATAAAGCTGTTAAACTGTAACGAGAAACTTTGAGAATGGACCAAAGGAAACAGGGTCTCCAACACCAGTTAGAGTGACAGTGACAGAGACATCATCGGTAGATCAGGGTAAGGCCTTGGTGGCGACTATCAAATTATTATCTGTGATTCATCTAATAGAATATAATAATAAAATAGAATAATCCAACCAAAAAAATAATAACAAACCCATAGAATTCTAAATTTTTATTTGCACATTCAAAAAAGTTGAGCTCCATATAAACCATTTTGAGAATCCGCATTATCCTAATGCGATGAAATCAGCTCAATCGGTTTCAAGATGGTTATTTTTTTTTTTCCAAAAAAAAAAAAGATTGCTATACATTTATATAGAGTAATCGCACCGACTATCCACGTGGCGTTCGATAAATGAGTTACTTTGCTTGCGTGGGGCAGATACATGGGAAAACCATGGTTAGATGTTGTCAATCTAAAACTGATGGGTGGATTTTTTTGGGGTTTTTATACTTCAAATATTCCGAAAATTTAAGGGTTAGGAAATTTAGAACCACAAGGCGAGTGAATGTGGATCTGAATGTGCAAGGAGATGGTGCCACGTGGATTTGCGGAGCTGTTTTTTCCTGTATCGGACAATGATGATAGAATTAGAAAGATGTGTCAGAAATTCACGACGTGCAACAACTCATCTCGTGGACGGGAGGGGCCTCTTGGGCTTGACTTTGGTGTCTGTGTGGTGGCCCAGGTGGCTCTGAAACTAGCCTATCTCTCTCTCTCTCTCTCTCTCTCTCGCTAACACAGACATGTACGGACCCCAAGACCGTCGGTTTGCCTGCATATTCCGCCTTCTGCTGCTCACGTGCCATGGTAAAAACTACTCAAGAAAAGAAAACTTCGATGTACTAAAAGAATGCCTAATCCTTCTTCAAAGTAATCGAAAACGATGCATTAAAACATCATCGTTTTTATCGATAATGGCTATAAAGTTATGACTAAAAAAAAAAGTTCTCAAGAGGAAGCGATTAATTCAAAAGTAAAAGTAATTCCAATCTTTTCGAAATAGCGAGCAGGACTAGTTCAAATGAAGAACCCAGTTCGACGTTTTCGCGATTTCTTCTTTTACGGTTCTTCCCGCGGAAGGTGAAAAACAAAAGTAAACGAGGACGGGCCAAGCTGATGCAGTTTTGTAATTGTGTGAGACTGGAGTTGTTCATACATTCAACCCTAAGACATATGGTATCAGGTGCTTGTTTTAGTTAAAGATGTTTAGGCTCAAGCCCATAGTAGAATAACAGGCCGGCCTAGAGCAAAGGTCCGCTTCAAACCCTGCTTTTCATTTTATTGTTTCCTTCTCTTTCTCTCTCTCTTTTTTTTTTTGACCCTTTTCTGAAGGATAAATCAGTAGATAAACACAATTTATGAATTCACAACATTCATTTTTCGGGGATTTTTTTTCAGGGACACGTGATGCTTTTTTAAAAAATAGAAAGACAAATAAAATGAACAAATTATCATAACAATTAATATATTTTTTTCGTAATTTTCATTAATATTAATTAATTAATATATATTTATCTGGCTTTTATTTAATGTGTTATATAAAATAACTCTCTTTCAAATTATTAGATCTCGATCTCATGGTTGAGGTTGTCCTTCTCGTATACTTAGACGGCTTTAGAAACCAAATTACCGAGCAAACTTTTCTGAATTGTTGAATTGCAAGTATTACGTGATTGAGTGTATAGTGCCCAACTCTCTTATATTGCATAAGGAAGAGGAGAATTGTCCAGGAAGAGGAGAATCTGAGTGTGGGCACTCTACGTACCAATAGGACAATTGGCTCAACAACGATGCTCGATCAAAGGAATACTATGAGATTATAAAAGTCCTATGGTAATCCTCTTGAGCCAGGAACCTATAGATATTTCTGCCCTAGCCTGAGGCACACAAAGCCAGCATGGCAGAGGAGCTGCACTGCACGAGAAAATGGGAATTGAGAGTGTGCACAGGTCGTTGCTTCCACGTGTGGAACAGGGAACGCGGCCGTCAGCCATGAGCAAACCTCAATCCTGGACCCCACGCGCACCATTTTCAGCAAAATGTATGGAAGCCGGGTTAAACATGTCAACCCTCATCTCTCCTTTTGAACAATTTTATCGTTCAGAAAACATGAAAAGGAAAAAAAAACAAAAAAAAAAAAAAAGGCAGGTAGCAAAAGTGCTAAGATCAATTTGGATTTGCTGGGTTGTGATATGATTCTCACAGGGGCACTTTGGTTTTTCCCTTTTTCTTACTCGAGAATGGAATTACTTGAACCCTATTCTTGTCCAGTCATTTACTCACACATTAATATCTGGTTCAATGATATATATGGGGAGCTGGGACTCTAGCGTTGCAATCAATTTGCAGCATCCTTTGCATTTCTGCATTTGTTTCCTTCTCAAACGCCGCTACCTAAAATGGTGATTCTTAACAGCAAGGATCATGATTTTTCCAAGCTAGTCATCGGCATCAATAAGAACGTCCAGGTTGCGACCCGTGCCTTTAATGGTAAGGAAAATGAAGGGGACGATGACGACGACGACGACAACGATGTGGCACCTGCTGCATAGTTAGTCTTATAACGATAAGATGCTCTTGATTTTTGCCATGCTGTGGAACATCTACTTCCAAGGTACCTTAAGGATATATGATGAGAGGGGAAAGCCTGTGTCTGGCAAATGAGCATTATGACTATACAATACATCTAGGAAGGTAATTGTTTATCTATATCTAATCTATCCTAATTGTGGTAGATGGAAACTCGGATTTACTGTATGAGATGGTCTGATGTATAGACCATCTTTTGTCTACTAAATAAGAATGTATGATTCGAGGTCATTTTGCATGTATAATATAAGGAATTAATCATGGGAGTAGCTTGATCTGCGCTCCGATTCTCTCTCTCTCTCTCTCCCCCCGCCCCCAAGACACACACCCGCACACGCGCGAGGGCATACCTTATAGAGAGGCATTGTACGCTGACGACTTGGGTTGGCACGCAGTAGCTGGGAAGTAATCCTCTCCGGCCTTTTGTTACTCTACAAATTCTAAAGCCACTATATTCCTAGCGGAAGAAATAATGCATCATGAACTCTGTAGACCATAAAATGAAGGAACCATTGCAAAAAGGAAGCAAATCAACTTAATGGATGTATAAGTATGCGAGTTTAGAAGAAGATTTTCTAATCCTTTGCCGCAAAATTTCCCATAGATTAAGTGCACAACACAATTTCACTCTATTGTTGTTAAAGCATTCCAGGAGCAGCTGGTGCAGCTATATTGCTCCACCAGTTCAAAGTTTTCAAGTTTTCCCTCTCATTTTTCATGTTTCAGTTTGATTGTTAAAGTTTGAATAAGTCAAGTATGGTTATCCTAGATTTATCTAGTTTTTTTTTTTTTTTTTTGAAATGTAATAGTTCTATCTACAATTCTCAAATTTGGTAGTTTGTTTGTTGCATTTGAATGTATAATTAGTTTTATCTTGAAGCCAGTTTCATCAATAAACAGCATGGAAGCAACTTTTTAATTTCATCGTAATTTCTCTACCAGTATTTGCTGCTCTTTGCTTCTCCTTTTTTTTTTTTTTTTTATTATTTCCCAGATTTCAAAGTTATATGCTCCCAATCTCATAAACTTATAGTCCGATATCAAAGTTAGTTGATTCTTATAGCAACATGTTGAGTGAAAGAAAGAAAGAAAGAAAGAAAGAAAGAATAAACACTCGTAAGAGATTGAAGAAACCAGACAATTATCCCACACAAACTAAAAGCAAATTTCCCTATTTCTTTTTCTCCTTTTGCAAGTGGTGGTGTTGCAGATTTCTTGCAAACAGTTATTTGAAACTTTTTCAAATAAAATCTTTTGCATATTTTGTCCGACTGATAAAAATTTCTTGGCTGGATTGCAAGATTTCCAACACAAGGAAGTAAGACTTAATTCCTTGATTAGTCGTAGCAAAGTCATTCTTTATATTAATTTCAAATTGATGAACTAACTGTTATTAATTATCAATAATTATCAAATCGTTACTATAAAGAAATATAGATAGAAGGTGATCATATCTAAATTTTAATTAAAAAATAGGTTCCCCATTCTTTCTATTGAGATTATATTGTAATAAATGATCATTGATTATGTTATACCAAACCTTAAAAATTCATTTTAAACCATAAAATGCCTCTTTTAGTATATACACCTTTTCTTCCTCTCTTAGTTTCACAAATCCTTCTAATTATTCAATGTAAATCTCCTCCTGAAACATGCCATCCAAGAAAGTAGATTTAATATCAAACTAACGAATTGTCCAATTCTTTTGAGGTGCAACAGCAATTTAGCAACAGACGAAAGAAAAATAGAGAAATCTGGTTGAATCTCTTTGCCCTCGCAGCAATTTCTCTGCAGCAAGTTTCTTCTACTGCATTGTAATGTTTATTTGCCCATAAACTTCGAGCCTTTTCATCGAGAAAGAAACCAACACACTCTTTGTGTTATTTATCTCGCATCTCCTGTCTTCCAGCATTTCGTTTCGGACATGGATACATGATGGTGGTTGTAATACATCCACCCTGTCAAAAAAATCGAAAATATTTTTTTGCAAATTTCTAAAGAACTAAGTATAGTTTTGCTCTTGAATGCATGCGTGGCCAATCCTATACTCCTATCAACTTAATTTGGAATAAAAAGAGAGGAATATGGTATACTAGAAAATTTGCAACATGATGTACGGGAAGAAAAAGGAATTAAAACTCAGAATGTAAAGCCGAAAAAGAAGGTTGAATTATGTTAGGACCTTTGTATCCCAACATTGATCTATTGTTAGTTGCTATTTTATTATTATTGAAGTTGAAAATAGCATTGGAAATTCATGCAAAGAATGCTTCCAAAAGTCTAGAATGACAGTGAGCAACCTCGTGGGTCGAGAAAAATAATTTTCATTTCTTCTCATCAAAAGCATTGGTCTTCTTTTTTTCCTGGAAAGATATTGTCGCCAGGCTACCAACAGATGGTGAAGAATGTTACTACTTTTAGACAATTACATAAAAATTCTTAATTTCACTAATGTGAAAATGTTACGCAACAAAGGAAATCCTTTTTTCATTTAGTCTAACTTTTTTTTTTTTAATTATAAATGACGATAGTGATACTAAAAGTTAAACAAATTTTGTGTTAAATGGTGGAGCCCATGTATAAAACAAAATATGTTTGAACCACATCACATTTAGTGCAAAAGTTCGAATGCTCCTGTCATTATTGCTTTGATTATTTGATCATAGCCAGCTATGCAGGATATCTTTTTGTTATTTTATGCAGTTCGACCTTCCTTTATTTGTCTGTAAAATTCCTGCATTTGCTCATTACTCGGGGCTCTGCCCATAGTTTGAAGAAAGAAAGCACCAAATAATAATAATAATAATAATTCCAAAGACCTCTCTCTCTCTCTCTCTCTCTCTCTCTCTCTCTCTCTCTCTCTTTTTTTTTTTTAACTTGAAAACATAGATCATAGAAATATTGGTAGGACTTGCAGCCCAAGTCAAAAAATCATGTATTGATGTTTTTATTTATTTTTTATGTATAAAAATAACTTACACATAAATAATAATGGTCCAGGTGAAGTTAATATTAACTACAACAATTGCTAAATTGAAAACCAAACATCTACGCTTTAACTAAATCTTTCAATCCTATTTTTGGTAAGAGAATTAAAACATATTTCAGCGAGAAGAGAGTGACGAAACCAATATTCAAATTTGAGTCAACTGCGTAAAATACTTTGTCAGATTATCATCCAAGCTCCAAGCTCCGGTTATGAGTGGTAAAATTTCTCATAAGCTTTAATTCGAACTTGCCGCTTTTAATGTCAAATGTTAAAGATCCAAAACGACCCAGACGATAGACTATATACTAGAAAATCGTTTGGGGTATATGGGATCAAATCGTTGAATGTTTCATATCATCAGTGGGTCGCCCCAAGCCCTGGCCCGCCCAAAATCGACAGCAAGATGCTTCACACTTTTAACCGCTGAAAGACATATTGCCTAAGAAAGGAATTTTAGCCTTACGCGCCCAATGTCCTAAACTCACACAGTATCGTCGCAAAAGGTGAAGCTGGGAAACACCACGTCTAATTAAAGGGCCTTTGCATACTTTGTCAACGCTGTCACCATCATCGACCGCAACGTTTTTAGCAGAGAGAAAATAATCAATGATTAACTAGGAACAAAGGACTTCGACTAACACGTCATCTGCAATGTCCTTGCAATCTTAACTTGTCGTTTACTACAAAAAAAAAAAAAAAAAAAAAAAAAAAAATTGCACGTAGGAACTTAAGCTTCAACGAATTGACATGATTTACAACGATAAAATAGCTAATCTGTCTTGTTTAAGGATGAGTGTTCTGCATTGCCATATACAGTTACAGTGTATAACCCACAATTGAAATAACCGAATAAGAGGCCATTTTCCTTCTCGACGAGGAGGCCCTAACTTGTCTTTCAAGTTTCTGGTATTGGTGCCAATAATTCCTGATGATATCAAGGAGGAATAACATAAGAATTGGCCCACCAATGAAACATATCCATCAAAAGTCAGGAGTCATAAAGCTTACCTCAGAAACTCCCGAGTTCCCACTCTGTACACTTGAGGATTTAACAATTGTTTCCCACTTCTGAGCAATTAACTGTGTTTTGGAAGCATGGACTCTGGGATGTGCATGCATACCAAGATAAGATCTTGTAGAAGAATTCCTTGAGGAAACAGCAGGCAGAGCACGCTTAAGCCATGATTCTGAAGGGGACTTTGGTGAAGGTGGTGGAAGAGGAAGGAATGGATAGCTTCCCGGCCGAGTCTCTCGATCAGTTGTTTTTGTAATAAGTTGGTTCTTTGCATCATTCTTCCCATCATCAACCAATTTTGCAGCACGTCCCAATGCAATGGAATCATGGATTAAGCCATTGGAACTTTCCAAGTTACCTGCTTCCATATCTAGTCCACTTTGTGGAACAATCTTACCATCTTTTTCTGCTTTCGGGCTTGCAAATGTAATACTCATCTGTCCAAGGGCTCGATCTGTTTTAGAATCATTAATGACTTCCATTTGCATATCATGAATTGTTCTGTCAGATAATGATAGAAAACCAGAATCAACTGACTCCAAACCTCCCACCCGCAGTTTTGCCTTTTCACCCACAACAGCCAAGCGCTTGGCATCTTTAACTGAAGAATCCATTGAAGCAGTTTGTTCAATTTCACCTGCATTTGCTGTCTCGACGTCATCATTTCCACTGTAGGCATAAATTTTTGTACCCGAAGGACTTGAATTCAAGCTGTGAGGCTTTACCATATGCACATAATCTATGTACAAGGTTTTCTCGGCCAGAGGGCTTGCAGATTCTGATTCCCATTCTTTGCTCTCAATGGCTAATAACTTGTGAAAATTTCTTCCCCATTTTGCATGTTGGTTAGGGCCATTCACCCCAGGATCCTTAGATATTTTGGGGTTCCCTTTCTCTTCATGAATGTCATTTTGAGAAACAGCACCGTAGCTTAGTGATGCACTTTTATCTTGCCATCTCTTGTGCAGAGGTGATCCGGTCAATTTCTTAGAATCCCGTGTGCAAGTGATCTGGTTGGATGCACTTTTCAGCTCAGTTCTAAACCCACGCAACCCTGTTGGTTGGAGTCTATCCGTTGACCTTGGCTCATAAGCAGCATTCCTGTCATGCTATAGAAAAAAGGGGGATGCAGTAGAGCATACGAATTACATAAATTAGGCTAGCAATGCAAACCGATACACATGATAGTAACATTCAATGAGAAAAAAGAAATGACTTGGATACCTTAATCTCAGTTTCACTGCAACAAGAAGCATATGAAGATTTAACCTTTGTTCTGTGGACGGTGGATACAGGCGGCTGAGCCTGTTTTCTCATTCCCAGTACAGAATTCAAAAGGCAAAAGGAATCTCGCAAGCTTAACCGAGGGAACAATCCACAAACATTAGGAGAAGAATTATCATGTTCCGTAGGATCACTATCCTCATCTTCACTTTCTTCTACTTGGTCATTTTGGCCATGATATGGTATAGTGTTCATACTATTTTGGCTAAGCGTGTGCCTCCTTTCTGCACCTATCACCCTATTATTAATCTGCCTTGGTTGCTGCTGAGCAACTGGTTGCTTCCTAGCAGGATAATGTGGATTCTCTGAAGCCACTGCCTTTGCAGCAGGCAAAAATCTACCCATCATGAAGTCTAGCATCTGTGGATCTGTCGCAAAAGTTCCAGATGGTTGCAGCGCTCGACCGTCCAAACCACTCACACCACTTATGCTGCAGTTATAGAAGAATGATTCGGTCCGTGAAAGGGTGTCAACTGCATCAACATAAGCCTTATGGCTATCCTCTGAATCCATACTGTCTGTATCCTCCATCATCTCCTTGGAGCTCTCTTTTTTACTTACATTAGTATCCAATGATTGAATATTCCAACAACTTGAATCACAATTTCTTGATTGGGACATAAATGCCACTGTGCCTTCGGAACCTTTGTCTGACTTCTGCAGTTTAGCATTTAAAGTCCTCCCAGGAGGAAGCTTTGGCACAACAGGAGGCTTTTCAGGAGCCCTAGTCTGTGGTTTGCTTCCATTCTTAGGTCTTCCAGGGGTATGCTCCCACACAAAGGGAACAGTTCCTGGATTCATCACTGGACCGGATTTCAGCTCTGATTTGTAGACCGGAAGGGGTGGCAATTTGCGGACAGCTTCATTAGTTTTCCTCTTGTTCTCAGTTTCTGAGGTGGATGCTGTTGATGAGAACCTCCTAACAGATAGCAATGGCTGATTAAAGTCCAGTTGCTTTTCTTCCATCAGATTCTTTAGTAAAATCTATTTTGTTTCTGAAAAAGACCACCCATCAAATCAAAACACAATCCCCGTTGGCAAGATACAGGGGATAAAGATTCAGTGGTCAAGATATAAAGGGAAAAGAATAGCAAGACTATCTAAACTACTGTTTGTGACGTTGAAATTAGGTGGCCGACAGACAAAGTACTCCCACAGAAGCACTTTCTTTCCTCAAGAAATTAAGACACAAACATAGAGGACTGCCAAATGAAAATTTTGTCAGAAATTTAAGGACAGAATCTGTTCAATGAAAAAAAAAACAAAAGAAAACTTTAAGTTTAAAATGAGAATTTGCATCCTTTTTGGGACAAGATATCCCCTTCTTGGCTTTGTAGTCCAAAGCAGATAAGGGAAAACAAAATGAAGGGGAAAAGAGATCATTTCATACAAATAATAATTCATAAATAAAAATAAACGCAAAAATTGAATAAAATCAAGCCAATCCTACAATTCACAATCAAAAAATGGAAAACTCCAAGAATTACAACTTTTTTATGCAATCAGACTCATTTGCCACTAATCCATCTCTTTGTTTAACGTCAACATAGATTGCAAAGACACTCAATAACCCAAAAATCTCGGCATTTTAATAAAGAAGAGACTTCTTGATTTTTATTGCCAATGAATTTAATGCCCAGAAACTCAAAATGAACGAAGAAACCAACGCCAATACAAGATTTCATTTCAGTACAGCAGAGAAACACCAAAACTCCAAGTACCTTTGTGATTTACTGATCAAGAAATCAACCCTGCCCGTTTCTTGGAAAGATACAGAAAGAATGAGAGAAACTAAGCCTAATCATGCAGTTTGAAGTTTAATGAAAGAATCCTACAGAAAGAAGGAATAAAGAAGAGAAAGAAGCAGACAAGCGAGGGCGAACTTTGTAGTTTGTAAGCTTTCCCTTCAAGTTTTTGCCTTGGCTTCTAGTGTAGTACTATTACCCATTCGGCCAGCTGAGGTTGCCGATGGGCTGGGCAGCTCTCTGCTTACTCTTAGTTCAAGGCAAAAGATTCGGAAACTTTCTAATTTTCAGTAGTATGAAAAATTATTAATATATTTAATAGTACTTCACTGTTTTTTTTGCTTATTTAATTGCATGGTTAAAAAAAAAAAAAGAATTGTTCATTAACATTCTTGCATGGGTTCAGGCGAGTACAATTATTTACGAGGGGGGGAGGAAGGTGATAGAGTCTAATGAGAAAGGTTCTTTATTATTAAATGGAGCCATTGTCATTACACGTCACTCGGAAAGGGAGGCCTAAACCAAAAAGTCATCCTTCTCTTTTACTTTATCTTATTTTATTTTCTAGATCCGGGCTACTTGCCCGCTTCTATCATTTAATATACTGTACGGTGCAGCGGGGGATAGAGAGAATTTCATTTCTGCGGACTACTCTGAAGGCGTCGTGGATGCCAGACAACTCGTTGCGTTGTCAGTCAGCTGGGCCATGGCTGTTCTCAGGTTGTTTTAAGTCGGTAGTTTTATATTCTGCTTTAAATTCACCGTTCCAACATATCTTCTCCCATCACACTACAAGTGAGTAGGAACAAAGGCACGCACGACAGATTTTAATAGCAATTCCGACATAGAACTTGTTCATATTTACATCCTTGAAAGGCAGACTTAAATTAGCCATATATATGGGATAAACAAAGAACGTTTCGAGCACATCTCACGCGTTGGCAGTTTCCACAATTTATGCAGACTGCCGCATTAAATGAATGGTAGTTTCCACAATTGTGTCGTCGTGTGAGGACTTCAATAGATATGCAAACATCCATCGAGCCTTTTATATTTGCTCAAAGTGTTGCCATCAGCATCTGACTGCGTTAGTTCTGCACGCATTAAACCGTGTCAATTCAGCTGAAAGAGATACAAATTCGAAAATGGAAAAAAGCAATGCGCAACAGTTTTCTAATAAAAATGGAGCGAAGCTCCCGATACAAAAAAAACACACACATAAAGATCACCAGGGGAAGCAAAAGAAATTAAGAGTATATCCATTTATTAAATATTGTACTGTTAGTTTGAAAAGTTGAAAAGGAACTTCAATATATACAAAGCGAATATGGGACATAAAGATGTGCGTGTAGTTTGAAAATTAAACAAAGAAACTTCAATATGCAACTGAATTCGTGGAATGAAGACCAAGATTAATTGACTTGATAATTTTAATGCTGAGAGCAATTACAAAATGCACCTCATGGTTTTTTTCCACATCATTGTTCTGAATGAATACCATTCATTGTGAATAGAAGAGGTAGAAATCAAACCTAGGCACGTTTTTAGGCTGCTCACTTAGCAGGCTTTGTGGCTGGTCTTCCACATTATTGATTCCTGCCCGCAAAATAACATCATTTGCTGGCTCATTGACACTTTGAGACAAATTTTCTGCAATCTCCTTAAGACCCTAGGAGCAAAGAAAGGACATCAAGTTCTGGGGTGAGCCAATTGAAAAGAACACGATCTCATATGTTTGTTTTAAATTTATTTCCACCGGTCAGCTTCCATTCAGCTGGATGGCGTGTTTTGTGATGTATGCATAGGCACATTGTCTTGTGCATGCCAAGCACAAGACAACAAGAAACACATTAAGTGCAGTAACTTTAAACTTGAAAAAAACAGATACCATCAAACTTGGAGCTACAGTGAATGTTAGTGAAGCACGAGTTCTCCCAGAAGGCTTAAGCTGCTCCTGCAAGATGGTGAAGCCATAGTTAGGTCAAAAGAGTAAGAAAAGTTCCCAGGTATAGTCTTTTAGACTTGGGTAATATAAAAATGATAAAGACAGATTCCGGAAGAATGAATGAGATGAAGGTAGTTTCCAGAGAAAAAGGATGGGATACATAGCAAAGAGAGTGATAGAACTGCAAATGGACCATAAAGAAGGAAAACTTGGAGAGAACAATGATTATCCTTTCTTGTTTGGATGAGTAATGACAAAATAAATAAACAAGCAATATTTTGGTTGGTAAAAGTGTATGGCTAGAAGACTAGGGTAACAGCAAAAATTGCTATTCATGTTCCCTTTCTCCTAATCCTCCACTTCTGGGCAGATTGCATTTCTTGTTCCCCAAAGAAACAAAGCAGTTCCACCTCCACAAACAAAAAATACCAAACAACGTGCTAGCTTATTTAATGAGAAATGCTTCATTCACAATAATCACAACTTCTTAATCACATGAGAATATACATATGCATATGCGTATATGCATATGTAAGGAACCATGGTAAGATAGTTCTTGCCAGTTCCTACCTCCAAAGCTTTAGGCATCTGCATTTTTTTGCCACCAACAAAGTTGCATAGGTACAAAACACCCATATTTGCAAGATCCTGCCACCACAAACTTCACTCAGTACATACATAAGCATAAATGTAGCAACTCAAACTACAAAAATGACATCCAAATCAAATGCGAAGAATAAAACATTTTGGTTCATGATTATTCATTAGCATATCCAAGTGCAAACCAACTATAGGTTAAAATCCCTATATTTTCCTCCCTCTTAACAATTCATCAGCATAAAGTTTTTTTCTGCTTTCCTCTTGGTACTATTGATCTAGTATATTAACAAAAAGACAAGGATTAACTCAACAAACACAAGTCAATCCATCTAAACTAACTCAAAAGGCATGCAAAAAGCAATTTCCACTTTCCTAATTCATTATTCCCCTTTAGACAACAATTCACAAGTCCATTTTTTTTCCATCCATTTCAGACACATCTTACTCAGTGCTGCAATACTAGAAAGTGTGGCTTCTAGGAATCAAATTTTTGTTCCTAGTCAAAGAGATAAGCAACTCACCAATAATGTAGGACTCCTTAATTATTCAGACATTTTGCAGAGTGCCTCTAATCATTTCAAACCTATGTCTAATCTACTATTCTCTGGACAACATGTGTGCCATGTATTTACCACACAATAGAAGCTTGAACAGAAACCTCTTAAATGGTGGCAACCCACACAGACATGACCATTATATGATATATCAATTGATAGCTAACAAATAATTGCAAGCAACACATTTTATATAATTATTTCAAGAAAGGAAGTCCTAATGAGGGATGACTGTGTTTTAAAGTCAACAGCTACTTGAACAGAAACAACCAAACAGCAAGGGAAATATGAGGAAAAAGAAGAAACATAAATATTTTGTGTATAAGCATACTTTGTTGCATGTGAATAGGACAAAAGAAAGAAGGGTTTTACACCTGCTTCTCCTCCAGTGTACCAATCTTCCCATCCTGGAATAAGAAAGAAACTAATTAAAATAAAGTCAGAGAAAGAAGAGAAACATGGAGGTTGAAAAACACTATATTTTAACAAGATAACATTGACCATAAAGATTGTCGACACCACCAAAGCGTCACTGCCTAAATATGATGAAATCAAACATACCAAACCAGAAACTAAATGCCGCAACTGCCACAACTCAGAGCCAATCAGTGAAATATTTTCAGAAGCAGCTTGAACCTGGATAAAAGATCAGAGAATAAAGGTTGATCATAAAAAACTGTTCACATATGCAGGTTATTTTCTGCAACTACCTTGTGTCCTAGTTTACATTGTGAATCTGTAAGACCATGCACAAAATAATGTAGAACTATTATAAAATCTCAGCTGGCTATTATAGCACACTACAAAAAGCATTTTGTACAATATCTGGTATAACTTGTTTTACAAAGATATACATGATTTCATAATAGTTTTAACCAAAGTCAGTTCTCAGTGTGCATAAAACATATAAAAGCAATGATGTTCAACCCAGACTGCCACATCCACACTCAGTCCAGACTCAAACCACAGAAAGAAGAAAAGAGGACTTGGAGAAGTGTTTGAATTATCTTACATCACTTTGGATTGCCTGTGATATCTCCTTTTGACTCTCCATTTTATCATCCAAAAGCTGTATTCTCTGCATCAAATGCTTTTTCGCAGCCTGGTAAAAAATGCAAGTTCAAATACAACCAATAGCTGTGAATATACAGCATAATTATTACAGGAACATTCAATAAGGTTAATATTAGACCATGAAAATGATTGTAATTTGGTACTCTAGCATGAATATGATCAAATGGTGCTTCGGATAGAAATTGTGAACAAAGGAATTCAATGTTGAAAACCTACAAGTTGAGACTCGAGAAACACAATGAACATTACCACAAACCAAGACCTTAAACCCAAGATTAAACCAAACAAGACTGTTGTGACATGCTAATAAAACATACTGACCAGAAACTACATTATGCCTGTATGAGAAGCTTAGACTGACTTTGCCCCTTTGCAAATTTAGAATGTATTATAATCCATATTCCACCTTTTTTTCTTCATATTACCTAGGTTAAACCAAACCATCGTTGCCAAACACAATGTAAACTCTGTAAAGCAAACAGAACAAGAAAATTCATCAGACAGCACTTACAGATAGAGTCTGAGAAACTTGCTCCAGATGTTTTGTCAAGTTTGTGACTGCATTTGCCATGTTATGCTTAGTCACGTACATAAGATCTGAGAATTTGAGACCCTAATTTCCAAGAAGATTTTCCAAAAAGGAAAAAAAAAGGAAGAAAAAGAAGAAGATTAGTCTACTGAAAGTGTATCTTAATTAATCTCAAATTCAAACAATAAATAGGTGAAATAAAAAGGAAGTATATTTAAGGTGTGCGTTAAATCAGAGATTTTATCAGAAAGAAAGAAACAATGGGAAACACTTTGGTATTTGTGTCACCTTCCACCACATGTAACCATATCCTAATGCCCCCAAAGTAGCAGCTGGAATTATGAGACCACTATAGTTGCCTGCATAAGAGAAAAGGAGATAACCACAGCCCAAGAAAACAGTCAGCTGTTAGCCTTGACCAGAAGTAATCAGAAAATTGATTTGTCTGCAGCACTAAAATCCTCATTTACGGCATTCTTTAAAGACATCAAAATGCACATTCTGCAGCTTAAACCCAGAACATGTGATAGAAAGATAGAAGGCTACCTATTTGGCCAGAAGCCCCATTCAGGACTGTTATTTGACTAGAGGAGGCCAGCTGCCGGACCTCCATTGCCAATCGTCGCACCTATAAAGAGATTCAAAAACAGAAAACTGACAGTTGGGGTCAAAAGGGTTCAGTTCATGTGCTTCCTTATTGCAGTCTGTAAGGGCAATTTAAGCTGAAAATGCATTTACAATACCATTACCCAAAAAAGAAGTAAAATATCTAAGCTACAGCACTAAATTCCATTTAAACTAGTTAGATGTAGTAAATTGGTTGAACTGCAAGAACCTCATTACCTGTTGTGCTATTGCATCAGAATAGTCAGAATCACCCTCTGTTTGTTCCCCGGATTTCTCTATTCCTTTGATCAATGACTGCCCAAAATATCATAAAAAAAATACTGAAGAAAGCCAAAAACAACAAAAAATAAAGTCCGAAACTCTCATTCGTTTGCTAATTAAAAGCTTCTCAAACGGCAAACAACAAACTAAAATCCCCCACTTGTTCAAACTGAGTAAACAACGCCATCGCAGCTCAAACCAAACCACGCTTCCCATATTCTCGGCAACCAAACACAAAGACCAAATTCAAGAAACCCTAACCTAATGAAACCACGAAAACTCTCAATTTGGCACATAAAAAAAAATCTCAAAACATCAAACGAGAGACAAGACCATCTCCATGGCAACCAAACGCAAAGTCCAACGACCCAATTAACTCTAACCTAATAAAACCAAGACGAGCGACCTAAAAAGATTATCAACAGTACAGTTACCTGAAGTTCACCCAGCAAATCAGATAATTTGCCGTTCTTGACCAAGATCGTACCGGTATACCCTGAAAGAAGCGAAAAAGAAAAAACAAAGTCAAATGAGCATGTTGCAAGTTTGTGAGCAACTAAAGGAGAATGACCGTCAGAGAAAGTGCCTGCTCCGGCGAGGATCAGGATCCGAGAAAGTCCGATTCCCGTTTGCATCGCCATGGCCAAGCGTCAGGCGAAGGCGGTGCTCGAAGAGGGACTGTAATTTCCCGGCGAATACTCTTCAAAGTTTTGGATCTGTGTCCCGCGGTAAGCGGCCAAGTATAAAAGTGGTTAGATTCCTTTGTGCTGGGCTCATGGGCCGCCCTACCTTAAATTGGGCCTGGCTTTGATTGATGGATCGTAAACGTGGGCCTAAACTATTTTCAAGAATGTGGTGGGGAAAGGCAGAAAGGCAGTGAGTTTAATAACAATCCTTCAGAACAAAGCCCTAAAATCTTTATAAATGCTTAATTATGTCATTATTATTATTTTTAAAAATTCAGGTTAATATATTAATTTTTGTTAAAAAATAAAAATCATAATTAGTGAAAACTAACTGTATTTCTAAGAAAAAAATTAATTTTTAATAATTGAAAAAACCTCCTATTCCTCCCTATAATTCATGTAAAATAGACAAATTGTGCATTTTTTAAGTCAAAAAAAAAGAAAAAGAAAAAAACAAAACTACTTTAATGTTATTTCCAATGAATTGCATATTTCAACATTATTTTGTAAATAGGCCTGTGTGTGTTGTGTAGCTTAAAACTCCGGAGGTGGGTTAAATTGATAAAGAACAATTTGCCCTCACGGAAAGGAAAAGTCAAAAAGACAGAAAGAAAGAAAGAACTTTTTATGGGCTAAAAGGAGCACATTCACTCACTCACAGGCGCGCACCATCGCATCTTAGGCACCGAATGAGAATCCAAGAAGAGGAACGGAAATTAAAGTAAGAAACGCGTCATCTTGCTCGAGCAATTAAAATATCTCTGACCAACGATTTTACCCATTTATTTAATTACATTTGCTGGTACAATGTCAAGAAAAACAAAAACGAAAAAACAAACGCCAAAACAGATTAAATTTTAAATTTAAGAGAGAGAGAGAGGAGGGGGGGGGCAGGGGACTGCCTTCACGCGGAGTGCCAACTGGCTGTCGGAGAAAGGTCCCCAGATCCGTTGCCGCCCCTCCAACACGTGACCCGTATCCTCCCTTTCTATTAGATTCAATTAATCTTAAATGCTAAGATTTTTTTATTTATTATAAAAATATTTTTAATAATAAAAGTTATTTATATTAATGAAAATAATATTTTCCGACAAATTAATCATTTTTATGATATTTAATATTATTTTAATTAATTATTAATATAATATAGTATTATCAATTTATCATGTCATTTGATTTTATTTTAATTTTTTATTAATATAACGTCTTATAAATACTAATATTAATAGTAATTAATAAAAGAAAATAAATACTAATCTTAATGGGACTAAGATATTATTTTTATTAATCACTTAAAAGAAAAAGACTCAAATAAATAAAGAAATCAAAAGTCCAATCCAATCGCCGTCCGTCCCTATCGAATCTCATTTTCCTCGTTTCCATCTCCTATCTTTTTTTTTTTCCGCTCTATAAAATAGAATAATAACTATGCATCGTAAATACTTATCATATATTTTGAATCTCTAAGCAATATATATTTTATCACTCTTGCTTTCCAAACATATATTTTCCTGAAGAAAGAGAGGAAGAAAGAAAGAAAGGGATAGAGGAGGAAGGAAAGGAAAGAAAAGAAAAGAAAAGAAAACAAAGAGCGATGTGGAGATAATCTTTCATTGGTTTCATAAATAAATGAGGAGTAGTTGGTTGAGATTCAAATGGTGTGGTGTTGCCTACAGCAGGTAGAGCAGGGGAGGATTTTAATGCTTGGATCTGCTGGTGGTAACTTCGATTTCTTTTCTGTTCTTTTTATTATATATGTATATATATACATCTTTTATTTTCGGGTTCTTTTCTTTAAGCTCTGGTAGATTTAGTCTGAATTTTGGGTTCTTTTTCTGCGTTTTTGACCCAGTGATCAATCATATTGGTTATATAATAGGCAATTTTTACTCCCTTCTTTCTTCTTCTTCTTCTTCTTCTTATTATTATTTGGGTTGTTTGGGAGCGGTAATTGTGGGGGTTCAAGAATGCTTTGTAGGCAGGTTTGATCTTCAAGATTGCCGTTTAGGTGGGTTTCAAGTTGCTCGTTGAGACATTGAGAGTAATGGTGCAATAAGGTGCTTCCAGTCAATTTGTTTTGCACGGGAATTTCTGGGGTTTTATGTATTTATTTATTTAAATAAATATACAATTTGGACTTCGTTTGGTGGTCAGTGATCAGATATATAACAGAAGGGACCATTGAAAATTTTCTCATCCGGGTGTAATGATGATACTGTGCAGCCTTTAGCCTGAAGTACACTCAACTTTGGAACATCCACATCTGCCATCGGAACCTTTAGAGAAATTAAATAAATCTTATTTCTTGCAATATATCTTTGCTATGTTTTTGTGAAATAAGAATTCCTCAATGGTATAAATAGGTTTAACGGGATGGAAAACCTTGATTGCTAATTTGTTTTGCAGTTGAGAGGGTCCTTTACATGTGTTTTACTTTTAAATTTTATTTGTCTTTGATTCCTGTTTGATGCTTTCTGTATCCTTTGGTCCTGGAAGTTGTTTTGCTATTGTTTTGATATTTTGGTTGAATCTTAGGTAGGGCCTGGGCTTTGCAGGTCAAATGGCCTCTGACTTAAGCAAATTGGAATGGACAAGGTCATCAATTCAGTTGGATCTGTGATAACCATTTTCAAAATGCAAAGCTCTTCTATGGAGTAAAAACTGGGAGCCGAAATGGTTTTACATCCCCAATATTTAAGGACATGGGGGAGACACGAGATGATGCAGAGCCAACAGAGCAAGCGCCTTCAAATGCTTCGTGGTGGGGTTCAGATTTTATGGAGAAATTTGATTCTATTTCATTGCTTTCTCAAGAAGATAGCTTGAGTAATAAAGAGTCACCAAGAAGTTCTGAGGAAGATGGGTTGCCATTGCAGACAGCATCACAAATACTCTGGAATACTGGGATACTTGCTGAGCGAATTCCAAATGGTTTCTATTCTGTGATACCGGTGAGAACTGAAAGCTCTTGCATTGGCATGAAATTCTTTGTTTTCAAGGGAACTGAAATTGTGTATGTGAATCATAAGGGACAAATTTTTTACTTTGGTTCTATTCTAATTGGTAGGCTTTTGGGAGTTATTAACCTTTTTTTTTCCCATATTTTTAATGAATACTTCTTTGAATGACTCTTCATGAGTTAAACTTAAGCTCAATAATACAAGGCGTATTTGGAATACTGCATGAGTGTGTTCTGTTGTTAACAGCTGGGAAGACTAGAAACCCACATTGATTCTGGGCAGGAAGATAATGCTTTGGGGGAAGGAACAAGAGGAGATAAATTGTAAGGGTGAGAGAAAAACGAAAAGATGCTAGGCAAGTGTGCCTTCCAGAAAGAAATTTACTCAAACAAAATCTTCTATTTGATTGGGAAAAATCCCTGCAAAATACTGATCTACATGGGTAATTAAAGACTTTAGACGACTCCTCCACTAAGACTAGTGCTGTGAAATAAGATCAGAACCAGATATGAGTGGCTCTGGTTGACTAATTCCTATTCTACTAGTACTGGTAACCACATAAACAACATCTTAGGTTTTTGAATGGTTATCTGGTACGCCAGAAAATGCTGCTGTTTCTTTGCAAGGAGATCCCAAATGATAATTGTTCGAAAGTCCTCCATAAAAAAATTTACAGGAAGGATCCAAATTTTACGAATTAAAAATTGCATAACATATCTTCTAAATTGTTGGATTTGTTTCTAATTTATTTTTGATATTTCCAAAAGGGGACAAGCCTTGTTGGTTAAATCACAGGTGGAATGGTTTTCAATTAAAGTTCTTTTTCCCAATTTACATCATTTAATTGTTTGGCCACTTAATTTTTTTTTATCTCACTTCGATGTGAGCTAATTTAATGGTTGGCTGTGAACAGGATAAAAAGCTTAAGGAGATTTTTGATAGTATTCCAACTTTTGACGAGCTTCATGCTTTGGGGTCTGAGGGTCTCAAGGCTGATATTATTCTTGTGGATGCAAAAAAGGATAAAAAATTATCTATGCTGAAGCAATTGATTAAGGTACTGGTGAAGGGATTGAACTCAAACCCAGCTGCAATAATAAGGAAAATTGCTGTATTGGTGAGTACTTCTCCTCAACATATTCTCTTCCATGAATATTTTCATTGGAAGTCATATGCAAAAATTTGTGTGTGCATCTATAGATCACTTTGTTACTTCTTTATAATATTTGGATTAAGGCCATCTTCACAGAATCGGTGGTTTTATGTGGTGGTGATCTTGGGGCCAAATAGGTAATGTGGGGGTAGATGGTAGGTTCAGCACTTTTGTGGTGTTGGTGATCATAATTTGGTTTTAGATGTTTACCATCCATGCATAACCCATTAAAGTTGACATATCTTCCTTTTATGACCATACCCATATGCCCAAAGAAGATGCATAATGTCATGTTATAGAAGTTTCTGAGTTTGCCAAAATTAGAGAAAAGATGGGATGTAGTTTGTGTCATTCATATGGTTATTTTTCCAGGCTTCTTATTCCATACCAGTGCTGGCACGAAAAGTTGTTTTATTCTCTTTTGCTCATCAACTAAAATATATTTCACTTTTTATCCATGGGTTCAAAATATAAGTAAACTCTTCCACCTTTTTTTTTCCAGCCAAATTAGATTCAACTTCAACTGCATGCATCTCTTTTCTTCTTAGTTACTTTAAAACTCGCACCCTTCAAACATTGATTTTCTTTGGACTAATTTCTTCTATTGCTGAAAAGGTATCTGATGTTTATAAGAGACAAAGTGTTGAAAGTCCCGGGAAAGCTGCTTTAGAAGAAACTTCACAAGTTTTTGAAACCCGAGGGGTTCAATTGCTGGGGCAAATAAAGCATGGTTCATGTCGCCCCCGAGCAATCTTGTTTAAAGTTTTAGCAGATGCCGTAGGTCTTGAAAGTAGACTGATGGTGGTAAGCTTTCAGTCTTGTTGTTTGGTTAAAGTAGAATGCTGTACACAATTCGTTTTTTTTTTTTCAATTGCAATTGTGCTTTTTTTTTTCTTTGTGTTTGAGAAATAAACCAAAAAGTTATCGCTTTTGCTTCTAGGGTTTACCGAATGACGGGGCTGTTGAGTGCATGGAATCATATAAACACATGTCTGTAATAGTTGTGCTGAATTCTGTAGAGCTACTGGTAGACTTGATGAGGTTTCCTGGTCGGTTGATACCCAGCTCAACCAGGGCACTTTTTATGACTCATATTTCTGCGGCAGGCGAGAGTGATTCTGCAGAAAATGATTCATGCGACTCACCACTAGAACCAAACAGTCCTCTTTATGGTTTTCCAGAGAGAGTTGATCATGACAGGTTTGGAGATGGCATTGAGCCACATTTGTAAACCTATGTTACATTCATTTTTATATGTGGAATATGTTTGTTAACATTGTTATTTGTCTAATCTTTATGTCACAGCGCTGAAAGGGATGACAACCTACAGCTCCATAGGAGATTAGAGGCATCTTCTAATGTATCAGGTCCTTCATTGAGAAATTTGATGTTGCGATCAGCTACCTCTATGGACAGGAAGCTGAGGTACTTTTGATTTCTATCCCTAAGAAGTAACTTCTTCACTTTTGTTCTTGTTTTCTTCCAGAAGAACAAAAATTCCATTATTGTTGGAAGATTGTCAACGTTATTGCATTCTCCATCATTTCGCTTGTGTTCTTGTTTTTGTCCAAAAAATAAAATGGGTTTTAACCTTGGCACTTGCTACATTGTTTTTGCTTTCCTCAGCATATCTCACAGTGACCCTGATATTGCAACAACATTTTGGCGACGTAGCAGGAAGAAGGTTGTTGCTGATCAGCGAACTGCTAGTTCAAGGTCTCTTTTAAACTTTTTTGACTGATATTTTCTGTGATGTGAATATAGTTGAAATTCTAAGACATCCTTTGTATATGAAAGAATACTATTCTACATGGAAATGTCTTGTGTATTCTAGGCTCTTGGTGATAGGTCTCAAGGGATGATACTGAGAATGGCCTAGTAGTAAATTTTGTGAAATTGACTTGCATGCCTTGTATGAAAAAGGGCTACATTGCTCCATCTTTGAATTTGATTGGTTAAAATGGATATCAGTTAATAGGAGCTTGTCTGGGTCATGCTTGTAGTACAACTTGCTTGTGTAGGTTCAATGAATGTCTTTAAACTTCTGTGTGGGAGATAATTTTCTGTTGCTGCCATAATAGAGTACCATGAAAGAGATGTTATTCAATGTATTTTAATTTCAGACTTGAATGCTTGAACCATTGAAACATGATGAGTGTTGCCAACATAGTGGTAAAAATTGGAACTCATACATAACTTTTAATATGGTTAGCATATTTTTCCTCACCAATTATACCTTTTCATGGACCATGGAATGAGGTTAGTTGCACTTGTAACATGCATATGCATGTGCTGCATCAATTTGCTCTTTTCTTTTCTTTCATTATCTGATTAGAGTTTTCAGTAGGTTGATTAGTTCTCTTTTAGAAAACATATTCTGGTCCTGCCTGTGGTGCTTTTCACACTATGTTGACATTTAGACTTTATATATTCAAATTTTAGAAATTAGCTGTCAACAAGCTTGGTTTTGCAGTCCAGAGCATCCTTTGTTTCGAGTACGTGGGCGGTCCATGTTAAGTGGTGACAGGCACTCTAATAGAGATTATGCTGATGACTTGGCTACATCAAGGTTCTTACCTCTTGTGTTATATATATAAGGAACTTTAGTTTGCAGATCAAGGATGAGTGATCAGATTATTATTTTTCTTTTTAATTTCTCATATATTGCATCTGATAGACAGACCTTCTGGGTTAATTAGTTGATACTACCTCTGGATTTTTATTTATTGTTCTTCACTTAATTTTCCAAAACTTCATTGTTATTCAAGATATGATTAAATATTTGAGCACTGATAAAGGAAGCTTTTTTTGTGGCTTTTTTGGATCTTGCAAGCGATAGTTATTCATGGTGCTTTTGGTTGGTTGTTACTTCTTTTCTCTTTTGCTGATACTGCATGTCAAGTATTGTTCCTGGACTCATAATTCCCTTTGTATGGACATTGGTGGGTGCATATTCACATGTTTTACTTAGTGAAGAGTTTCTCAAGCATTTGACAGTAAGAGATGTATTTATTTGCACCTTTCATTAGCTGTTAGTCTAAGGTAATCAGCTTACCTTTGCCAAAAGTACTCTATTTTTTGTCCCTCTCTCCCACTCTTCATGCAGCAAGAAGGTTTGAAGTTGTTAAAATGTGGTTACTTTAAGAGTAGTGGTACTTTCTATCAATCTCTCTGTCAGCTGGAAAGTGGTTATCCTTGGCTTTTGCGAAGAGATTTTGAAATAAAAAGCATATTGGTCTTGATAAAGAAAGTTGCTAGAGGTTGGCACAAGGCAAAAATTAGGAGAGGAAGCTATCGGGTTGACTTATAGACTCAGTGGACTTCCTTAAGGAATGGACTCAGGGGAATATTTTAGGAAGGTCCGAACTGAGATTTGCAATCTGGGGGGTAAATCCCAGGTTTATTATTGGCATCAGAGATTCTTAGAGTTCAGATAATTTGGATTTAGCAGGGACTTACACAATTGCAAGGTGGGGTGCTTTTGAGTTTGTTATGTGAGATTTTGCAGTGTAAGGTTTCATAAATGTTTTTGGACAAAGCAGTATGTTTTCTAGTGAAGAGTTTATAAATAGAACATTGGTATTATTGGTCCAAATATTCTTTGTGGGAAGTCTCTTGTGCAGAGTTTGCCAATTAGTATGTTGTCATGAATAGAGGCAATGTATGATTAATAAGTGCGAAGTTCCTAAGAAGAAGGTGGGAAACAGGAAATCATTCACTTTTCATTGTGAACTGCTTGGATGCTTGTCTCATTTATTGTAATGTATTCTTTTGTATGACAAAGTGGAACCTCTGCTTGCAACATAGGGAATCTTCTAAATCCCATATTGAATGAGCTGCACTAGTACAAATCCAACAAACTATAATGATCCATTGTAACAAAGACAGATGATGCCTTCCTTCAGAAGCCTCACAACCTTTGCACCATCCAAACTGGCCAAAAAGTAGTATGACTGAGTTCATAAGCATCTTTGTTTTGCACAAGAGAGAATTCCATGCAAACTTGCACCTTTCATTAAATGGAGCCGATGAATAGCTTAGCTGGCTGATTTCTACAATTGTGATTTAAGCTTTGCTGCTCCCATTTTGTATTTGAATACAATGCAAAAGGAAGTGGTGAATTTATTCAGTTGCACTTTTACATGGGATTGTAAGTTGTCAATAACAATAACTCTATATCACCTCCCTGATATAAGTTCCCCATAGAAAACTTTCTCATCGAAATTTCCCATTATAAGCCCCTGTTATTGGTTTTGATACTCTCTGTTTATATCAAGGTATTTGTTGCTTTACGAAGCACGTCAAAAAGGAATATCCTATGTGTGGAATGTGGCAAGTGGCATTCCCCTGGTCAGCCCACCTGAAGCAACTCAATACAAATTCACCAAAGCTTTTCTGTTCCTAGTCCCTAGCTAATGGAAAAAGGTCCAGACTCTTGTTGGCAATGATTCCATCAAGATTTATGCCTGAAAATTTTATATTATCTTTTTCCACACCAAAATTTACAAAGGTTGCCAAAACTCAGCATCCTTTCCTGATATATTTCTGGAGTTCTACACCAAAATATTTTATCATTAAGAAGATTACATTGTTCTACTTAGAGTTCTTGTTTCACTGTTCATAAAATGTAGTATGTCAGGAGAAATGTATTGGTGATAAAGAAAAGATGGATGATAAGGGAAAGGGTGAATGCAATATCAGTGCCCTGAGCCTTTATTGAATTTACTCTTGCATCCAAC
Organism: Ceriops zippeliana; assembly: GCA_037897445.1. Classification (NCBI taxonomy): domain Eukaryota; kingdom Viridiplantae; phylum Streptophyta; class Magnoliopsida; order Malpighiales; family Rhizophoraceae; genus Ceriops; species Ceriops zippeliana. Next base: position 3,317,300 of record JBAPLH010000104.1, on the reverse strand, counting down.
TATTATTGTTGCTGCTTTTATTCTTTGTTTTCATGCAAACTATTTGGTTTCCTTTATGTTTACTAACTTGTATGATAGAAGTGAAAGCTTTGAGAATTGTCTCCAACTTTGAGTTTTGCTTGTAGTTGCAGATCAGAGGGCTCATCAAAACTAGAAGCCCGTAGAATAATAAGAAGAAGAAGCATAAGCATGACCCCAGAGATTGGTGACGATATCGTGAGGTTGATATTTGTTTCTCAATTAAGTTTGGAGACTGTTATTCTCAAAGCTAAGCTAGCACAAACATTCCACCATTTTATAACTAAATTTCTGTCTATCTTAAACTAGACCAAGCTTATCTGTTTCTGTTTTAAATAATGACCGCTGCACAGCATATTTTTGAGTTTTTGTTGTGAAATATCTAGTTTTATGGGATAAAAGAGTATGCCTGACAATCATTATTCAGTCTGTTCTGCAAGGCATATTCTTTTTATTCACCCAGTTGTTCTTATCTGATGAATCAAAAGTGGACAAAATGAATCAAAAAAGAAAATATTATAAATGTCTGATAGCATAGTTCACAATGATGTTGGTTTTCCTTCAATTTGCAATAACCCATTAAAGGTTAAAAACTTCCTTGATTGATACCCTGATATTTATTTGTAAAATTGTCACAATGTTTGTACACTTAAGTAGAATATGTGGAGCTCTCATGGCAACTTTATTCAAGATTACTTGAACTATCGCAGGGCCGTACGTGCCATGAATGAAAGTTTGAAGCAAAACCGCCTTCTGAGAGAGCAGGGGGACATAGACAAAGAAACCGGTTCTGATCACCAGAAAAATGTATGCTTCTCATATTCTTGTTCTTTGAGGACTGTATCCACATGCACCAACAACTTTATTTGCTCAGCATAAGCTATGGTTCTTTCATGTGTTTTGGCCTTACAGTTGACTTGCCAGTTCCATTTCATGCACAATTATGTTCTTTGTTGTGGCAAATTCATATTTGTTGAATTTGGTGTGATATCTCTGCAGATTTGTTATGGATACTCCTATTGCTTTAACCTTCGGAGTGATTTAGACAGAATATCCAATGGTCTTGAATATCATCATCCTTATCGGTGACAGTTGATCACATTTTGCACTTTTTTCAGGTATCATATTTTGGTCTTCATGGGCAGGATGAAATATCTGGTGAAAGGTCTGCTGTATGTGCTATTGATAGAGTCCATGTAAATTCTCAGAAGGCAATTTCATTACCTTCATCTCCACATGAGTATAGGAGTCAAAATTCTGAGAGAAGTGGAGCTTCAGGCTATGAAGCAAATGAGGAATTGGTCTTGACATGGAATAAAGTCCTTGAATCTTCCATGTTCCAAAATAAGCCTCTTTTACCTTTCCAAGAATGGAATATTGATTTCTCAGAGCTTACTGTTGGCACTCGTGTTGGGATAGGTAAGCATATGCTTTGGCTCTGGAAACTTTTTCTTATATTGCTCAACCCAAATTTAGCTGCTGAAGGCTTTATAGGTTTTCCAAGAAATTTGTGCTCCAGAGGTTTCTAAGTGGCATTATGTCAGCATCATATATCTATCAAACAAGTTTCTGACATATTGCCCAATTTTCAAAGTGCTTCTAGATAATTCATGTATAATAATGATAGAAGCATTGATAAGGGTCTGATTCAGCATTCAAAACAGTTACTTTATTAATCACAATCCTTTGGCTATTGTCTTTTTGATTAAGACATTTGGTGTTCCGCCTTTTCTGGATAAATATAGTGTAACCTTTGACAATCCATGTGTAGTGCTCAGGTAATGATAATATATGAGAATATGATAAATAATTATCCAAAAGAAAAAAGTTAAAAAACAAAATAGCTCTTTGATCTTGGTCTTGGCAATTATTGGTGACATTCTTTCCCTGACCATCAGCTTTGGTTTGCCTTGTGTTCGAAGACCTTTGAAGGTGCTTTTCCTACTTCCTAATTCCACCTCTCCTGGAAGTTATGTGATCTAACTGGTGCTTCCAATTCATTGGGTCTAAGTAGCTGTGGGTGTTGGCCATGGTTCAAAAACATGATAGTTGCACCTATGTATTAAGTATATAGAGATAAATAAATAAATATATATATATATATATTGGTATGTATATATAAAGAGACAGTTGGAGAGTGAAATTTGGGAGCTTGCTTTGCTGAGTTCTATATGGTGTGGTTTCTTGTATTGTCATTTTCTGAACTCAGTTTATATGTAACCAATAAACTAAAGATCTTTTGTCCCGTTTGGCTCTCTTGACTATATTTTGTATGTAGGATTCTTTGGGGAAGTTTTCCGCGGCATGTGGAATGGAACTGATGTTGCGATAAAGGTTTTCTTAGAGCAAGATTTAACTGCCGAGAACATGGAAGACTTCTGCAAAGAGATATTAATCCTTAGGTGTCTTTCTTGCTGATGTATTAACATCTTGGTTTTATCCTTTCCATTTGTCTTTCTAACTGTACTCTTTTTGTGTGGACTTGTGCATGTTTCTCTTCCAGCCGGCTTCGACATCCTAATGGTATGCCCTCTTAGCTGCTGCTGATCCAGTATGATGATTTTAGTTTCAATTTTCTAGAGTTGCTGCCTGTGGTGGTCAACTTCATCATTGTGAATTGAATTGCTAATTTACAAGAATATACTTATATGTTTCGTTTTGGAACTTGATTAGTAGATTTTTTGACTTAGATTCCATAACACTGCCGGTAGAAAACTTTTTCCAGTGCAGAGCATTGAGAACCTGAGTTTGATTTGGCAACTTCTTTTATTATTATTTTATTTTCTCATTCTCTCTTCCCAGTTGGTTAATTGTGATGCTGATTCTTGCAGTTATCTTATTTTTGGGTGCTTGCACAAAGCCTCCACGCTTGTCAATGGTAACTGAGTACATGGAGATGGGTTCGCTGTATTATTTGATTCATTTAAGTGGTCAGAAGAAAAAACTTAGTTGGAGGAGAAGGTTAAAAATGTTGCGAGACATATGCAGGTGCGTTCTAATTTATTTTGAAGCTACTTAAGTTTGTAGTGATTAACCATAATTTATTTTTTCTTTTTCTTTTCTTTAGTTTTTTAATAATAATTATTATTATTTTGTGGTGGTTAAAATCTTTCGTAATTCTTACTCTTAAATTTTTCAGAAAGGCCCTCTCATGCCTCTTGTAAATGGTATTTTTACATTTTTGCACATGAAGTGCTTGATTGCCCTATTCTTAATTGTCTTCAAAGTTGCTTAAACCCATCAGATCATCTTGTATAATGGTTATGATGATTTGAGGCTCTATATTCATGTAACTTCGTTAGTTAGTTTAAAGTTGAAGATCATCATAAGCTGCTGATGTCAATAAGTTGGCATTCGGCTGTGTACTGACTGTTACGTCGCTGATAACCAAGGGGGTTGATGTGTGTACATCGAATGAAGATTGTTCATCGTGACCTTAAAAGTGCCAATTGCCTTGTGAATAAGCATTGGACTGTTAAGATAGGTGATTTTGGGCTCTCCAGAATAATGAGTGATAGCCCCATGGGAGACTCGTCATCTGCAGGAACTCCAGAATGGATGGCACCCGAACTTATTCGTAACGAACCCTTCACTGAAAAATGTGATATTTTCAGTCTAGGGGTAATCATGTGGGAGCTCTGTACACTAAATAGGCCATGGGAAGGTGTACCACCAGAAAGGGTATGCTCACAGAATTTTTCTTTTTCATTATTTATTTATCATCTCAATCAAACAAAACCATGATTGTTTCATTTCTGAAACTTAAGTTGCGCAGAACTCTTACAGACTTGTTTTCAGGTAGTTTATGCTGTGGCAAATGAGGGGTTGCGGTTGGAGATCCCTGAAGGCCCACTGGGGCAGCTGATTGCAGGTTGCTACATTACCGGACAAGCAGTAGAAGCTTGTTTGGGCTTTGGTTTCTCTCTGCATGATTAATATGTTTCATACATACTGCGAGCTAATGCCTCTGTTGGGTCAATTGCAGATTGTTGGGCAGAAGCGAATGAACGGCCCAGCTGCGAAGTGATACTCTCTCGTTTGTTTGACTGCGAAAATTCACTTTGTTGATACGGTCTGTTTCTTCTGTATAGAAAGCAAGGTAGAGGTGTTAAATTGTGTTATCGGCTGAGTTGTACTACTTTGTCGGTGGTTTTTCCCTTCATTTTGAGGACGTGGAATAATTTGTTTAAATTTTGGGCATTCAACGGGGAGAGTTTTCCCCCTTCTTTTGGTGGAATCGAAATAAAAAATAGTCAATTTTTGACAATGAGATTGAAGATTTAATTGCACCTTGAAATGACACGAGTGCTACTGACAGTGTGGCCCCTGCAAACTTATCCATGAACAAGACAATTGGCAATTACTAGTTAATAATTATTTTTATTAGATAATTAATTAGTTGAGGTACTGAATTTGGCGCTAATTTTTTAAGCGATCTTTTTCTTTTATTATTAAGCGGGTTTAAAGATTAGACTAAAAATTTTGGTGTACCGGCTCAAAGTTTAGAAACGAAACAAAGCTTAAATGTAGCGTTTCTCTTTGCGTTTTCCTAACTTCATTTTCGCGTGGATTCCATTCGACCCAAAAGAGAAATAACTTTCTTTCTTACAGGGAGAGAGAGAGAAAAATTTAGAAGCACAAATTGGAAGACTTTTATACAAGAATCAGAAACCCATATCAAAAAAGTCATAGTTATGAAAAGCATTCATTAATACCAAAAACAAAAAGTTAGCAAGCATGCTTGCACTGTTGATCAACTTAGGAGGCATCTCTATATATATATATATATATATATATATATATATATATATATATATATATATTACTACCGGTTCTTGGATCTTCAGTCAAGTATAGGACGACTATTCAGCGCATCTTCAAAACGACAGCAAGAATCCACTCTCATTTCTGTGCTCATGTCATTCTCCGGGGCCGGATAGTATTCTTCCCTCAGCTGCACATCCCTCAAATTGGGGATCCTGGGGAAAAACATCATGAAATGCTCATGTGCTGTTCCATGGATAAACAGCTTTCTTAGTGTGAGACATTCTGCCAGTAACCCCGCTCCAGGAAGTGACAGGCTTCTCTGATTGACGTCCCTGTCCTGTGCCGGCCAATAATCAAGCTCGTTAAGGCTTAAGTTTCCTATCCCATTCAGGAAAAATCTCTCCCACAAGGTCAAATCCATCTGCCCGGATGGTGCAGTTAACGCAAAACCTATCGTGTCACTACAATCTAACTGCATCTTTGACAAGCGAGGATACAGAGCAAGGCAGCTCAGCCCAAGTGCCTTCTGTGATGGCGGCTTGGGCCGCCCCCGGCAATCTCCTTCGACTTTTATCCGTATCTCCTCCAAATTGGGACAATCCTCGAGACCAGCCATTGCCAACGGATTCAAAAGGTCGCCAACACCAATCCAGAGAGAAAGATATCCGAGCCTCTCCCAGGACTTGTTCCAAAATCCAGTCCCATTGGTCTGGACATTGTAAAAATCAGCCTCCGAAGTGTACTTGCACTTCTTATTCTTCCTACCATACTCATAATTTTCATCGTTTCTAATCGGCTCCTGATCGACATCAAAGTTATGATCCAGATAATCCAATCCTAGGCAATTAGTCCCATTTTCTTCCAAATCGTCCCAAACACAATCAATATGAAGCCTCTCAATCTGGTCGTGAATAGGCTCCATAGCTCGCAAAGATGCTACAGCATCAAAATTCTTACAAGCAGAGATCTTAACCTCGACCAGGGTCTTACGAAGCAAACAAGCCAAGGTTCTCATACCCTTTACAGTGATCTTCTTGCATCCCTCAACTTCAAACCTCCTCAATTTACAGCACCCCCTAGCAATCTCTATCAACCCCATGTCATTCAAATCCGCCGATTTCTTAATTATCAAAGACTCCAGCCCCGAACACAAAGCAATCCCATCTAGCTGCGACTCAATCGCCAAGCAAATCCCATGGAAATTCCCCAACTTGAGCGCTCTCAACTTGGGGCACCTTGAACTAAGCCCCTCCAATGCCACAGCACTATCCCTAACATTCTTGCAAACGTCAAGAGCCAAATCTTCCAGCAGAGGGAGGCCCGAGAAGAAGTCCATCAAACCAACCACACTAATCCTAGCATCCTCCGCAGTGTACCCATCGTCATCGTTGTCGCGGGGATCAGACCTCGAGATACAAAACGACGTCGTGTCCACAAGATGCAGAACCGACAACTTGGGGCAATTCGCGGATATAGCAAGCAAAGTCTCGTCGCCAACGAACCCAATGTAGCAGGGGTCGAACATGCAGGCGACGAGAAACTTAGTCAGGTTGGGGCAAGAAGCAGCAATGGATCGAATCTCGTGGGACTTGACGCCGTCCGTCAGCGAAACCGTCATCAGATCTAACGACGTTAAAGACTTGGATATTTCAGAGTAAGTTTGCAGGACCGGAGGGAGATCCTCCGTCCAGTAATAGAAGCTTGAGAGATCCAAACAAGAAAGCGATTTGCAATGCTCGAACAGAGGCGCGAGCTCCGAACCGGTCTCCACCATCGGGCGCTGATGCCACCGGATCAGCTTCACGCGGCTGAGCCTCGGCCACTGGGGGAGAAGGATCTGGAGCGTCTCCGGACACCGAGCGTACACCGTCAGCGACGTGACCAAGGGGAACGCCGCGCCCAGGCGGTGCGCCAGGAGCAAGAGATTGGACGACTGATACGACGAGCAGAAGGGTAGCGCGTGGCCCCAAGGGGAGAGCAGCGAGAGGTCGAGCTCAGTGACGGACCTAAAACACGTGGGAATCATGTAAAGGTCACGCGCGTTTCCCCGGAGCGTGATGGAAGTGCGCGTGGCCCTCTCCAAGGTTAGGAACATCCGGTTCACGAGCGACAGCGAGTTACGGGCCCTGGTGTCGACGATGGACGCGCAAATGTTTGATAAAATAACGAGAGGAAGATCGTTTATGGTGGTGGGGGCAGCGGCGGCTCCGGTTTTTGCGGTGCTGGTGGTGGTTGTGGTAGCCATGACAAAAGGGCGGCTACCTCCCTCAAAAATAAAAACACCCGAACTTCAGAAGCAGTTGTTTGCAAGAAACGGGTAAGTAAAGTGCTGTGACGGTCTTCTGCTCTGCTCTGCTCCGTTTTCTTTCCTTTTGTCTGTGTTTTTTTTTTTTTTGGGTGGGGGAGGGGGGGGGGCGGGGTGAAGATGAGTTTGATCGCGGGGATTTGGAATGGATAAGCCAGCCAGCCAGCCAGCGATTGTAGTACCGGTGTGGGGTTCACGATTTTACTTTGTTTGTTGTGGACTGGATCTTGATTGTCATGTCCTGCCACTCACGCCTTTTCTTTTATTTTGGTTAAGCCGAGAAAAAAAAAAAAACACACACACACACACACACACACACACACCAACAGAATTTAGATCTGAATTATTAATTATAATAATTTTTAAATTCTCTTATTTAAATTTTATAATTCAAAATATATTCTATTTATTATATTTATTTATCTCGTATTCACTAATTTTTATATCATATAATCAGACGGAAAAAAGAACGATCAAAATATAAGTCAGAGTCACATGAAAATTGTGTATTATTTAATTTTGTTATTTCAAAATATTTTCAATAGGGTATGCTAAAAATATATTTTTACTGATAAATTTTATATAATATTTGAAAATTTTTAGAATGTTGAAGGGAGTGACTTTGCCTGGCGTTATTTATAAATTGATATTATTAAGGACCAAATAAATGTTTGAAATTTGAGAATGAGAAAGAAAATCAGAGAGAGTTGCCGCACAGCCCTAAAAGTTGTAATGGATTGACGTCATGATCAAATCAATTATTAATATTTATAAAAAACTAATTTTTTCAAAAAAAAAAAAGATAATAAACGTGCAACAAGAAATAATGTAATAACTATGATATAATGCATAAGTTATTAAAAAATTAAATAACAACCTTTTACATATGTTTTAGTATTTATTGTGAGCATTTTATCTGTTTTTTATTACATGTTATGTGATTTTTTTAATGGAAAATTGAAATTAAATTTTATTTTAAAAAAAAAATTGCTAATGACAATCCATCCTAAGTGAGGCTAAAAATCGCTGTCCACGCGTGATTGTCTTACCCGAACTTTGTGGTCTAGCCTGCGTGATTCTGTCTTGTTCGATTTGATTTTGAACTGAAATTGGACGGTGGGATGGAAATCATAGGATGGGTGGGATGGGTTTTTGTTCCTTTTTATTTTTCTAAACTAAAGATAGATTCATCAATATCTAGGGCTGCGCATACGCCCATGGCACCATCAACTCACGAGCCTCATGCCCCAAATATTATAAATGACAAATTGAAAAGAAAAAAAAAACAAAAAGCAAAAAAGGCTCCAAATATTATAATTCCTTCTCTCCTCCTTCTCCAACTTTTTTTTTTAAATAAAAAAAATGAAATCTCTATTTTCCTTTTAGTGGATCATAATGGAGTAGATGGTGAGATGTAATTGGATGACAGGACTGTGTGTTCTGTAAATGGAAAATGGGAGCTCACGTTTCCATCTATGAACCTTTTGTGGAATGGGTTGGGTCATATCTTGCGGCAGAGTTGATCAAATTCTACACAGCACCCAATGCCCCTCTTTATCTCTCTCTTTTTTCTTTTTTCTTTTTTTTGTCTCTTTTAAATTCGAAAATGACATTTGTAGTTTGTACAAGATGACATTATTTCTTTTAGTGGTAAAAATAATTATGTATGAAATTCATCTATTAATCTTATTGGCCAAAAATAATATATTCTTTTTTTTTTCTCTCTTTGCCTTAGAACTGTAAAAGGGGGGCATATGGTCGACCCTGTTGAGTCGCGATCCAAGATGAATCGGATCTAAATTAGTCTGCTGTCCACATATTTCAACATGGGAGATAGATAAGGCACTGGCTGACCAATGGCTTAGTCAATTTATTAATCAAAACTTGGTGATTCTGTAGCCACCTCACTAGTCTACCTTTTTTTTTTGGGGGGGAAAAAGAAAAAACAAAAAAAAAAAGTTGTCGTCTCCACTTGAGGAAAATCGAAAAGACTATTAGGCATCTTTGTTAAATTAAAATAGCTGCGAAGCTTTTTTTTTTTTTTTTTTTCAATTCTACATAGAAAGGTAATTAAGTAGATAGACATGCTAATCCACTCTAAATCTCTCTTTTGGGAAAAAAAAAAAAACATTTAAATGGTAACACTGGAACCAGAGCCCCAATGCACTGTATCTGAACTTGACATTAAGGTTAAAGAAAAAGTTTCCATATCTTATCTCAAAGACACTGTGGGATTCCTTTGGATTAGATTTTGGTCACAATTTGGAGCCCACAAAGGTCGCCATTTTTGGTTGATTTCAGGGCCTGTGAGGTGTAATTGGGTGGGTGCGAGGGACAGGTGAAATTTACAATTGACAAATTGTCGATTTGGAATAGAAAATATACTTGCCACGTGGCCTCAAGCCTGGCAGTTTTTTTCCTTTTTTCTTTTTTATTTTTTTTTAATTCACCGACAGATTTCCATGTAGGGCCTGCCTAAACAGATGGACTATTGCCCCAGAATAATATGGGCCTTAGCAAGCTACAAAGAAAAAGGACTTAAATTAGTAAAGAGCCCAAAAGTATCGAATAGCACGGATTCTTATTTTCTGAATAAAATATTTTAATTCTACGCAAAATAAGAAAAGATATCTGTTTCTTTACTGAAACATATTTTAGTCAAAAATATATTATTTGTGTGTGTGTGTGTGTGTGTGTGTTTTGGTTGGGGGAGAGGGGGGGGCGGAGAGGGATGATTTATGTACGTAAATTGAAGTCGATGCAAGAGGTAATGTCGGGAAAAAATACTCCCTCAAAATATATAATATATATTTTATTGTCTTCAAATTCAAATAGTGGTAGGCATAAAATATCCAAATGGCAAACAAAGATTTATTTTGATTGACCATCCCTTGCTCATAGCCACTCAGCAATAAGCGTACTTAGAAAAAAAAAAAGCTTGATCACCAAAAGCACCGACAGCAACTTCAAGAGATTGCTGCTTTCGAATTTCGTCCCCTTGTGATTTCCTCAACACATGAACAATACCCCTGCAAGCATACATATCTGTGCAATGCATTCAATCTCCGATTAAAGTTATTGCCAATTGTAACAAGTGCAATAAATTAAAAGGAGCCTCTGTGAATTGACTTTAACAAAAAAAGAAAAAAAAAAAAAAAATGCCCTTCTTGAATGCTGAAATTTCTCTCTACAGTCAACAGGAAATCACTCACAAAGTTGCAGAGATTAGTGAGAGTAAACCAATGAATAAGCTTCCTAGCAATGGAAGAGGTATGACTTATTATTGTTACAGATTGATGCATTGCAAAGACTGTGGGGGGAAAGAAAATGGCATCATTTTCAAATGCCAACAAATTGAGCAAAAGGAATATCATACTTTCATTATGAGGTAGCAAATGCCAATAAGCCAGGGCAGTAATGAATTTGTTTCTCAAATTAGAACATCATTCTTAAGGAAGGCAACTTCTGAGAAGTTGCGTGCCAAAATCATTAGAAGGGAGCTACGTCCATTTGCATGCCAATTGCCGCCAAGTCTAAATATCACAGAAAGATATGGTTAATGCATTTGTTAGGACTTGCAGTAGTAGCTATATATTTAGCTATAGCTACCAGCTTAATGGAACTCATTGACTGATTTTTCCTGTTACATACGCTTTTTGAGTCATCTGTCACCATATGAAATTTCATGTCAGTATTCATGTCTCTCTTGATTTGCTTCAGGTTCAGCAGTTCACTACAAGCTCATAGCCCAGTACTGGAAGCTTTTAACGAGTTGCATCTGCCAAAGGAGATCGCCCGGGCAGATTCGATATCTTTAGCCCAGGGATCTACCGGTGGGAAGTACCATTCCTCGTAAGCATGTGTGAAGACATTAAGACAGACAGGGAAATCCATCTCTTTTTGTCAAGAGATTTGATGGAAACCCTGAACTGTGCATTCATGAATGTCAATATAAATCTTGTGATTTGTGATTTATCTTATTAATTGTCATCAGGGGTTTACACGCAGATTGTAGCTTTATATGCGTCAAAACTATTATCTAAGTCTGAAAATCATTGCCTTAACTACCAAATGCAACAATTTTGTCGTGTAAAAGATCAAAATTTGCGTGTAAACATGAATTCTCTTTTACATTGCAATTAAGGACTTATCTATTGATTGTGGCCAGTGCTACAATGCAAGCAAACTATGGCTAACAAAGCTACAAGAGCAATTAAAACAATCCTACACCTGAATAGTCAAGAAAAGCGGTGACTATCAGCCAATTTAAATGATAAAGTTTCTTGACGTTATTTTATGAAATTTCAGACCACATTTCGCATAGACATACAAAGATGTGAGTTGTAGGAAAAGCAAGACTAGTCGCCCTTTATAAATTATAGTCTAACGAACTTTCAATAGACCAAAAAAACAAAAAACAAAAAAACACTTGGGAAAGCCTAGGGGATGATCCATTATAGTCTAATATTACACAGAATATATTTCGATATAAATATATGAGGTTCCCGAATTTTGTTCTATGATTCTTTTGGAAGACAATTGACCCATTCCAAGTATTGAATCCCGCGTTACAAAGATAAGTGCATAACAAACTATGAACCTGAGGCTCTTCCAAGTAACAAGATGTGCAACTGTGTAGTAGTAATCAAAGAGGTAAATGAAAAATGGAAGAAAGGAAAAAAAAAAAAAAACAGCCAAATGAACACCATTTATACGCTTGGAAAAGCTTCAAGCATAAAAGAGACAGAAAAGAATGCTATGCAGTCGGTAACACGAGGATATGTGTTCTAGTCAAGACGGAGCCCGAAGACTTTGATCAATCAAACAAAAGTTCCCTTACACACACATACAAAATGCAAAACCGTGGCATTAGCATCGAATACAAAAGTGCAGAATCGATCATAACCCACGAAATCTCACTGCATGCATATCTAGGGACTAAGGAGGTAGAAAGGGGCAGAATATCATATTTCAAAACTGGCCTTCCAAAGGTATTCAGCATTGATATAAAAGCGATTGGCAGGGTGTTAACCGTTAAGGGTGTCAAACAATGCTCAAAGTTTAGTCTGTTACGTGATGTCATATAACTGTTCCACATGTTACTTTTTTTGGGAAAATTTTATTTTAACTTACATTTTTTTTTTGGGTGAGTTAAAACAACTAGATATAAAAAATAAAAAAAATACTAATTGGTGTTTTTGTGGTGTGTTAATTTGACTTACTCAAAAAAAAAAAAGTGAGTTAAAATAGCCAGTACCTCATTTCTAACAATTAAATGAAGTTGCATTGCTAAATTATGGCAAAACCATGCTGTTGGTACATCAAAAGGTCCTAAGCAGGAAAAGCCACACACTGTTTAATTAAAAGGGACCAGCAAGAAGCCTTGAACATTTTGTATTGTGCGATTCATTATTCACTTCAATATTAAATATGTATTATGTCATGAAAAGTTTATGATAGTGAATCACTGGAGCCTTCATGGGGACAGAAATCTCCACAATCTCTTGACACTGAAAACGTTCGGTGCCTTAAAAGAGCCATGTGAGGGGAAACTTAGTGTTGAAATAAACAAAAAAAGGATTTACTCCGAAGGAAACTAAAATGGATGCACAGCCACCTGCCGCACGATTAGTTTAGTATTCGCAAACTAGGCAACTATAAAATTAGCCCTACATACTGCAGGAGTAAATAATATTGGCGTGTGATTTGAAATTATCACAAATATTATACTGTAGTTGATATGCCATGGAAAAGATTATTAAAGTTCGCTAGAGTATTTGGCAGATTTTGATCTAACCAAATTAACTTTTGTTTACAATCCTCGAGGGATGATGGGTGGAATAGGGTTCTTGTTATAATTAGTTGGTTTCTGGCTATAGGGGTTGACATGCACGAAGAAAATAAGATGGCGGGACAAGCTTGATATTTCTATTGCCCAAGAGGTGGTACCTATAGTAAAGAAGCCGTTTGATGGTTAGGCCCCCCCATCTCTATGTTTTCTCTTACTGAGGCATACCTCTTTTAACTTTAATGGGAAGTAGATCTTGGGATTTAGCATGGATCCAACGATTTGTAGGGCACAAATGATATGATTTTGTTCTCTTCTAAGTACCTGTGCTCTGAGAATAACTTTAATTTGTCGGCAGAGAAGGTTCATACAAACAAGGAAACAGTACGAGGTAAATAAGACATGAAATTACCGTTTGTGTTTCCCAGAAAAGCCAAAGGGATCGAGATCAACAAAACTGAATTGCGGAGCTCGATTCATTTTGATCACTTGCTCCCTTCCCTGGGGTTGGCTTCTTCTTCTTTTTCTTCTTGTATTGGGTCCCTCTTGCTTTAGCTTGGCCATCCCTCACCTCTCTTAGATAAATCCGAATATTCCCACTGGCAAAGGGATTTGTCTCCGGCGTGCCTCCGGCCTCTTCATAAGCAGCCCGAAGCCGTCCAATAAGGGCATCAAGGCTGCCCCAAGCTTGCCTAAGGGGGCAAGTACAAGGAGCAGGAGGTTCAGGCTGCCCGTAAAACATGCAACCTTCAAGATGAACCTTGGTCTTGCCGAACTGGTCGAGGTATCGAAGGAAGTCCAGCACATGGTTGCCATTGCACTGGGAAAGCGCTACTGGGGGCCTCTGGTTCTTCAGATACTGGCAAAAAGTGTTCCAGTCCCTTCTCTTTTGGGATTCATAGCGACTTGGTGCTGCAACAGGCTGTTGTTGGTGTTCATTGGATCCTTCTGCCAATACTTTACCTCTTTCACTTGTCATGGTTGTTGTGATGGAAGAAAGGAATTTGGCGAGTGCGTACGCTGATTTGTTAAATAAGGCAGGAAACATGGGATGGGATTGGAGTCATTAGAGGGGTGAAAAGAACAGGAAAGGGAGTTAGGAGGAGATAAAATTCACATCACGAGGGCTGCTACTCACCACCAGTGGCAGAATATTAATGTTAGATCAATATAATTACATTTACGCGTTTAATGTAATATTGTAGTATTACAATTATTAATTATATATATTTATTTAATTAGTGATTACAATTAATAACTACATATTATAAACTTAAATTTAATAGTCAAAATGATACAATTTAAATTCATATTTAAAATACATTAAATTTATGATGTCAAGAATGAAAAATCAATCTAGTTACTTTTTCTACCTCCTCTTTTTTTTTTTTTTCCTTCATCACCTTTGATTTTTTTTTCTTTCTCCTTTTTTAATTAGTGCTCCGTTAGCATTAGTCATACGTCTCCTCTATTAAGAGTATACAATAATTGCGTGTCCTTTGTCAACATAATTAAGTCTTATCATATGATTTACAAAAGAGCCCGATAAATTACCATAATTACCCTTAAACTAGATGTATAGCCATCGCAATTAGGAAGCGCATTTTAACTAAGCTAGATTCTGGGCTAATGGTGAGGAGTCACTAGCTAGCTTTGTGATTGATGGGAGGGTATTTAATTATATTGCTGACAAGACTTCATAGTCCTATCGGATTGTATACAAATCTTCAAGTACTATATTGCAAAATTTTTCTCCTTTCATGTTGTTTCTCTTACGGTAAAATAACCACCAACGTTGGTGGTGGTTATAGACTATTGGTTTCTCAAGAAATAGTGAGAATATGCTATGCTGATCAATCATGAAACTTTTTTGTTTCGTAAAGAAAAAGAGAGAAAAGAAAAAATTTATAAAAAAAAAAAAAACATTCTGACCACCACACCGTTTGTCTTTCCCTCTCCTTCTTTATCTCAATCAGATGCTACCATGACGACCACAACAACAGCAGCAGCAGCGTTAGCATAGGCTGTACATAAGTGTGTAGTACAAGCAAATATTGAGATTGGCATGTGACAATCCTATGCTCATCACTAATCCTAAATTGGTGATTTTAGCATAACGTTATTTTTTTTTTATTTTTTTATTTTTTTTACACGACGTCTGTTCTTAGGTGGCATGATTTGGGAGAGAGGGAGAAAAAAAAAAACTAAAACTAAAACTAAAACTAAGGAAATGATTGCTTACCAATCTGATTGGGCCCCAGGTGGATGATACCCTAAAGCCGACGTAAATATCATTTAATAATGATCATTGTTACGTGCAAAGTAGGCCATGCTACGACCCATACCGTGCAGGAACAGTCCAAATCTTTATGCAAGTCGGGCTGGAACAGCAGCATACAAGTTTGAGAAGCCGGGCCAATAGGATCCTTACTCTTTTAAAGTGTAAATAGAATACATCAAATATGTTTGCAAGCTGGGCTAGCCCATGGTCCCAAGCAAGGCAGCCGCCCTGCTAATTTTTTCCCTTTAAAAATCAACATGTGGGTGTTTTCTTTTCGAGCTTAATGCGAAGAAATTTCACGTCGAAAAAAAGGAGTAGCGATTCTTTTGGTCTTATAAATATAACAGAGTTATTTTTAAAAAAATAAAATAATTTTATGATAAGTAGTATCACAATACAATACGTAAATCTAACGTCTATTGTTAATTACTCTAAATTCTAAATTCGAGAGTAGGCAAAGAGGTTTCAATTAATGACGAGAACGTTATTAAATTTGGTAAAAAAGAACGTGACGAAATTTACGTTAGAAAAAAAAATACTTAAATTTTATAAATATAAATATTATACATTTATACTCGTAGTATTAAGAACTCCATAAAGATCAAAATTTTGAAAAAAAATAAAAATAAAAATCAAAGACTTAGAAAACAAGGAAAATGAACCTCTGAATTCTTCACATCTTTTCTAATTGTTTATGGTGCGCAAACGATTCATAGACTTCTTTTTGCACATCTCAAAAGTCATGTATAATGAACTTTAATATGGGTATGTTAACAACTTGCGAGAAAACAAGTTGACAAAAAAAAAAAAACACAAAACAAAAAAGCGCTTAAGACACTGTAAAAATAAGTACTATGTTTGATGGGGGAAAAACGGGGGGGGGGGGGAGAATAAAGAAAGAAAATTGATTGTCACCAACCAAAAAAAAAAAAATTCACATCTCCATCTAAAAGATTTTTAAGTAAGTCAATGCGTGCTCGAAATGATTAGATCCAAAGTAGAAATGATTCTAAAATAAAATTATAAACCGTTGTAAATTTATGTTGATTCTAAAATATAATTTTAAGACAAATTATGTATGGGGAGTTAGCACTTCGACCTTTTTTTTTTTTTTGAGTGCTTTATTTTATTTTCGGGTGTCCCAATGGGTCATCCCGAGGAGGCATGTCGCCTTCATACGTTCAAAATGGTTTCTTTTGTCTACACAAATATGGGGCTCCTTTTTTGGTTGTCCTGGAGACTTTTCACTGAAACTGGGTAAGCTGGTGCAGCGCAGGGCACCCTCCCCGCCGCCTCCCCCCCCCACCCCAACCGGGCAAATCTCTTTTTGCTTTTTACACGACTGGACGCGATTCGGGATTGTACGTACATGGCAATAGGATTCCGCAAAACGACACCATTTTCTTTTGTTGCTTCCCCATTGCTTGCTTCAGAAGGTGATGGCACGGGCAGGGTATAAATTCACCTCGCTCTGCGCTCCCCTCCAAGCCAAACAATTTGTGCGGGTTTTTTATTTTCTTTCTTTTTAACTTTTCCTATTTCAATCAAATGTTCAGCCCTTTCACATGTACCAGTTGGGCGGCTATATGTCATTCGCAGTTCTTTTGTGCCATTATTACTATTTTTATTTATTAATTCATTTTTTTTTTCAAGAGAACCAAAGAGAACGAAAATTTTGAATCCCTGATTTTTTGTATTTTGATTACAAAAGAATAAAAAAATAATTACAAAATGTGTGGTTTAACAATTTCAAAATTTATTATTTTACTAAAAGTCATGAATTTCAGTATTTAATAAAATTGAATGTACACATTTTGTCAAAAAATAAAAATAAAAATTGGTACACTTACTAGACTGATACTCCCTTTTACATATTTATGCATGTAAACTTATAATTATTTAAATTAATTAAAGAGTAAAAAAGAAAAAAGAGAGAGAAAGAGAGAGAGAGAAGAACCAATCAATTATAGTCGCAAGTAAATATTGATTCTCTTGAATAGCTGAAATTTGAATCAAACAACTATACATAATAATTAATATGAGAATAGACCGCCATCAGGCGTCACGACGGTATCGATTATGGTTATGAAACCAGAGAGCTGCGGGTAGCTGACCGCCTTGGCAGGGTCATTTAAACTCTCGATTTCAAGACCCCCTGGAACCTGCTCATTATAACTGATGGGCAGTCAACCAAATGATCAAGTACTTCAGCAAGTGATGATCAGTCAAAAATTCAAAATAAATATAGAGATTGACCGTGCGTGGTTGTGTACTAACTCAACTCAACATGCAGGAAAGAATCAAGAATGCTAGAATGCAGTCTGTAATGGCTTTCTCAGTTGTCTCATAAGGCTGCAATAAAACGGCTTAGAACACGGCTGTGCGAGCCCTAATGATAGTCCCAACTAATGGGAGATCCTAAACTTAATCTTAGGTTTTAAACTTCTGGTGTAACTACGGGCATTCCAATTAGCAATACTTCTCCGTGCATATAACTCTAGCATTATATGATCATTTGATATCATTGTACTATATAATTTCAATAACATTGAGCTAAAATTTATTGATTATACTTAATATTTTTTTTTATGCAATGTTCAATAGTTCCAAGCAAAGGGGACCATGGGTGTAACACAACAAAAATTAGGATAATTTTTTTAGCATATTACGTTAAAAAAAGTATATTAGTATTCATAAATCTTGTCAAAGTGAATTGTTTCTTATTAAAAATAAATAAATTTTAAAAACATACCTTTAGTCTCACGAGTTTAATAACTCCTATCTTATTATCTTGTTTTAAAATATAATTTTATTTATGATACTGTAGTTGTTATTCAAAAATAATTAAAAAATTTAAGTATCAAAATCATTTTTGAGTACATTTTAAAATTCAGTATCACGATTTTTTTTTTCTTAGGGTTCAATAGATTTTCTTTGCTTCCCTCTTAACCTATTTCCTTTAGTTCACTATGTTTAGGAACTGTAATTAATGATGAGTCCATCGATTCGCGACCATCCTTGCTTCTAATGGTGGGAAAGGCCTTTGCAAGATATTCAATACACAAAGCCAGTCATAGAATGAGAAATAGATAGAAGCACATCAAACGGTGAAATCTTCAACATAAAAAGCAAAAACACTACATCGACTCTTTGTTTGTAAGGCATCAAAGTGGGCACATCTGATTGTTTAACCGCAGAATTTCAGCTGGAAAATTGCTGAGTGTTACAGAAATCAAGAATCTTCTTGCAAAAATGTTTTGCACAAAGGACTAGGAATACCTGATGAAAGAACTACCTTAATATAATTACATGGCGGTGTCAATCAACTTAAATTCTGACCCCAAAAAAAAAAAAGTTCAACACAAATTCAAATATTCTACAAAAAAAACTCGTCGCTGCCAAGGAAATATTTGTATTTGTTGGCACGAAAATTTTACTATTACTTTTCCTATGTTGAAAAATCATCCACATAAAAAATCTTACATGATTATAACTTGGAAGTGCGGTAAAAAAAAAAAATGCTAACATGCAAGCGTTATCTACGCAAAATGGAAAAAGTACAAACATGAAGTGCATTTGAATAAATGTGCTTTAATTTGTGTGATATCCATTTCGATCGGATCATGATCAAGAACCTCTATTTTTCTCAGACACAGACACGCATGCACAAGCATGTATAGGTGAAATGGAAGGAGAGAAGCAACGAGTGAGTGAGGAAGGGAGCAGGAAGGAGAGATACAGATATATGCAGAAGATGCAATGACATCTCTCTTGTATATATGGCAAGAACTATCTTAATTTAATTTTTTATAATCGTTAAGAAACCATTTGCTGATCGGATTTATTATGTGCCCTTTCTTTTATTGATCAAATTCGATTGAAAAACCAAGGCCAGCTACGAACCGTTGCAACAAAAGAAGTCTAAATCTTAGCCAGGAATCTTTGATACATAAAATGGCGAAATTTATAATCCATTTTTTATCAAAGGAAATCGAAAAAGAAGTCGAAATTACCAGATGCGCGCGCGCGCGCACCCCCTTAGGGAGCTTGTTCATCAGTGCCCTTGCTTTGCCCCAGCTTCTTCTGTTTCTTCTTCGCTGGAATTCCTCTAGCCCTGGCTTGATACTCCTTCACTTCTCGAAGATAAAACCGAATAGCGGAATTAGCAAAAGGGTTTGTCTCCGGCGATCCTCCATTCTCCTCGTAGGCGGCCCGAAGCCTTCCGATAAGAGAATCGAGGCTGCCCCAGGCTTGCCGAAGTGGGCAGTTACAAGGAGCTGGAGGGTCAGGCTGCCCGTAGAACGTGCAACCCTGAAGGTGGATCTTAGTCTTGCCAAACTGATCAATATACCGAAGGAAGTCTAGCACGTGGTTGTAGTCACAGTGAGCCACCGATATTGGTGGTCGCTGGCTGTTCAAGTAGTGGCCAAAAGTGTTCCAGTCCCTTCTCTTCTGCGTCTCATACCGGCTCGGGGATCCCGGATGCAGGCTGTTGGATGATCCTTCTGCCAAGTCTTTCCCTCTTTCGCTCGACATTGCTGTTTGCGAGATGTGAACTGATCTGTGAAATTGAACAATGGGTTCTAAAATATATGGAAGGAGAAGGAGGAGGAGGAGGAGGAGGAGGAGAAGGACAAGAATCACAGCATCACGAAGCAAACTCAAATTGCTTTCCGTCCTCTCCTTCCTTAAACCTTCTTTTTCGGTTTTTGGCACATAAACAATCTCTTCTGTTCTCTTTGAGAGTAGCCCTTGATCAGCACTAGTACAAACTACGCACTTACCCTCTTTGGAATATTTTTTTTTGAACAGTACAGAAAATAATTGTTGGAACATTCGAGAATGGTACAAAAAAAATTACGTTACATATCCATAAATCGTATTGCACTGCAGTATACCTAAATGAATGCCTTGTCTACGCTACGCTCTCTCCTCCGATCCGGAGTATCGATTATTTCTTGCCAAGAAAAGCCCCTTCTGATGTCAAAGCGGGTGTCCACAGTCCCTCTCAGTAGCGGGTGACTTGGTTGAAGTCGTTGGCCAGTGGGACTCAAACGACACCAGTGTCTGCATTCACCATTAATCCGAGAGAGACGGTGCCCTTAGCTGGATGCCAAAGAGCAGTTTCTACCGAGTCTTGAACATCATGCATTATTGTTCTCGTACTAAAACTTTGCCAACGGTTGGTTTTTATCCTCGGCTTTCCATCGAACCTTTATTTCAAAGGATGGGATAACTCAGAAAATGATGTTTAATAAGATTTTCCAATGGATTCTGCTTTGGCAGAAGTCAAGGGTGAGAAGAAAAAAAAACATACAATTCGGTGAGTGTCAATCTGAAGGAGTTGATAGCTAAACCATTGATATGATGGCCTTCCACGCTCCCATCATGTGGGACTGGGATCAACGTCCTTAAGTGGCAACGTCCCTTCCTGGGAGACACACACATTAATAATGTTGACCTGTTATTGAAGCATTAACCGTTAATCGCCATGAGAAGGCTTCGCCCCCCTACAATATCAACATTCTAACGATCGCCACGATGAGGCCTAGGCTTCGCACAATTCCAACATTCTAAATATCGGATGCACGCGACAATTTAAATTGAGAAAAAAAAATTAAATAGGATATAAATAAGTAATATATTTATAAATTTAATAATATGCTTCAATTACAAATTTTAGATTAATGATTTTTCATTTATATATTATTTATTTCTCTCACTTTTAATGTGAATAATTTTTTTTTGTTATAATATTCACATTTATAATTTTAACAATCTCTATCTTAAATATGCATTTCTTTTACGTTGAATTTATTCTTATTTAATATGTCAACAGCCAATTGCTACTCTACCAAATTTATTATTCCACCAAATCTTACCACTTCATTAAATCTTTAATTCTAACAAGTGTAATTTGTCTTGTTCCTTTTTATGGAGTAACAATCATAAAAAATGTGTGCTGTTCTTAGTCGTTTCATGGTCAAATCATCAATTCATATCACTTGTTGAGAGACTTGAGAATCTGGGTAGAGTTCAAATAATAACAAATTTATAGATTTAATATCATATCTCAATTTAAAATTGTATAGTTTTAAATTTATAGATTTTTTTATTATATAATATTTACTTTTTCCTTTTAATTCTAATACAAGATTTTTTAATTACATAAATCATATTAAAACTGAAAATCTAAACACTAACGTGTTCCTAATAGCCCTCAAATTGATGGAGTTTATATGTATGTATGAGTTTTTGTGCTTTAAAGAGGAATTTCGTAAAGAATCTGTCCAGAACCCAGGAAATTGGCGGAAATAGGACCATGCCATACAAGGGAATAAACTTAAATTTTTTTTCTTAAACCTTTTCAATTTTTGCATTCCACATTTTTTAAAGTTTTTTTTATTTTAGTTTTAAAATTTTACATTTCATTTTAATTCAAGATAAAAATTTTTATTGATTTTACATGTTCGTCATACAAAAAATTCATAAATTAATAAAAATATTCACATTTAACATATTTAAAGTTTTAAATCAATATAGAATTTTTAGAGATTTTTTAATTAAATCTTAAAAATTTTTTAAAAATAATTAAATTTCATATTTTACAGTCTTTTTTTTTTCTAAATTTATCTTGAATTAAAATGAAATCCGAGTATTGAGGATTAAAACAAAAACTTTAAAAATAAAAAACTACATTACAAAAATTAAAAAAAAATAGAATTACTTTTTTGGCTTGTTCCATCTTACGAGCCCCAATAGAAATTATTTCAGTTAAAAATGTCAAGCCGAGTTCCTTCCGCGGCTAGGAAAGAGAAAGCTCGAACGTGCATGTACGACCTATCCTTTCCATTTTGGACCTTCCCAAAATTGACGGACATGTGCCCAGATGCCAGAGGATACGTTCCTCTTTACACTAGGGACTCGGATACATGTTCTGATTAAGAAATCTAGCTGCAGTCAAATACACCACAATTACATCTATTAATAGGGGTTCATACTTACTTTTGACATGGATAATTGCATACAATTAAACCTCTTTTTTCTCAAATGGATGTTTACTGGCTTTAGCATCGGGGGTATTCTTATAAATGCTTACTGTGCAGGGATTTCACCCCCCTTGCGGCTGCAAGTGCCAGCGGTTGTTTATTTATGGTGAACAAACGTATTTATGTGCCACAGGAGTGAAATGATTAAGATGCTCCAAGAAGCGAGTCCTTCACTTCTAGTGATTGCTGTGTTGTATGAGTGTTTTTAGTGGAATTGCTAGCCACTAATTTCAGGCTAAATATATAGCAGTAACACATACTTTTGAGCAAGTCATCCGATTGGGAGGCCGAACGTTGTGCAACTGAAAGAAGCAATTTTCCAGGAATGCCCAGAAAGAGAACAAACGGAAAACAACAATGGCATGATACATTAATTGAAATAATGCGGAATTGATCATGTAATGTATTATTTGCAATAATTGAGCAATAGCATGTCAGCTTGCCAACTTAAACAATTGGAAGTAGAATCCAATATATTACCCTTTTGTCATTGCTTTCTGCTTTTGCAGCGATTTATGGGTATAACGAGCGCACTTTTTCCTATCCACTTTGTGGCTTTTTCTAGGGTTTTCACTTGTGCGCCTTTCTCTTGCATAATTTACCTGTTTTGACGTTTTTTATTTAACCTTTTGTCGTCCATATTGCTATCCTTTGGAGTCCTTTATACGAGCATGCCTTCCATCTAGGCAAATCTGAGTCACTACTACCACCTTTTCTTCTTAATTTCTTCCTTGTTGTAACTATGATAACTTCTTGAGAACCATGCCTGCAATAATGCACATTTAGACCATTACCTAAATCAAGCTAATCATTCAACTTTTATTGACATCGACAAGACGTTTGAAACACCTTGAAATTAGATGCCTGGTTCATTATTTTAGTTTGAGCAACTTTGAAAATATGGTAGGAGAATTCATTCTATCTAAGGTGAATATTTGGACTCCCCATTCTTTCTTTTTTTTTTTTTGTTTTTATAGATTGAATGCTCTAAATTTAATAAAAAGAGAGATAATATATAAGAATCCTAGGATTTCTATGTAATGAAAATTAAACAAGTAGAATTTTAAGCAATGAACTTGCAAAGATATTCACTTTACATGAGAAACTTTTGTACATAGTTTTTATATGTGTATATAGATATATACTTTTGTCCAAATGAAAATAAAAATCTTTATTTTTTATTTTTTGAGGGAAAAAAATCCTTGTTAACCCTTTTCTCTTATTGTAGTTTATTTCATGATCTACATTTTCACATACACGTTTCCTCTCCCAGTCTTCCCAATCACAGGGTAAACGATTGGTAGTTTTGGTGTGTAACAACTAACAACTAACAACTTTAAATTCTCAAAAAAAAAAAAACAAAAACAAAAACAAAAAACTGAAGCAAAAAAACCGAAGGAGTCACTTTCTTGTGTGAGCAATTGCATTATTTGTTTTGACAAAATAAGGCTGTCATTGGCATCCCCGAGAATATTTCCTTTTGGAGCTTAGCTTGTTTTTGAGCATGTAGACACAGGACCATCGGCCCCCACCATCATAATTTTTTATCTTTACGTTGATGGCGAGAGCTCGCTTACGTCTCTTTTCTCTTTATGTGATTGGACGGTAGCAAGGATTGTGATGCCATTGCACTGTTTATTTTCGTGCCCAACCCTTGCTGTTTCTTTTTATGCGACTTTCTTATTTGAGGCACACACCTTTCCATCAATCATCTTTCAGTTCAGACATAACCCAAATAAGTACAGGGAACCTTATGGTAAATCAGAGAGAAATTTAGACAGCTCTTTGCCGACATCGACAAGACTGCTAGTTGTGTACCATCGTCTTGATTTGTAAATTTTTCTATTTTTTAAGGAAGAAAAAGTTACAAGAATTTGAGGGCGATGGAAACACTACTGCACTATTAGGAGTTCTATGTAGAAGCGTAGAGGATAGGCAACTTGATCCTCGGCTTAAACAAAAAAAATTTTAACAGTAACATGCCGAAATCTTCATTATTGGTGGCCTAGAGTCAAAGAAAGCATATGGGCGGCTGCCCCGTTGCTGGCAAACTCTCATGAACGTGGGTGTGCTCGGTTAGTCTCTCCTCTAAGACCCAAATGCGTTGGGCTCTTGACATGTGCTTTGTACAAGTCTAAACTTTTCTGACCCTTAACATCGTGCAGTTTGAACCTAAGCTAGGTGTAGTTGAAAAATGAACGAGCCCAATTAGCTCGGTTTTCACTCTTATTTCTTCATTGGGAGTGTAGGATTGACTGACTTAATTGGCTTCTTAATCCCCAAGTAATGATATCCATTCTTTCTGTTCAAATATGGGGGAAGCCAGAAAACCCTCGAGGAGATGTTAAAAATTTGAAAAATTTTAACTTCGGATCATGGCACATAGCTTTTCGTTTGTATAATAGGATCCACTACATTGTTAATTTTTATTCTAATTATGAAATCTATTTGTTTATCATTTAAAAAAGGAAAAGCCTTGCCTAAATATCAAGTTAAGAAGACTGTACGGCATACAATTTGGAATCGTGACTTCTAAGTTGACACTCAAAAACATATTTTATTTAAAAGAAAAAAAAATTGCATTCTAAAAGCTTTCCTTTTTTTTTTTTTTTTTTTTTTTGTATCCTTTGAAACCAAGCCCCAGGGTAAGTGGGACGCATGTAATGAACATTAAGAATGACATCAAAAAATAAAAAATAAAAAAAAAATCACCGCGTCACAAGTCAAGCCAAAAGGCCACAAACAAAGCTTGGAATTGATTTACAATGAATTTACGACTATGTAAATATTAAAATATCAAACACTAACAGGATTTTCAATCTTTCAAATGTCCTCATCGAATCTTAGAAACTTCATCATCTTGATTTTGCATTTGATTACGTAAGCACAATTAATTCTTTGCATTTGGATTGTTGATTCTGACGACATTTTTCTTTTGTTGTTATTGTCGGTTGCCTCTGATATCACGCTCTTCAATATAGTCGGTAAAAGAAAAATTAATGTTTACACAAGAGTGATCTAGTTACAAACATATATTTATTTATTTAAAAGATATTATACTAATATTTTATATGTTATATAAAATATTTTATTTATAATATGCAAATTATTTATAATTATTTTTATGTGTACCCATCAATTTTCTTTGGTAAATGGTATGGCAATGCACGTGCAGAAGGCTCTCTGGGGAGGGCTTAAGAGGCTCCATTGGTAGTCGGGCTGGAGTTGAAATGAACTGGACCATGGGACCAGCCTATCCATGTCTGAGCGGGTTTCGAGTTCATGGGCCGTGGATGGCTGTAGTGTGGCTTATTGGGTCTTTTACCGTAAATATCGAGGATTCTTTTTTTTTTTTTTTTGATGAGGACAAACGACGAACGGTGGTGAATGCCAGCCAGCCTCACCGGCTTGCCATGACTCAGTCTACCAGCCCAGATCAAAAATAGGAAGCCTTGACGAACATGGCCCATCGTACGCCATTGTTAGACATTAATGTAAAGTTCTGCAAATGACAAAAATAGTGGAAGACTTCCATATACTTATCAAAGAATAAATAATAGACCACTTCTTGTGCATATAATATATTAACTGTTGTACTAAATATATATATATATATATATTAAGGCTCGCTTTCATAATTTCATGGTTGCTTACGCAAGATGTTATGTCATGTTCCATGCTCTTTGCCAATATGCGTATTCTTTTTGCTTCTCTCGATATCATCATAGATGTTGAAAGAAAAATTGAAAACTAGTCCAATATTATAATCGCTTGGTCCCCTTTTGTTTGTTTGTTTGTTTTTTTTTTTATTCTTTCCAATATCTAAAATTAAAGTTGAGATCTTGCGAGAATTTAAGAGAATTGATGAGCCCCTCATCTCCTCTCCCTCCCAAAACTTTGTTCTTGAGGTAAGTCAAACGAGCTAGTCCGGTTGGTTCTTGATTTCCTTTTGCAGAAATTAGGGCTATTATTCTACAAGCTTGACAAGGAACAAAACAAAAAATGGGTATACATTGGCCTTGATATAATTATTTGATTTCATTCACGAAAGCATTCCTTCCCAATTAAACTCTCCCAAAAGAAAACTTCTACAGCAGATGGGGAAGTCATATGAAACAGTCAATGATTGTGGAACATGCCTTAGCAGATGCTAATGCATTCTTTTTTTTTTTTTTTTTCAGAATGTTCCACATGACCCCCCTCCCCCTTTTTTTTTTTTTTCTTTCTTGGTCCTGCTCGAGTACTTTCTTGTTCATTCGAATAACTCGCAAAATTAAAGCCAATTGTACTTAATAAAAAAAAATCCATAAAATTCTACTGCCACCATATATAGCAGTTTATCAAGCTCCAATGTCAAATCCCATATTGCCCTTTCAAAAAATTCAAGGGTGGGAGATCCCTGAAAAGTAATATGGCAATATACCCCTTCAAATTCTTTTATGGACGAAACACGAAGAAAAAAAAAAAAAAACAAAGCAACCTTTCGGATTTTGATGTTTTTTCATTTTGCACTCGTCTTAATATTAATTTTATTATTACCCAAAAAAATAAATATATTGATTTTGCACTGAGTTTTATGTGTCTTAATTTTGATTTCATCGCAATTAATAAAGTCATAATTTAACTCCAAACGAAATAACAGAAGAACTGAATCCTTTTTTGACGGTTAAAATTAGAATTTGAAGGGCGGTGGAATTAGTGATAGGGAAAGGGCATCTGTTTTTTCAACTTTTTAAAAAATAAAGATGATACGTACGATGTGGCTAAAGTAAGTTCTGATGACGCAGGTTTAACTCCCTCCAACTTCGTTACCGCAAGAGCACACATAAGGACACGTGTTCTTCTACAATCAGTCTATAAATTCAAACAGGGTAAGTGTCCGGACTTCTCAATCGCCTTGGTTTTAGCACTTTTCTGTCTTTTCTTCATCGGGCTTCTTGTTTAGGCGCTCTGTGTTTGCGTGTGTGGTGGTCCAAATCCTGCAATCCTTTTTTCTTGCTTGATTTTCTTGTTAATCTTTCATAGAGTACCCGTTTTCTCTGCTTTTTCCATTTGTGGGTATCACGGGTTCTCTTTAACCAACGTTTTTTTTTTTTTTTTGGGAGGGGGGGCCTCTGCTTTCTCGTACGGCATTGAATTTGCATAAAAAATTCCTCACCCACTCCCTCTGTTAGCGTTTAATAGTGTTTTGGAAGAGAGCAAGAGCAATCAAGAAACAGGGCAACAGAGTAAAACAGATAGAGATGGCTACCAAGAATCTGGAGAAGATGACATCAATAGATGCCCAGTTGAGGCTACTGGCCCCAAGGAAGGTTTCTGAGGATGATAAGTTGGTTGAGTATGATGCTTTGTTGTTGGATAGGTTTCTCGATATTTTGCAGGATTTGCATGGCGAGGATATCAGAGAAACGGTAATGGTTTGGCTTTACTTGAAGTAAAATTTTTTATTCACTTAAGTTTTGTTGGTCACGTTCATCATGCATGCCAATAACTGGTTACTGTAATTGGTAATAAACATTGGAAACTGGGAAGTTGATAAAAGGGAATTATTTGTTGCTTTCATTAACTGCGTAGCTATACTGTTGATTTCCGTCATGCAAATATGGATTAGGTTCAAGACTGTTACGAGGTTGCGGCTGAGTATGAAAGGAAGAATGTTCCT
Source organism: Ceriops zippeliana (assembly GCA_037897445.1). Lineage (NCBI taxonomy): Eukaryota > Viridiplantae > Streptophyta > Magnoliopsida > Malpighiales > Rhizophoraceae > Ceriops > Ceriops zippeliana. The sequence goes on along the minus strand of JBAPLH010000104.1, from coordinate 3,289,430 downwards.
CAAAAGTTAGAGGAACTTGGGAAGAAGATTACAAGTTTGGATCCTGGGGATACAATTGTTATCACCAAAGCCTTTTCCAACATGCTTAACTTGGCCAACTTGGCCGAGGAAGTTCAGATTGCATACAGAAGGAGAATCAAGTTAAAGAAGGGAGATTTTGTTGATGAAAACTCGGCGACAACTGAATCAGATATTGAAGAGACCCTCAAGAGGCTTATTCAGTTGGGCAAGTCCCCAGAAGAAGTGTTTGCTGCTTTGAAGAACCAGACTGTGGAGTTGGTCTTAACCGCACATCCTACTCAATCTGTCCGTAGATCTTTGCTTCAAAAGCATGCAAGGTTTGTCTTAAATTTTACAAAAAGGGATCAACTGTGTTGTGTGTGAGCGGATGATTTTGTGAGCCTTTTTGAGGATAATGCTGTTGTTGTTGTTCATTCACTGCATGGGGGTTGCTTTAGTTGATTGATGGTCTTCTTTCATACATTTCCACACGAGAGAGGTTTCTTTTCCATACTAATGCTGTTCCTCTTTCGGATTGTTAGAATTCGGAACTGTTTGACTCAATTGTATGCTAAAGAGATTACTCCAGATGATAAGCAGGAGCTTGATGAAGCTTTACAGAGAGAGGTAACTAGATGATAATTTTATCTTTCTTTGTATTTTTTCCTTTTCCACCTTTTTACTCATTTGCAGAAGTACAAGTTCGAATTCATCTTTAAGATGGAAGACAAATCTTGCTTACAGTGAATTAGACTGATGGCTGTAGCATAATCAGCATAAGGCATATCATTGTGTGTCTCACCCAGCGTAATTTTCATGATCATGCACTACCTGATTTATTGAGGGCTATGAATGTGACATGACTTGAATTTTATGTAGATTCAAGCTGCATTCCGCACGGATGAGATCCGAAGGACACCTCCAGCTCCACAGGATGAGATGAGAGGAGGGATGAGCTACTTCCATGAAACAATCTGGAAGGGGGTCCCAAAGTTCTTGCGTCGTGTTGACACAAGTTTAAAAACATTGGGATAAACGAACGTATTCCTTATAATGCCCCAATCATTCAATTCTCCTCTTGGATGGGCGGTGATCGTGATGGTGCGTAGTCTCCTGAAGCTTTCTGATAGAAGTTTTTGTTTTGATTTATCAAAATGCAATATAAAGTTATAGAGGTGTTTGCAAACGCACATTCACATCGGCTCATTTATTTCAAGTTCTTCGGCATTCTCTCTTGGTGGTTTGAACAGAACAGATTTCATGGGTGTGATCCTAAACTTTAATATGCCTCATGATGCTTACAGGAAACCCTCGAGTAACTCCTGAAGTCACGAGGGATGTATGCTTACTGGCAAGAATGATGGCTGCTAACTTGTATTTCTCCCAAATTGAGGATCTTATGTTTGAGGTATGAGAAGGTTGATTTTAAAGTGGTCTTTACTCTTTACAGTATAATTTTGTTGATTTTTTGCTTGTGATACATTACGTTTAACTATTAACTTTATGTGCCTTATCTGCAGTTGTCCATGTGGCGCTGCAATGAAGAGCTTCGTCTCCGGGCTGATGAACTTCATAGGTCTTCAAAGAGGGATGCAAAGCACTACATAGGTACGTAACTTCCATCGTCTCCTTTGAACCCCAATTGTTGAAACTAAACACAAAAGAAATTGATTTTTTCTTAACCTTTTATGTCTTATACCCTCTGAGATTTCATTTCTGGAAGTTCAGTATATTGTGGGGGTCGGGAGTTCTAATGGCAGTCACATGGCTTCATGAAATTTTAACCGACTGGAAAAGAGAAAATATTGCTTTCAGTATAAATTTTGTTGAGACAGAATAGCTTTTGCTTTTGCCATTTATTTAACTGACATATAGCATTTTTGGCCATGGATGCATGTGCACAGAATTTTGGAAGCAGATCCCTCCAAGTGAGCCTTACCGTGTTATTCTTGGTGATGTGAGGGACAAACTGTATAATACACGGGAGCGCTCTCGTCAGCTATTAGCCAGTGGGAAATCTGACATTCCTGAGGAAGCAACGTTTACACATGTTGAGCAGGTCGCTTCTTTACTTACTTTGTCAATGTCTTTTTCGATCCAACCATCAAATCTGACTGGTTTATTGCAAAATGTTGTGAAGTAAATGCTTTCAAGGTTTTATATGAAGATGTTACTGCCATTGAAGATAACTCCATGATATCCAGTTTAAGTGCAAGATCTTAATAATTTCACTGTGAAATAACCCTTTTCCACTTATTGGTTTCTTTCATGTCTGTAGTTCCTGGAGCCCCTTGAACTCAGTTACAGGTCACTCTGCGCTTGTGGTGATAGTCCGATTGCAGATGGAAGCCTTCTTGATTTCTTACGGCAAGTTTCCACCTTTGGGCTTTCACTTGTGCGACTTGACATCCGACAGGAATCTGATAGGCACACTGATGTTCTTGATGCCATAACAAAGCATTTGGAAATTGGATCTTATCGAGAATGGTCTGAAGAAAAGAGGCAGGAGTGGCTGTTATCTGAGCTCAGTGGCAAGCGTCCTCTTTTTGGCCATGATCTCCCAAAAACTGATGAAATTGCTGACGTATTGAACACATTCCGTGTCATTGCAGAACTTCCTTTGGATAATTTTGGTGCCTATATAATTTCAATGGCTACAGCCCCGTCTGATGTACTTGCTGTTGAGCTTCTACAGCGTGAATGCCATGTTGAGCAGCCATTGAGGGTTGTTCCATTGTTTGAAAAACTTGATGATCTTGAAGCTGCTCCTGCTGCTGTGGCTCGTCTCTTCTCAATAGATTGGTATAGAAACAGGATCAATGGGAAGCAGGAAGTTATGATAGGATACTCTGATTCAGGAAAAGATGCTGGGCGTCTGTCCGCTGCTTGGCAGATGTACAAGACACAAGAAGAGCTTGTCAAAGTGGCAAAGCAATTTGGTGTTAAGCTTACAATGTTTCATGGCCGAGGAGGGACAGTTGGAAGAGGAGGAGGGCCAACCCATCTTGCTATATTATCTCAACCACCAGACACCATTCATGGATCCCTTCGTGTGACAGTTCAGGGTGAAGTTATTGAACAGTCCTTTGGGGAGGAGCACTTGTGCTTCAGAACACTGCAGCGTTTTACAGCTGCCACGCTCGAGCATGGAATGCATCCTCCAGTCTCGCCAAAACCCGAATGGCGATCACTCATGGATGAGATGGCAATTGTTGCAACAATGGAATACCGTTCCATAGTCTTCCAGGAGCCCCGCTTTGTTGAATACTTCCGCTGTGTGAGTATTCACGTTATCAAGAGACATGAATAGATTTTTGTTCAGTACAATTGTTCCTGTGATCAACAATCATTCACCATAATTACCTAGGTTCCTTACATGTATTTTTCCACAAATGAAACCGTTAAACATCTAAGGTCTTGAATGTTCCTAAACTGTCCTTTCTGACTATCCTTTTCCGATGTGTGCAGGCAACACCAGAATTAGAGTATGGCAGAATGAACATTGGAAGTCGACCATCAAAAAGGAAGCCAAGTGGTGGCATTGAATCACTGCGAGCGATTCCATGGATATTTGCATGGACTCAAACAAGATTTCATCTACCAGTATGGCTTGGATTTGGAGCAGCATTCAAGCACATTATTGAGAAGGATGCGAATAATCTCCACATGCTACAAGAGATGTACAATCAATGGCCTTTTTTTAGGGTCACAATAGACTTGGTAGAAATGGTGTTTGCCAAGGGAGACCCCCAAATTGCTGCACTGTACGACAAGCTTCTAGTTTCAAAAGAATTGCAATCCTTTGGAGAGCGCTTAAGAGCAGACTATGAAGAAACTAAGCGTCTTCTTCTCCAGGTAAGTTGATTAAGAATCATTTACATTTCAATGCCCTGCTCCTGTTAGTGGACTGTCATGGTTCTTTCTTTACAAGCTGCAGCGACTAACTGCAAAGAAACCATAAATACCATTATTTTTCTTCCGAAAGCCATATTCTGTGAACCATCGATGTTGTTAGTGGACTGTGAGGGATGAATAGTTATATTTGCTTTTATTTTAGGTTGCTGGACATAAACACCTACTTGAAGGAGATCCATACTTGAAGCAGAGGCTTCGTCTTCGCGATGCATATATCACAAGCCTCAATGTCTGCCAAGCCTATACCCTGAAGCAAATTCGTGACCCCGACTACCATGTGACAGTCAGGCCTCATCCGTCGAAAGAGTACATGGAATCAGGCAAACCGGCAGCAGAGCTTGTCATGCTTAACCCTACAAGTGACTATGCTCCTGGTCTGGAAGACACTCTTATATTGACCATGAAGGGTATTGCTGCTGGAATGCAAAACACTGGTTAAGCCACGGTTTTGTTAATTCCTTAAGATTATCTCTGTAGTATATCCTACCATATAAATAGTTCTTATGTGTGATGCTTTGAGCCCGCGTCCAATAAAATCTTTCTGCAGTAGTTGCAATAAGAGTGTATGTGTTTTCTGATTCTTATTCGACACGGTGGCTGTGTGGCATGGTATGAGGAAGTCCACGGGTATATTACGTCACCGGGAAACAAAAGGAAGGACTAGAACAAAAGTTAAAGTTTGTTCTACATCGGAATATTTTGAAATGGCTCCAGGTTGCTGATCCTCATGACTTGGGCTCTGTATTCCCTTCAACATGTCCCAGCTGGTAGTTGACTAACTGAATGCATGCAAGATGACCAAGAATAGCTTGGAAACGTTCAGTTGAATGAATCAGGACGTGCGTGGCATAGCAGCACCCATAGGTATTTCATTAAAATACATCTGGAATATCATTCCAACATGCCTCCTCAGACATGAAAACTTTACCCTCAAACTCGGGTCTTTTCCAAAACAACAGTAAGCGAATCCTCTAAAGCTTGAACAAAAGTTGCAATTTTGTATGTAAAAAATCCCACCAACATTGGTATCAATTCCAATTGCATGATTCCATAATCTGGAACAAGGATCCTGTATCCATACATAGGCACAATCAGTTGTCAAACGAGGGGAGCTATACAGGAGATTAAGACATCAGAAAAAAGATCAAGGTCTGAAAACAGAGTTGCAGCTTCTAAAAAGAATGATGCAAAAAATAAGAATGGCTTCAGAAAGAGCTCTTGTTGACAACAGCTGATGCAATATATACCAATGTGGGCCAACAGGAGGTACTTACGCATTCCAACGGTTATAGATCATGACTAACAAAACAGGAACAAGCACCCTTGGTTGTGCAATTGCTCCCCTGCAAACCAAATCGAGTGAATTTAGAAGTGGTATAAAGCAAAAATACTATTTGCCACTTCCAAAGGTTCAAAACATAAATTTTCTTCAACCAGCCCAATGACATGGCCCATCTAAACTTGTTAACTGCAATCACCTGAGTAGTCAATGCCAGCTGCTGTTATCCACTATTAGAGTAGCAGAGTATCCTATTAGGACATAACATGGCAACATACATTTAAACAGACAAATCTTGACATGACAAACACACGACAATGCCCATCTGCAAGTTGCCTAGGGGTCTTAGCACCAAAGCACTTTTGACCAAATCATGGCTGTTTCAGATACCATCAATAATGTTGATTGACAACATAAGTTCAAAGCCCACAGAACTTTTCCTTTTCAATTCAATTCAACACAATAAGAATGGAAATCAATAAATGAGAACTAAAAGACATTGTAAATCTCAAAAGAGCACTTCCTTTTGCAAGTAGCTATGTCAAACTGTGATTTACATTTTCATAGACAAAATTTTAGGTGTTATTTAGTATTTCATCACTTGTTTGATGCTCATAGCTCGTGAGTCTTATATCAAGCATGCCAATGCAACAAAATTCTACCATGGGTGAAAAAAAGGTTTATACGTACTTGACAAGGCCCTTGGCTCCATCCGCCATTGAATCCACACTTGTCCCAAGCATGTGCATATACACCAACGATCCAATCAATCCAGCACCAAAGCTGCATGTACCAAACAATGTTTTAACTTTACAATCATGGTGAGTCAATAGATTTAGTTATTCCTTGGTATGTAGATAAATTATGCAGATGACCTTCAATTGAAATGAGTAAAAACTGATTCATTTTCACTTAAAAGACTACATTTTGATTGTTGGGGTTAAAGAACTTTAAAGGTCAAGACTCTGAAAGCATGTAATTTATTACCTAGCTGCAATTTCTGGGGAATAGGACATATAAGCTGAAACCACACCAACAGCACCAATACCCAATGTGAGAATTTGCAATTTCTGTTTCAACTGCCCAGAAAGTAAATGCCCCTTCGTTAGCCAGAAAGAGGAGGAAAATATTTATGACATGCCATTAGCACCACCCAAAATAAAATTATCACAGAATATAGACCTATATCTACTATAGCGCACCCTAAAATACTGTTCCCTTGATTGAGCAGCCAAAACTTCTGGATCCTCTCGTGTTTTCCTCAATTCGCGAAACATCACATCCTGCATCATGGTAAATAAAACCCCAGAATCAACAAACAACCTTCAAAATGATAAGACACTGAACTCCAGGAAAAACCATTTCCATGAGTGTAGAAGGAATTTCTGACATTAATGCTAGAAAGGCAGAGAAGGTTAACAAGGAACCAGTGATCAAAACCTAAAGGATAGCAACATAAAATAAAAAACTTGTCGAAGTTGAGTAAAAGTAGCTGAAAAATTTTGCAAGCAACTTACACTGCCCCCAGTTGCAGCCTTAGTTGCTTGGTCCCACTTCTCCTGCTCACGGTGTGTTGGTACCAATTTCCACTTACGCAATGTGGTATTACCACCCTGGAAAAATAACATTCCCAACAGAGAATTAAGAAAAGGTAATTTCAAAACTGCCATCACTTTGCAAACCAAAATCATCTTACTTTGGTTGCAGGGTCAGCTGGCTTCGGTAGACTGAGCTTTGAAGGTCTTGTGAGCTCCTTACTCAAATCAACTTCCAGACTACAACATTTTCATATCATTCAAAGAAGTATATGGATAAACATACTCAATGTGAGCCAACTTGAAATTAGCTTCATGAGTATGTGAAGACAAACCTGTCCAAGCTCATCACTCTATTTAAACTTAGAAATCCAGAAGACTCCTCCTGTCACAATTAATGTGTTATATATAATTAAATTAGAAACACAAAAGAAATTGACAAATGTCAATCAAGAGAAAAAAAAAAGTTCATTCTCCACCAAATATTTGGTTTTGGACAAAACCAAACCAAGATAAAGACAGATTCCAACATCCTATCAAAAGAAAAAAAAAAACTGAGAGAAGATTCAAACCGATTTCATCAGTGTTATGAATTGCTATTTGATTATCTAGAAAACGAGGTAACAAAATAAACTACAATGGATAGATGCATAAACCATCTCAAGGTTATTTTCCTTTTCCTTCTGCTCTGCCCTCAGGTTCTCAGAAACTGAATGTACATAATCAAATTTATCGGTGCACTCAAATTCCAAAGAAACAAGAAACAAAAAATGATTTATTCAATATAAAGAAATAAAATCAAGAGAGACAAATCACGTGGACTGAACTCACAATAAAATGACCAATCGGTTTTCAGTCCCTTGGACACCTAAAATGTACCCACATCAGCTAAATATAAAATGAAGTCAAGAACCCAATGGTTTTCAACAACTTAGGCAATGACAAGATTAGTTAAAATTTGAGTACTTTGCCACCTAATGCCAATATGCACCAACACCAACAACAACAAAAACAATAATAATAATAATAAATGACTATAACAATAAGCAGAGCAAATTGGGTAGTACATATCTACTAATACATATATAATGCATCCACATACAGAAGCCCACAACCAAATAACAGAAATAAAGTCTTCAAGCAAAGAATAAATAATTAATAAAAAAAATCCAGAAAATGAAAGTGAAAAAAAGAAAAAGACAAAAAAATAGACAACCTTAACAGAAGTGGGTTCAAGGGAGGGCTCATCGGGGTCCTGAATCAAACTCTTCATGCGACCCATGAAATCTTTATTCCAGATAAACTCATCAGAGGTCAAAGGGTCTTCATCGTCGCCACCCCAGTACTTGCGGAGCTTGGTAGTGGTTGGTGGGCCCCCGTACTCGCCTGGTGCAACACCTGTGGACCATTTCAGTGGCTTCTTCTTGGGTAGCAACACCTTGGTCTGTCTTGGGTTTGGGATTGGTGGTGGGGTTGTTGGTTGTGTCGTTGAGGATTCGTGAGAGATGGGGGCCGCCGTTGAGGTCACCGATATATAGCTAAGAATTGCCATTCTTGGCGGTGGCGACACTGGCTGCTGGCCACTTGGTGCTGAAGGCTGTGACCAAGGCAAACACAGCGGTGGATATCCTTAATATTCCAGAGTTTTATGGACGGTGAAATGTTTTCGGCGACTGTCTCTTGCGTCGATTTCATATTACTGAATCTCAAATTTTATTACTTAATTACTGTATATTTAAATATTAAATTTATTTTATATTAAAATGAATGTTATCTTAAAACTTTAAATTTATAAAAATATATTAAATTATTAACTAAATTTACAGACACGAAAAGTAGGCTGTTCATTTTTCATATCAGTATCTATGAAAAGCGATATATATATATATATATATATATATATATATATATATATAATATATGTGCTCTATCAAGGGTTAATTTATATTTATTTATTTATTTTTCTGAACATCTCTTAGAATAATTATAGCGATGATTAATTATCATAACTATATCTATTGAAAAAAGATTTTCCAATGTCTGTAACAATTATTTTATCATCATTTCTTGTCTTTCCAACATGCCTTTAAAGGATAGACAAAAAAAAAAAAAAAAAAAAAAATCAATACAAATTAGGAGTAATAATGATTTATTGATTGATTTGGTCCTACTTTGCTTCCTTGGCGATTTGGGCCTCGTGAGCCTTAAAAACAGGTCAATCAAAGCCGTAATTGGATTTGTTGTGGGCCTGATTAATTAATCGGGCCACAAAACAGAGATTAAATCAGGCAACATTATAGCTTGGAAAGGGCCCATAAGTTCTTAGGCCGTAAGCCCTTAAGTAAATAATCAGTGATCGAGTCTTGCAGTAATACACTCTTTCGGCATTGTCATTGGATCAATGCCTAGAAGCTTTTGTCGAGACCCCATCTAATAAAATAATAATATATATATATTTTTATTGGAACATAAATTGATAAAAATTTTCAAAGTCAAGCAATGAAATTATGAGAGAATTGAAGATGATTAGTCTGATTCGCGATGGGTGCGGTGTATGTCTTTTTATATTAATTTAGGTTCAACTCGATGCTCTGCGAAAATGAAAGCAACGAGTAATCACCGTGGCAGCTGCGCCGAAATCGACGTAAGTAGCCTCTGAGAGAATTTTTTTTTTTTTTAAAAGATCAACCTCCGGAAATTAGGTGGAAGACTAGAGAAGAAAAATCCGATGCTTGCGTTTGCGCAAAGCAACCTCTCGGCTGCAACTGCCTTTTTTTTTTGGGGGGGGGGGGGGTTCTTTTGAGAATTTGATCTTTGAATTAAATATTTGCGTCATTAGGATGTGATCTCTCGAAAATAATCCGCAAAGAAGTCAATCTTCTAGAGTTGACTCTCAGGAATCCGCCTGCTAATTAGCTCTTTTTGTTTGAGATCCCTTATTCATTGTGTGAATTTGAAGAATTCTAGCGTGGTCTTCTTTTTGTGCTAGTTTTTTCTGGGCCATCATTAATTTCGTAGCCGTGTTCTTGGCCACCCTGTTCGCAAAAGTATACTAGTATGTTGGTAATGACGTATGAGAGACTTTAATTGTCTCTTAATGCCCTTTAATGTCTCAGATGGAGAAGTCAGATGCTTACAGAAAGGGATCTGGTTCTAGCAAGAAATGGGATGGTGGTCCGGGGGGGGGGGTTCAGGAAGGGAACCTCGAGGTCCACCCCGAGCACTAGATAACGTCCGAGGACTGAATAAGATTCGTGGGGCTCACCTCGTTTCCTATCACTCATAACATCAAAGATCAGTTTTTCCCCTTTTTCTTTTTTTTTTTTTTGTGTGTGATTAGTTTTCTTTTCTAACACTAGTTGCCCATCCTTACTTCCAGGTTCCTTGCTTGCGCGTGGCTCCTGCCGTGGCTGAGTTTAGAAGAATTGGTTCTTTTCGGATCTGTAAGTAGTCAGAAATGCAATGATCTTTGTTGCGGCGAGACAAGGGTATGTGGATCGTTTAAGTCGATGAATGAAGAATATTTTATTTTTCTCAATGTTGTTGTCGGCTGCATAAAGCTTTTACGCAAATGAATTGGGAGAAGTCTACAAAGACAGTTTCAATCTTTGTGACGACTTGTAAGAACAATGTAGTGTGTCATAATCTGATGCACGACAAGACAATTTACAACTTCAGGCTACCCCTGTTAGCACAATCTACTTCAATATTCAGGATGATTGGTTCTTCCGAAAATGTGAGCATTACAAAATTTTGCGGGAACAAAATACCAACGGTATCTTGTCGAATTCTCGAACGACAACATGGAGAGGATCGCAAGCAGCTGTATTTTACAGTCTCTGGTATGCTTTCCGCTCCACAGGAATGGGAAGGCCGACCTTCTTACAGTCCGAAAACGTAGAAGTTTGACACAAGCATTCTCGGACGTGCTCCGAATCAAAAGAACGGCGTTTTCTACCCGAACATGTGGACTTACCGGCATGTAAGGCGAACCATCACAATGGAGATTAAAGTGTTGCTTACCCCCAATATAAATGGATGCTTTACTAGGCTAAAATTATTGAGGATATCAAGAGTTCTTTACCCTCCCTGTCCAAACGGGTACCGAGTTAATGAGGATGCCCAAGACAAATGAAACAATTAGTGATGTTAAGGCGTACGCATAAGCCCTCCAACTTTTACTACTTCCCTCCATTGCGTGGTACTCAGCAATGAACGTTGAAACGGTACTCGTACACCCTGCAAATCCAAATTGCAAGCCTGTTGAAATGACAGTGCATGTCTCGGTGTTCACCTGCACAATCACACCATTAAGATTTTAAAATGGGAGTACTATGAAATGGATGTCATCTTTGATGCAGAATTCAGCTCTTTAGAATGAATAAAGCACGAGGATGCATATAAAAAATAAGAGTATGCCTATCCCAGTTCATATGCCCGTATTTTCCCACGTGTCAAGTTATACAACAAGATCAAAGTTCACAGAGGCAAAATGGGAAGACAAAACTCGGAGGAGGAACTAATACACCGTCAGCAAACTCACCGCTTCCTTCAATGTAGCCAGTGCTGCCATGACGCAAGCGGCAGAAACATTGGCAATGAAGGTACCGAATGGGAACCATTTCAGATGCCCCGCCTTCCCCAGTCCACGTCCATTCATTCGTGCTAGGAACCACCTAATCCACACCCCTGGAGCTGCAACTATGCAAGCCAGCCACAGCTCGGCTCTGCTGACATCACTTTTGAAGTCCTTATGCAGCAATATTCCACATACACTCAATAGAGTGCCCAAAATCAGTACCAATACCACCACAGTTGCCGTATGACGCTTGCAGCTGTCTACCCTAAAGGCACTTCTGGTTCCACTTCTATTTAGCCGTTCAACAAGCAGCTTAAAGTGCCAGGCAGTTCTAACGCCAAATATGATGGAATATGCAGCAAGGAACAAGCCTGCAAAGGCATAATGAAAAAGCAGTCATTTTACATAGTGAATGTCAGAGGCAACATGCATGACGAAAGGTAATCAAGTATGTTGGTGCTGACACCCAACAGTGCACATCTCTCGAAGAAACCATGTTACCTATCAAAAAACCAGCTAGAGAGCGCACCCAGTGGCCATCAGCAATGAGATCAAGCATTTTCTGATTCCAACCACTGAAAGTTGTGAGGCTTCCCAAATAACCCGTTGTTAATCCAATCGCCAGATGGTTAGACACCCTTATTATATCTCCTTTGAAAACAACGCCCAACCATCCCATCAAGAAAGAGCCAACCTAACAGAGTATCCATTCAACTATCATGAAAGAAAAGTAATCACTCATAAAATTCTTGGCAAAATATAAGACAATGTGACGGCAAGAAAATGAGAGACTAAGTTTCACAAGGGTCCATCATGCCTCAGCCCTCATGTTTTCAAACGACATGGATTTTGTAGAGTACCATTCAACCATCATGAAAGAAAAGTAGTTACTTGTGAAATTCTTAGCAAAAATTAAGACAATGTGACAGCAAGAAAATGAGATAGACTAGGTTTCATAAGAATCCATGATGCCTCAGCCTTCATGTTTTCAAATGGCATGGATTTTGCAGAGTATCCATTCAACTATCATGAAAGAAAAGTAATTGCTTATAAAATTCTTTGCAAAAATTAAGACAATGTGACAGCAAGAAAATGAGAGAGACCAAGTTTCATAAGGGTGGATGATGCCTCAGCCTTCATGTTTTCAGATGACATGGATTTTGCAGAGACAAGATGCAGTATGCACACACCACGCATACTTTTAACCTGTCTAAATCCGAGACAAGTTCTCATTCTTCATCAAGTTAGTTAAATGGAATCTGACTACCTAAGCCCCAAAATGTCCTTCCTATCATGCATTCAAAAGAACAACATTGAACTCAACGTCTATCAAATTTAAATTTCATGATTATTGTATTTATTCACGACAACGACTAACGATGACTTTTCCTTGTAATTACTATGTAAATACATTTCTTACTTGTCAACGATTTGTGAGTTCTATTAATGGGTTGCCTCACCTAAACCATAACTCGAACCAACTATTAAAACCAAAAATACTAAAGTTGTCCGATTAATTAATATCTTATTTCTAAACTGTTGATATTAATAAATCAAGATTTCATGGTATAAAGGAACTCCGTACATCCTATGGACATAGAACTTATGTGAAACCACGAGTGCTTTACATTTTTATGCAGAACAGAATCAGTCAAGCAATCGGATTTATCAATATGTCAAATATAGAACAATGAAAAGAGGTTAACTCTATCCATCAGTGTAGATGAGCATGCGTGCACGTGTGCTTGTGTGAGCGTGAGAGTGAGTGAGTGAGTGAGAGAGAGAGAGACCATGTTAGAAGGGAGATCGAGGTACAGTGGGGAGTTGTCACTTGTGACACCAGCAATGCCAGGGCCAAAAAGTTTCTGAAGCAAGTATCTCGTGAAAACCTGCGCATTATGACTTGTCAAACTCTAGTGTAAAAGATCAAAATAGGCACCTTGATTTCCTCCTATAATTAAAAGTAAAACTTAGAAAAGAAACAACTTAAATCTAAAAAAAAAAAAGTAGATTAATCTTTAAGTAGGTCAGAGAACAGAAAAACACAGTTGAGAAACATAGAGTAACTATTTACTTGCACCACTATAAAAGTCCTAGAAGGTGTAAAGAAGGAAGTTAACGGTCTTACCCCGAGAATCCCAAAGGCAGCAAGATAAACAAGACATGATAGGTAGTCTGATAATGGTGGCAATGCCAAACCTTCTTCCTTCTCCTGCACCCAGAAAACAAACAAGCTAATCATATGATCTCAAGATAACTGAGCGAAAAATGTTTAATTCAAAGAGTTCCAACGAGTACCACATGACAAAAGTCCATATAAACAAGGCCGTAAGACTAGTGTTATCAAAAAGGAAATCAGTGTTTGATTGAAAACTCACTTGGTTTGTTATTATAGCATCAGTGGAAAGAGGTGATATTATTTCTTCAGGCAATGGTGAGACCGGAGATTTACTCAGGGCAGCAGAATCCGCAGCTCTGAACCCGTATGATTGCAGTAAGTCATCTACTGGAATGGGAAAGCCTCCATTGTCATTACATGCATTCCCTAAGGAAAATCTGATGCTTCCACTTTCACTGTGCTTGTCTACCCGAAGAGCCCTGTCGCCAATATCACCTGCCTCTGAAGCATGTTCGCTTTCAAAGTAATCATTGAACTGAAAGGGTAAATGTTGTGACAGGCTTAGAGAACGTGCTCTAAATGAATAGCCTGCACTGTTTACCCGACCAAATGGTACAGATCTACTGCGTTCAGGCCGTCTTATTCCATTCTCCATGCCTCTGCCACTAGAATGCATGGTTGATTCATGACGTACCAAAAGGATAAAAGACTCAACACTATGCCATTGATTATAAAACCGCTCAGATATGACAAGAATAACATGTAGCTAGATTGAGAAGATAAGGTTATTTCTATTTGATCATCAACCACCTATTCCAATTGTCATAAGCATAAGCGTAGATTTCACCTAATCTAGCGCACGTTTTAGATTAAAGTAGAAATACCATCTCAATTTTAGTATAAAATAAAATCCTCAAAATGTCAAGCCAAATGTTGTCCTTGTGCTGTTAATTTTTAATTGGTTAAGTCAGGGAAACTTAGATGGATAGAGACAACTGAATCTGCTGTCTTACATGGGTAAAGTGAAAGAAAATTCGAAATCAAACAGAAATTCTCCAAAAAAAAAAAAAAAAGTGTAAAATAAAGGTCACAACTACGATAAGGAAAAGAAAATTAGACTGAATACGAAGAAGAACGGTGTTAATCACACGGCAAAGGTAATAATATTGAGACAATGAGTGTTAATAAATTACTAGATAGAGGCATATAAATCCATCTAGCAATCAAATGTCAACCATTAAACTTTCTCATTCTAATTCCAATTTCTAAATTAACCTGAATCAGCAATCAAAATCATCACAATAAACAACACAAAAACCATCAGATGTCGCTGAGTTGGATTACGCCAGAGCTGATGTTATGCCCCAGAATTAGCTTTATAAATTGGAACCCAGAGCCAGAGCATGGGCCTTTGATAAAATCTTTTTGATTGTAATTTTTAGGGACTTTTCCATAATGCCTTCCACTTAAGTGACAAGCAAACCACTAATGAGTTATATAATTTATCGATGTTACGATTATTCTTACAATTGAAACTTTTAACTTCGGATTTGAATTGGAACTGATTAATCAAACAGAATAAAAATAATAATATATATACAAAAAAACCCACTGTTGCATCCCAGTGGGACAATCCTGCTAATTGCTAACGAATAAAACGAGTTTATTATGCAGCAATCTAATTGGTTTACCGACACGCAAATGGAAGATCGTAACCATAGATACAGAGGTTGCAATGCTTTGACAGCCTAATCTTGCAATCAGCAAAGCTATTACACAATTAACCACTAAACCGCAACAAAAACAGTATTTTATTTAGAGTTCAACAAAAAATTTTTAAGTGGACTCTATCCTCAAGGTAATATAACACTACCTTTTAGAAAGAATCTGATTAAAAAAAAAGAATAAAAAAGAACAATAGAACGAAAATTTAGTTTTAGAAAGCAACTTCAAGAATAATGCACTTTTTTTTTTTTTCAAAAAAAAGGAAAAGGCGCAACATCGATAAGAACTAGAAAAAGAAGTAATAATTACAATAATAAAGTTGCCACGACTTTCGAATACGATTTGACGTGGTGCTGAAAAACAAAGCACAGCCTGAGGCCATGAAAGCGTACGGTACCTCAGAAAAAGCATGGAGGAATATCTACGAGAAAAGGCGCAAGGAGAGGCTGTTTAGGCCTCTTCCTAGGGTGGTCGCATGCTCTCCTTGTTTCACTTCAACTTTTTTTTTTTCTTTTTTCCAAGTAAATTAATTTCCCACGTACAATAAATTATAAAAATATATCCGAAAAACTAGAAACTGAACGTACGATTGATCTCAGACGTATGAGAAACCGAGATGTTCTCGAGAAGGTGAGAAAATTAATGGAGAAGGAAAACTGTCGGTCGTCTGTATGGTCCGGCAGCTGTTCGGTTGATGGAGTCGGAGATAGATGTTCTGTGCCGCCTGGTTTTTCGTGTTATGAGGCAAACGCGTACTTAGCCGCTCTAAAATGTACAACAATCAACCCTACGGCCACTATGCGATATCTTCCATGGGTTTTTTTTGCCATTTTTATATATATATATATATATATATATAGTATACATGTCTACATATATGGAAACTGCATTAGGAAAAGTGTGGTCCAACGTTCTTGAGATGTGAAAATTATTACATCAATATATCATTGATTCAGAAAATTGTAAAAAATAACAGAAACACATAAAGGAGCCTGGGATTACCGTGGTGATTGTGATTGAGGCGAGCTAAACCAAAAATCTCCCTGTGAGATAGATTCGCGAAGCGGTGCCGAGATGAGATGTAATCCCTTTCTGATGCAAAGTTCTTAGTGAACCGGGAGGATGTGCACAATAGAAGGAATGATCCACAAAGATACGTGTTCGTGTCGGTTACTGATTATCCCTCTATCACGCGCATCGGGTACGACCAGGACTCTCCGGAGAGTTTTAGACAGAGGGAGAGAGTTATGGAGAGAGGGAGACAGAAGAGAGGGAGGGGGCGGGGGAGCGACGCTTCTCGATGCATTTATTCGGTTTCATATTATCAGGGGGAGGAGGTGCCTTTCGTTGACTAGTCTTATTACCAATTTGTGACTGACATCTGTTCGGATCGTGAGCAAATGCTTTGACTTTTTTTTTTTCAACTGAATAATTGTTAGCAATCTGAAGACCCGTCCGACTTTAACGGCGCCGGTTCCTTGTGGTGCACCCATACCGACCGACCTACAGAACAATTATTTCGATTCTAGATGGGTTTGAGAGACACGCGTTAATTCCCATTTAGGTTATGTAGGTCGGGTAACATATGCCCCATTGTTATAATCACTATTCATGTTGTCTTCACTTCATCCAGCCACGCCTCCGTTGACCTGATAACGCGTTAGTTTTGAACTGGCTATGATTTAAAACTGTTGTTGATTCGATTTGTACAGAAATGTTGAATCTTAACCGAATTGTACTTTTTTTTTTTTGGGTCGTTGTTTATTTTGGGTCAGTTTCAATTTAATTTATTTTGAAAATTGCAGAATACCTTTTATTTTATCTTTTAAATATATGAATGGAACCATTGATTTTATGATTGTAACCGACATGATGGTTTGGGCCGATTTCAACTTTCTGTCGCCCTATTTTGGTCCGATTCAGGGTCGAATTGCCTTGGTCATCACGTCTACTAACAGTGTTTTGTAAACTAACCTTCCTACGCCACATTATAGGAGAAACGGTGACCACCAGCCGCGCGTGGACTCCAAGATTTAATGGACCAAGAAGATTTCAATAGTCTAGAGTTTGAATGATGGAAACTGATAGAGACAAGAGAACCAAGTCCTGGGTTGCTTTTACAAGAATCACGGTTTGTCCACGCACGTTGTGGACTTTAACGTGCCATCATCGGGAGAAATGACAATGGACAAAACAAAAAAACAAGTTGTAAGGGTGGCCGCGACTTCTTTTCTTTTTCTTTTTCTTTTCTTTTTGTTTTTTTGCATGGAATTACGTGACAACTGCGGGATGTAAGATGTTTTCGGTTGACCAAAGCCGGATAAAATGTAAATTATTGCTAGTGTCCCAGAGCCTTTACTTGGACGGAGCCTATTCAACAATATGCAAGCCTTGGGGTGAATCATGCAGGTCTGGGCCGGGCTTTGTAACCATCCATGGTATGGTGCCACGGCTCGTCCGTCTTCCACACAAGGAAACCCATTTTAAAAAGTGGGCGAAAGGGTCACGGAAATCATTTCAACTGACGACACTTTTTATTAAGTTTTCTTTAAAATAAATAAATAAATAAATAAAAATAAAGAAGAAGAAACAACGCGTCTTAAAGCAGGCGAAAAAGAGAAGAAATAGGAGCAGTAAAAATAAAAGACACTACTGCGTCGAGAGCCCTCTTCCCAGCTCTGTCTTCTCGCAGAACCCACTCTAGAATCGCTGCGGTTGGATCGAAGAGAAAGAATCGCTGTAGAAAGAATGGCTGGTAGCAACTTGCCTCGAAGAATCATAAAGGTTTTTGTTCTTTTTTCTTTCTTTCTTTCTATTTTCTATCTCTTTTCTATTTAAACTTTCTCATCTAATCTTTTATATGCGTCTCTATATTTGTGGTTTGGTGGTGCTGACTCTGGATTTTCGGTATCTCATTACTTTTCACTAGGAGACACAGCGTCTTCTCAGCGAACCAGGTTTCTTTCTTTCTATTTGCGGCTATGATTTTGTACACTCATTTTCAGTTTTCGTTGATTAGGACGATCTGTAGATATTAGTGATTGTCTTGTTAGAGGGAGAATTTTTTTGAATGATACTTGAAGATTGCCGTGATATGGTAGATTGATCAAATGAGAATATGAGAATAAACTCTAAATGTAATTCCGCTGGGTTTAAGATTCTTCTCTTGCCCTGAACTCTGAAATTTACTACGGGTTCGACGCGGTCCGTCACTTACCATGAATGCTTCTAAATAATGGCCATATATGACTAATTTTCATTTTGAGACACAAGTATACATATTTGCTGCAATTTTTAATCAAATGTTGTGGAAATTGCATAAAGAAGAAAGGTTTGTATGAGGAAAGCATTGCAATGCACACCAGCATTTTCAAAACCAAATGGCTGAAATCTGTTTTCTAGTCTCGGGTAAGCCTCTTTGACCTCATAAATGTAGGATCTGTGTTTTCCTTCATCCTTATTAGCTGTATTTAGAGAGTTCAGTGTGTAGATTCTAGAAAAAGTTGAATGCTGATTATGCTCTTCTAGGCACTTTGGATAATGGGTACTTTTGAATAACTTCAATGCTTCATTTTAAGTTATAATATAGAATTTGTGATTTTCTGTTACAGCGCCAGGAATTAGTGCCTCTCCTGCTGAAGACAACATGCGATACTTTAATGTAATGATACTGGGTCCAACACAGTCTCCTTATGAAGGTTAGCTAATTACCATATTTTTATGAAAATTCTTTGAGCAATTATTTCTTCATCATGTTCTTCTGTGTGAAACTTAGGTGCATTCCCCTGCCTTACATTTTATTAAATAGGGATAAATCCAATAGTGGTGCCATTGTTATATCTGATTCGAGTCTCTATCTCTTCTAGGGAACTTTAGATTTAGTGATAGTCTCCAATGTGAAGTTGTGAACATCCATGCTAATGAGTAACTGAAGGTTTTTTCTGCCATTCTAATGAAGCGATATTAATTCCATTCTGAGGCTATGATTTATTTTTATGAAATCTGTTTCTCTTTTACTAGCTGGTGCAATGTACTTGTGTTTGTGTTCTTGCTTTTTCATATCTATAGATACATTCTTTATTTTATATCTTCTTCTTTTTTGGGGGTTTTAGGTAGATTATTAGGTGCTATATTTTGTTGGAGTTAGCTGATATACTTGTCTGTTCTTGTTAGGTTTTCTATTGGCAGCTATTTTTTTCTTCAAAGCTACAATTTTTTTTATCTTGTGTTTGGGTCTTGTAGGAAAAAAAGTTATCATTTCTTATTTTTCTTAGTTCTTTCGTCATTTTGTTGATACTATTTGCACTGAAAGTCTTTTTCGTGGAGTCTTCTCTGGATTTTCTTGTTTGGGAGACAGTTTAATTGTGCACTTAAAAAGTAATGCATCCCAGTGGAACTGGGGCGATGCAAGAGTAGAGAGATGTGTTCTGCATGTGTGGACAAATTCAAAAGCATTTATTCTCTTGTAGAATATGCCTGCTGTTTTTCAAACAATTTACCTTAATTTATGCACAGAGCACAAAATAACTACCTCAAAGAACTATGGACATGCATGTCTAATTATCTTCAGACATAATTTTTGGTGGAGAATAGTGACTGTTTCCTTTTCATATTCAGGTGGGGTTTTCAAGTTGGAACTGTTTTTGCCTGAAGAATATCCAATGGCACCCCCTAAGGTACTCTAAATTTTAACCAGACTTTTTTTACCAATTTCTGCTACGTGTCTTCAGTTCAATGCTATATTATCGATGATAGTTCTATGTCTTTAGTTTAAATTATTGTTTTTGGATGCACATTACTCCATTTTTGTTTTCAACAAACCGTGTTATCTGGTTGTGAGGCTCCAATTATCTGGCTTAAACAGAGGAAAATAGAAATAATGATGACTTCTCTAGGTATGGATGTTCTACTTATGTAAGTTTTCAAGCAAAAATAGATGAAAAAATGAGAAAGGAATGTCTCCTGTTTGTTTGTGTATGTGTTTGCATGTGCCTGAAGTAGTGCAAGTGCTTGTGTAGTGTTTGCTTCTGTTAATTGGAGCCTCTACGGATGGAAATATTTATGAATTGGATATTGTTTGCTAGTTTCCTCTTAAAGATTACTTTTGAAAGTCCTTTCTTGTATGGCTTGTGGACTTTAGTATGCATAGCTTATTAGCCAATTGACAATTGGCACCTAAAATAGCCCATGTATTTTGATTGGGATTTCTGCCATGTAAAATAGGACATGCATTGAAATAGATGCCCAAGTTATTCATGCAGGATGTACAAAGTCGAGTGGTTAACCTTTTCTATTATCCAATCAAAGGTCTTACTAGTTTGCATAGCTTAATTGGTGATCCCTTTGCCCCAACAGAATTAGGCAAACACAAGGTCCGATGCAGGCAGAGTTATCCATAATGCTGATATAGTGAAAAAGAATTTTCTAAATTGTAATAAGAAAATGAATCCTGGGATGTATGGAAAGGAATAGAAAAGCAAAACGTAAGTGTACAAATAAAAGTAAGATTTTGAATGTTTTTATATGTGGAATAACAGATAGCCCAATTCAATTAATGGATCACCTTACGGTGTTCATTGCATCATAAATTACTACAAAGTTTGTGGACATATGGTCTATAGGGTGGAAGAATGATTTCCAAAAGTGGAAACACATCTAGATATGAGTTGATCATTATGAGCAATCCCAAATCCTTTTTGACAAAGCCCATCATTAGCACCCAAATGTGGAGTGAATAGAATCGTTTAGATAAATCTTATGATAGAAGCATAGAAAGAGCTTTTGTTGTCTTACTTTAATTATTTAGGAGTTCATGAACCAAATAATTGGCTTAACACCTGATGATTAGCCAGACCTAGCAATTTTTTGTTTCCTTTTCTTTTTCCTCTTATTGTTTTGTTGTTGACTCCCATGTTCAAGTTTCACTTTGGCCCTGTTAGCGGATCTGATTTCTATTTCATGCAACAGGTTCGCTTCCTGACTAAGATTTATCATCCTAACATTGACAAGGCAAGTGATATTTCTCTTATCTTGCTGATGTACCAAAAAGTGACACTTGCTATTTATTTCTCCTTTGCCTCAATTACATCATTTCCCATTACTGAGCAGAGGATTACTTTATGCAGCTCGGAAGGATATGCCTTGACATTCTGAAAGACAAATGGAGCCCAGCTCTCCAAATTCGAACTGTTTTGTTAAGGTGACATTTCCTGGATCTGTTACATTCACGTGTGGATTTAGGTGAAAGCAGGTTCATGCATTTGTGCTTGTGTTTGGTTCCATCTTTTTAAATTTTCTCTCCCATACTCTGAAAGCTCAAGGGATAAAATCTCAATTCGGTAATAATCCCTACTACATATCTGTCAG
Source organism: Ceriops zippeliana (assembly GCA_037897445.1). Lineage (NCBI taxonomy): Eukaryota > Viridiplantae > Streptophyta > Magnoliopsida > Malpighiales > Rhizophoraceae > Ceriops > Ceriops zippeliana. The sequence continues at coordinate 3,267,912 of JBAPLH010000104.1, read as the reverse complement.
AAGCAAATGGATGAATTACTGGACATGTTAATTGTAGGAAATTTTTTCTGTTTCTTGAAGCAAAATAAGCTGATAATAATGGTAGTAAATGGTTCACTGGTCAGCATCCAAGCTCTGTTAAGTGCGCCAAACCCTGATGATCCTCTTTCTGAGAACATTGCAAAGCACTGGAAAACGAACGAATCTGAAGCTGTAGGAACAGGTAATGCCATTTGCCTATATCTTAAAGAGCTGTCTGATGCCAATTACAGAAAATATTTCATTTTCTTTAGGTAAAAATGGGTATTTAGCTATTGATGTTTATTTCCAAATGGGCTTTGCAATACCTTTTATTGAATAACCCCCCTATCTTTATGTGAAGTTACAAATTATTTTTCAGCTATCTTTGACCAAGGCCCCTTTCTTGCATCTTGCCATCATTCGTTTACTGCCTTAGCCAATGCGACCAAATGGTTATACCTCTAGGCATTGACATCCGTACTTAGTTTATGATGTGACTTGTAGTAATAGATTCTTGGGGCAATCATGTTTTCTTCGTAATTGTATTTTCCCTTGCTAATTGGAATCTACAGCAAAGGAGTGGACCCGTCTATATGCAAGTGGTGCATGACGATGAGATCAGTTTCACAGAGGTTCCATTTGTGCAATGCTTGCTGAAATGGTAGCGTTGGATCTTATTATGGAATTTGATAGACCTGATGTATGAAACGTCAAAGATGGATCTTTTGCAATCCTGTTTATTACCGTCTTTATCGTTCCTCTTTCCTTAAAGGTTATGCCTTAAGAATTGTATCATAACAGTGAAGCATTTAATCTGACGAACATGCAAGCCCAAAAACCTGGAATTCGAAATTCGAAATAGATGAGGCAAACGGGTTGGGTTAAGTGGGTTTTAGATTGGTTTTATTTCGGTTAAGGCTACCCAAAATGACTCCATGGATTTTTTAGTTTATAATAAAAACTATATTGACGAGGTAAAAAAAATTACGCAGTCAATTTTAATTGAATTTGAAATTTTATTGTTGTGCTTATTGTCACGTAATATGAGAAGTCATTCAAGCACAACAATTGATTTTAGATTGGGTTCAAAACCTACAATCGAATTGAAAATTAGTCGCATATCAGTGGATTATGCTGGATTTAAACAAATTGGGTTTTGTACGACGTTGTTTAGTTATTTATTTATTTATAATTTTCAGTGAATTAAGTACAATATGGGTTGGCCCAATTCTCGGTTAGGGCTTGAATTTGATTGAAGTTACAGAAATTAGGGGATGAGTAATCCAACGCCTGCAGTCCCTTTACGCGTATCATTAGTTAAAAAGTTTTCATATGAATTTCCTTTTTTCCTTTTAGAAAAGCAAGAAATTGATAGGAACGCCCGTAAAAATGATTGAAGAAATAGGACTGGTGGATGTTAGGAGTAATTCCTTGATGGAGACTTCCTCAAGCAGCCTCTCTATTTTTATGGGGAAGTTGTTCTGCTGTGATGGATTTTTTTTTTTTTTTTTTCTAAATAGGGTCTGATACTTGTAAAATAAATATTTGAATTTTTAATTAATAGGAGACGGACCTCTCTCTTTCCAGTCCAGAGAAGCCCAGTTCCGTGAGCTCGCAGAGAATCAAACCCTATCCTCGCTCTTACTCTCTGGAGTGGATTGTAGCTAAGAATTGAAATAGAAAGAATGGAAAATAGCAATTTGCCTCGAAGAATTATAAAGGTTTCTACCTGCTGATCTAATCTTTATATGAGAGACGATATTTATGTGCATATCTGTACTAACTTTGATTTTTTTTATTTTTTTTTAAATTTTTGGTTGATTCACTAGGAAACACAGCGTCTTCTCAGCGAACCAGGTCTCTCTCTCTCTCTCACTCCCTCTCTCTCTCTCTGTTTGTGTTTGTGTGTGAAATTTCGCTTATATATTTGGTCCTTTTGGTAAATGTGATCGTATTTAATGCTACTTTTCCATGTTTTCCGATTATGTGATTTGGGGAGACTAGTGATTGTCTTGTTAGAATTAGAAACTTGTAAATGATACATATTTTTCTGCAATTTTCAAACAAATGTTGCGGAATCGCACAAAAACAAGTTTGGATGAAGAAAGCATTTTTCTCCACATACACGCCAGCATTTTCAAGACCAGAAGGCTGAAATTTGTTCCTTAGTGTTAGGTCAGCCACTTTGTCCTGATAAATCCACAATCCCACTAGCTGTTTAGAGCGTATTGGGTCAGTCGTTTTTTTTATTAGCAATTTTTAGGCAGTTGAATGCATTGTTATATCCAGAAAAAAAATTGAATGCGAATTAAGCTTCCCCAAGAAACTGAGATGGTAACTCTTTAGAGCCTTTAATTCTTTTTCTTTTTTTGGGATATATTTAATTCTTCATTTAAAAAAAAAAAAACGCTTGCATGTCGTTTTCTGCAACATAATTGTATTTTGCATCATATAATTTGTGATGTTCTGCTACAGCACCAGGAATTAGTGCCTCCCCAGCTGAAGACAACATGCGATACTTCAATGTAATGATTCTTGGTCCAACTCAATCTCCTTATGAAGGTCAGCTGATTATCATATTTATATTGTAATTTTCATAATTAACTAGTTCAAAGAACTGTGGACGAGCTTGTCTATCTTCAAAGTTGAAGCATATTTCGCAATGTAGGGTATTTGCTTATTCCTTGTGATATGGGAATCATTTTCTGACAGGTATTTTATATCTCAAATATACTCTTTTCAAATTCAGGTGGGGTGTTCAAGTTGGAATTGTTTCTGCCTGAAGAATACCCAATGGCTGCTCCCAAGGTGCTTAGAATGTTTCCTTAAGCTTTGTACCATCTGTTGCTATATGTCTATGGTTAAAATGTCAATGTTGTGAGACACGCCAGTTTTTAGCAATTAATATATTTTTTTTAGCCCTGTGGTTATTGTTGACCATCACATTTGAGGTTGGCTTTGGCCTTACTTTCTGCTGTTATAATTTTTTATTTCATTTAACAGGTTCGATTCCTGACTAAGATTTATCATCCTAACATTGACAAGGCAAGTGGTACCCATCCTTATTTCTCCTTTCCCTCAACTATGAAATTTCCTGTTACTGAGCAAAGAATTCCATTATGCAGCTTGGAAGGATATGCCTCGACATTCTGAAAGACAAATGGAGTCCAGCTCTTCAAATTCGCACAGTTTTGCTAAGGTAACACTTTTTTGGCTCTGTCACATAAATGCTTGCTTTTGAAAGTAGGGTTATGGTGTTGTGCATGTGTTTTCAAAATTTCACTAGTAACCTTTAATTGTAAGGGATAAAAGTTCAATTTTGAAATAATGCACATTGTGTATCATTGAAAAGCCAATGGATGAATTGCTGAACATATTAATTGTAGGAAAGTTTGTCTGTTATTTGAAGCAAAATGAGGTGATAATAATAATAGTGAATGGTTCACTGGTCAGCATCCAAGCTCTCTTGAGTGCCCCAAACCCTGATGATCCACTTTCTGAGAACATTGCCAAGCACTGGAAAATAAATGAAGCTGAAGCTGTAGAGACAGGTATGCCATTGTTCTGCTGATCTTCATTGTGATTTTAGAGATACTGTGTATCATAAAGAACTCTCTGCTTCCCATCACAGAAGTGTTTTTTACTTTACCCTTTTTCTGAGGGGGGAAAAGACATATATTTGGCTGCTCATGTTTCTGATAATGTCTTTAAGGGTTTTGTTGCACCTTTCATTGAATAACAGCTGTCCCTATGTGGAGCTCAAAATTATTTTTCCACCCAGCATTGACTCTGTGTTACATGCTCATATCTCTCATTTCTATATAATTAGACAGACCTCAAGAAAACTCTTATTATTTGCCTAAAGATGTAATTCATTCCTATAGATGAACCAGAATACTACTACAAGATATAGGTAGGCTTTATGATTGCTGCTGCTATTTAATATGGCAAATGTGATTTCAGCTACACTAAGAATAAAATTCTCAAGATAATTTTATTTCAACATTGCTTTATTTTCACTAGTTGTTAATTGGGATTTACAGCAAAGGAATGGACCCATCTCTATGCAAGTGGTGCATGATGACGAGAAGAGTGTGACAGAGAGTGATGTCATTGGTGCAACGGTAGCTATCATTATATGGAAACGATAAACTTGATGTGTGAAACATGAAAGATCTTTGCAAGCCCATTTAATACTTGGTTATTTTCTTTGAAGGGCATGCCTTAAGAATTGTATCATAACATTGAAGCTTTTAATCTCATTACCACGAATGGCTAACTTGGTTTCTGAATTGGGACAATTTATTTTTCCGTCTGCCCCTTCCCACACAAGCCCTGTGAATATTTGCTTTGTTGTTGTTGAATTGACATTTCTGGCTTGTCAAGGTGCCATGATGAGAGTCTGGCTGCAAGTGTTGAAGCATGAATTATTTTGGACCCTCTTGCAATGTAAGGCAAAGTCGCTGTTATGATTTGCTACCGGTTATCTAGGCTGGAGGATTTCTGTCTAGAAACATTTCAACACAATCATTATCACCCCCCTGTCATGCTTTCCAGCTCATGTGCCGGATTGGAGTCCGGCACATATGACCAGTGTTTGTCTAGATTTTAGGTTGGATTGATTGAATAAGAGACCATGGAATCACATACCAAAAAATTTTTTTGGGCACAATGGTATAATTTCTTAAAGAACGAATTTTACGCTAAGGGTAAAGTCATTTTATTCAAACTGCATCAATAACTTCTTTGCAAAAACAGAGGTAAGAATTACTTATGGAATACCAAGAAGTTGCCTGGAACTAAAGATAGGATTCCTGCAGTTTGTGTAAAACTGCTGTTGGCAGATTACGAACGACAAGAGGGAAAGAAAAACTCTTGATCCAAGACTAGAGCTGTTGGAATTAATGTAAAGTTGGGCCAGGTTCTATCCTCTAACAGCGGTACTGTACCTCCTACTTTTTTATGTTATTTACTTTTCGGTCGTATTTTTGCACCCTCACCCCCGGCCTTTTTTTTGGGGGGGTTATTCGTACTTTGTATGGGCCGGAAGAGAAAGGCAACTGGCCCAAAATGAGCAGGCCACACCTAGGCCCAGTAATGTTTGGGGCCCAAAATGAGCACACTGGCCCAATAAAGATGAACATGTCCAGAATTACCTTTCGAAACTTAACAGAGACTTACCTCCCGCCATAGCCAATTTTTTCCGAAAAGGAAAAATTTTCACTAATTCAAGACGATCCAAGCGAAGCAAGTCCAGAAGACGAAGACCCGAAGTCACCTTCGCCACCGAAACGATCTGCTCTGGCAATTTTCTTCCTCTTGCGTGGCTGCTTCATAGAACAACCGGCAGGGCCGTCGCTGGTCGGTTGCGAACTTGGCTTCAAGGTGAGGTCGGTGGCGGATTTGAAATTCGAAGAGTTTAGGGTTTGGATAGCGGTGATGCAGCACTCTCCCCAGTTGAGATCATCAAGGTCAGCAGCTATGTCCTCCAGATTCAAGAACGCGCACGAGGAGATGCCACTGTCGTTGAGCGTGGAACGCGACGGATCCACCAGATCCAGTGTGCACAGGGCGTCGCTTAGTACCTTCTGTTGATGGATAATCAATTTCAGTTTGCAGCAAAGTAAAACAAAAATGAAAATGGAAAACTGTGGGAAAGAGAATGTGCGTGATTAGAATGTGTTTGGCTGCTGAGAAGACGCGAAGGAAAGTTAGAAAAAGTTTCTCGGATAAAATTGAAATAATAAGATAAAAACACACACACACATACACACCACACGAACAGATATAGCGACGGAGAAAGAGAGAGAGAGAGAGAGAGAGAGAGATTAGCCTTGAGACCTTAGGTGCGTTAAAAATTTTCTTGAAACCGTGCATGGAGATAATCTGGAAAAAAAAATCAAAAAGACGAACACAAAATTTGTCAGCCAACAAAATTTTTTAGAAGAAGAAGGAAAAAAATCAAAAACAAAATAGAAATCTCGTAACCATCAGCATCAGCATCATCATCATCATCGAGACCAGCAAGATTGAGAAAGAGAAGACCTGGTTGAGGGATTTGGCGGTGAGACCGGAAGCGTCGGAAGATTGAAGGAAATAAAGGTAATCTTCCATGCAAATCTGATCGTTCTTCTTCTTCTTCTTCACTCCCATTTTCAAAACCTCTCCTTCCGTTAAAGTCTCCTCTCTTTTCAAATAAATTCTGAAATTCTGCAATTATTTTATTCGTAGGAAGCGGCCCCCCAGGGAGTGGGGGTGGGGGGACACGTGACTTTGACCTTGGTCGTCAGCATGGGTCGGGTCGGGTTTCCTGGAGCACGGCCTATTGAGACCCAGTTGGAATTAATGTAATTTATGATCATATATATATATATATACGTGCAGGTAATCAAAGTGTGACTTGTGTCGCATTCACAACTATTAATTCATACGGATGCATAAAAATTTGAGTAGGCAGTGATGTAAACACAAAATTCTTTGAATCCATTAATTTAGAATTGTTGTAGAGAATTGAATTGGAGTCATCTGATGAATAGGGCTAAACCTTTGTTTGTTACTTGTTAATACTCAGAACTCTTAATTCTCCTCTGAGCGTGTTTAACTCTTCATTTAACACTCAATTGGCGTCTTGCTGCTCCTTAGTTTTGTCACATTAATTGACCTCCCCGTATTGTCAAATGGACTAAACCCTCTGGCCTATTAGCTTTTTTGTTTTTTTTGTTTTTTTCTTCATTGTGATTCTCTCAATGAAACGACGAGTTTCCTTGACTACAGAATGAACATATTTGGGAACTGGCGACCAAGACGATGCAACGCACTTCGCCTTTAACCCCTAAAACCTGCCTTATGCTTCTAGCTAGATGATCACGTCTTCTCTGTGTGTGTGTGTGTGTGTGTGTGTAAAGGAGGCCTTTACCGTGATCATCCAATAATAGAATATAGAGCCAAGCAATCTAAAGGCTTTTTCTAGCAGAATGAGTTACCTCTCTCAAGGATTGTCTGATCAAGTCATGGCAGAGAAGGAAGGAGCCACTGTGAAATAGGGTAATGAAGAAAGCAAGAGATTTGGGCGTTCTCTTCTCCAAGAGTTCGAGATACACCTCTGGGGCTTCTGCCTTTAGACAGCCTGATCGAAGTTGGGTACGTAAAGGACACAGGCTAAATGTGGGCAGTGCTAGAAGAGGAAGTGGAGTATGGGTTCAAGATGATCAGCAAGGTGGTGGGCTACGACAAAGAGGTACACGGTTGCATCGAGAAGAGGAATATCAAGAATGTCAAGGGAGTGAAGGCCGAAGAGCTCATGCTTTGGCCCCCGGTCAATGAAGTCACCCTGGATGACCCACCAACTGGGAAGATTCACTTCAGGAGTCTGGCTGGTTTCACTGAGACTTATCCTGTTGAGGCGTTTGCAGCCGGCCGGTAATCATTTTGCCTTGGTGTGTTTCTAATTAAAAAACAAACGACTTTATACTATTGTCTGTGTCTGCTCTCCTTAGCCAGTAGCTTGCTGTTGCCATTGAGAGAATAATACTTTGTGTCACTTGGGAGACGCTTCAGAGATCTCAAAGTTTTAATCTTAAATAATAATAATAATTAAAAAAAAATGGGTGAAGTGAGTAATCACAGTACTAACTTGCTTTAAAAAGGGTTCTCTTACATTTGTCCATTTAAAGTTTAATGCCGCACTTTTTCCGAGGTACAGTTAATTTTCAGTCCCTGGAGTTTTGCGTTCAGTTAATACTGCCCAACCTTACTGCCCCTGTTTCTAACGACAAGGATGGGTGTCGAGAAAGTAGGCACATATATGCGCCATACTGTTCCACCAATAATTACAAAATCAAAAGTTTTAGCATAAAAATCAACATAGCTTCCACCCCCATATTTAATATTAGTGCGGTATTTTCAATCAACACAGAATCATCCAATGTGTTCATGTAGCCGATATCCACCACCAGCTACTCCTTTTGCAGGGCCTACCGTACAAAAGAGGTGCCACATGAACCTGCCAGCACCTATTCTTCCTAAAACCAAAAATAGAAGAAGAATATGCAACTGAATTACGTACATGCCTATAACTACAACTAAATCTGGCTTAAACTAATTGTTCATGTTATGCATGTCCACGATGTCGCTCAGAACAGTCGCCCCGCGCACCAAATGTTCCATACATAGCAGAATTGTGCCCACCTGAAACAGACCCATGACGAGGCTTCGCACTACCCGAACCAACTGGCGGTGGAAAATTGCGTCTTGATGACTCTTTCTCAATTGATTTCTCTTTAGACGGAGGAATCTTGGCTTTGTGAAAACGGGAAGGAGAAGTCTGCTCTGTGCCATGGCTCATCCATGATTGAAGGGAACTATTTGAGTGTTGAAATATCCCTCCCCTCCCCAGGCGAGGGTTGTTGATCTCTGTTGCATGGACCATGGAAGTCAGCGTGTCAACATATCCTGCGGGTGATGAGATCCCGTATAGCCCGTCACATGACAGAATAGAAGCCGTTGCACATGTGGAGGCCACAAGTGCTGGAGGAAGAACTCTCCAAGGTTTTGTCACCTAAATTAGCAACAAGATCAGACTGACATAAACCATGATGTTGGGAAATACAAATCTAATTTCCCTATGTGCGTTGCATCCATTTAAACTCAGAACTATGTGTAAAAATGGAAAAAGTAAATTTGTAATTACTTTTAATAAAATTGCTGCAGATAATTGCTCTCTCAAGCAGTAAAGCTGTGCAACGTCCAGAGCTGTTGATTCAAAACAAAGCCAGCGGTCAACAACAACCATAACTGAATTATCAGGAGAGGACATGATCTTGTCACCATATTTTCCACCAAACATATCATCTGTAACCAATCCATCCTCATCACTTTCATATTCATCTACAGCATCATCACTACCAGTGTCCTCATCATATTCATCCTCATCATCATCTAGGCTGCCATCACTATCCTTTGTAGGTGCAACAGCAATCTCTCTTGCAAGGAGTAATAATGGAAGAGGCCCAACGACAGTACAGTTCTTTATATGCATACTTGTCTCCCCACGGGTTACCTCATCATATATAATTAATGGGCACTCTTTAGTTTTGCCAAAGGCTAATGAAAAATTGAGGGAATGAGGATGCAACCGAACCTTAGCACCACTTGCAGTCTCCACAACACAACGTTTTCCATTTTTAGGGGGGAGGAGTCTCCCCACCATTGGATAGAGGCCAGCCGCAAGGATGGCATGGAGGACACCTGGATCATGTGCATTCACATTGCAACTCCGGATATCTTCTGAAATATACCCATTGCAAATTAGTTCTGCCCGAAGCTGATTACGCATACCATGCAGCATATTCATTGTGCCTGAAGAGATAAAGTATTTAGAACAAAACCATGCTTCTTGACCACTTTCCTTAGCTTTCTTCCAGCAATCAAAAGCTGCCACAACGGCAAGTTGATCGCTGTGCCCGCCATACAAGGAAGCAAGCTCCAATTTGGCAGCAGTAGCTTTCTTCTTATCATTTGGCAATAAAGGAAGAGTAAATGGATCTCTATAGTCAGAGGCACATGCTAACGTCAAAGCTGGATCAAGGCAATTCATTAATACAGCAAAGAAAATCATCTTGCTTGTCAATGGATGAATTGGTAAACAACTCAACTTCTCCCCAAATTCTGTCAACTTTTCATCGGGTGACAAGGCCCCAATATCCTGAAGAGCAAGAATTGCATTACGTATGCTTTCAGAAACAGGAGGATCCAATGTCTTCCACAAGAAACTATCTATCTTGCAATTTGGTTCAAGCAACTTCACCTGTACATAAGAAAGTAACGGGTTCAGTGTGAGCAACAAGACTGCCATTACTTGTTAGAAAATTTAGGGTTCCCATGCGCGGCCATGGGAAAAGATTCTTTTACTTTCAAAAGTAGGAGAAAGGCAGATGACAAATATCAAGATCATAGAACACCTTTCTGCCAAACTAGAAGAATTTCATTGATGTCTAAGCATTCCTATGGAGGCTGGAAACAATTACCTGCAAGCAAAGTTCCTCAATAGGCATTCTCTTAATTTCAGGAACTTGAAAGTCTGGCAAAGAAGCTGCTCTGAGTTTTGAGTATAGATGATAACATATTCCTGGCTGACAACGGCCTGCACGGCCCTCTCTTTGCTTTGCGCTTGCTTTAGAAACCCAGGAAGATTGTAGAGTTGATACATCGTAATAAGGATCATAGCTTTTCTCTTTCATTCGACCACTATCTATCACATAAACAATGTCATCAATGGTAACAGCAGTTTCAGCAATATTAGTTGAAAGAATGATTTTGCGGCAACCCGCAGGTGGGCGCTTGAAGACCTTCTTTTGCTCCACAGATGGAACCATTGAATGGAGAGAGATTATCACAAACTTTGAAGGACCTTTGAAAAAGGTGTTTGCAAGTAATCTTTCTCGAGTTCTATTAATATCATCCCACCCAGGAAGGAAAACAAGGATTGCACCATCCTCTGAATCAATGCATATTTTTTTAATTAACTGCTCTATAAGAACAACATCAATAAATTCAGGGTCTATTGTTTTTAGATAATTATCAAGTAATTGTTGCTGTTTCATAGACTTAGAAAGGGCACCATCGACATGTTTCTTTATTATTTCAGCTGTTTCATGCTGGTTCTCTTGTTCAGCCAATTCCACGGCTGTTTTGCCATCCTTGGCCTGCAAATGGCAGTCTGCACCAAGAGAAAGGAGCATGCAAACATCACCTGCTCTACCCTTTCCAGCTAAAACCATTAATGGTGTTAGTCCACTGGAAGAATGCTGATAATCATAAACATTGTGAATTCCTTCAGAAGAAACTAAATCCAGAAGAGGATCAAACTCATCATTGAACCATGCCAGATTAATAGCTTCATCTAAAGCTGCCCTATCTTCTTCTAATAAATCATGACCAATATTTGAGTCGCTCTGCATGACAGAATCAAGATGATTATCATTTGCAGATTTTAGGATAGAGAGTACATCCTCCAAATAGAAACTTTTCACCTGAATAAAACAACAGAACAAGAAACCACAGTCAAGTCAACTTAAATTCCAGACAAAAATAAGAATTGACAATTTTGGAGGAAGTTTTACAGGATAAGTGAAGCCAGGAATGCAGATAATTGGGCAACCACCAAAATATTGTGAAAATCTTTCAGTATCAAGAGTAGCACTCATCAAAACCTGCATATTAACATGAAAAACATGTTGGCATAAAATCATAGGTTGATGAAAGATAAAATGCCTAAAAGGTTAGTGTGTCGTTTTAAAAACAAAGCAGAAAGATTTGAACTAACCAGCCGAAGATGAGGATAAGAAGGAAGCATGTCCCTGCAAGTTAAAAAACATCCAGGAAAGCATCCCATAATGTCAGATTTTCTATTAACCAACAAAAAAGTAACCTGAAAATGCTTAGATGATCTTGTTGCCACTCTAGAAAGAACTAAATACAAAATGAGTTCCTAGCAAAGTAGGTTTGGCACCAATTGGACATAAGCTGAGGTTATGTCATTTGCATTGGTTTGTACATGTTCAATGTAAAGCCATAAATGCTCCAATTGGAGGGGTGACCAAATCCAGATGGATGATGAGAGGAGAGGGAGAGGAATGACCTATGTTGGCTTGAGAATCTTTCACTAAAAGGATTTAAAACAATTAGATTTCACATCAAACTTAGTTAAAAATAAAATGGAATGTTAAGAAAAGATTCATGTGGTCAACTCCAATTAAAGAAGGGATTAAAGCTTTGTTGTTCGTGCTATTGTAACTTGAACAGTGGTACAGATTCTTGGTTACTAGAATGAATCCAAAAACTAATAGAGCCAGCCCTTATTCATTCTTTTGTCAAGTAAGTTTGCATGCATAAAAGCAACTAAACACCTTGACAACTTGACATCAATTGACTAAGTACCTTATAATGGCCAAGATGAAATCTGAGTAACAATCCCTTTCATGAATTTCATCCTACAAAGTGAACAAGGAATTGGGATGCAAACCATTGCAAATACCGGATGTATATAAGCCTCCAAAATTATGATACAGGAGATAATAGAATCATCTATTTTCATAGAAATATTTTAAAAGCATCAAAATCAAATCAAGATACTACATAAGAATGACAATTTTAGGCCAAATATTGCACACCGCAAGAATAACTAATCCACTTAGCTCAAATAAAATCTGCCAAAAAGAATTGCTCTAAAGCCAAATCCAATGAGAAAACCTACTTTGGATGCTAAGCAACAACCATGTGGAAAACTTATAGCTTACATCCCCCAAAAATACTAATGTTGCTGGTGTAACTTTATCTGCTATATCATTCACATTCTCTGAGCCACTGTCCGCATTAACCAGCTGTAAGCTGCTCATCTATTGAGATGTCTTAAGTTTCACAAAATCTATGTTCTTGAAATTCACATTTTCTATGTCAATGGATGACAGGAAAAATGCATGCATGCTACTTTATATTAGTGTTCATAGTTGCCTTATTCAACAAAGAGGGCATCTGACTGGAAATAAGCATTTCAGCATGTCCAAATGCATTGTCGAACACATATCTGCATTAGCAGCACCATGCTGCAGTGACAAAAAAATTAAAAAAAAAAAACACTGAAGCTTTTGTTTTTCCAAATGACTAAAAAGTTCATTCACCCTAGTCTTTAGCTAGATATAAGTTTATTACAGGTAAAAAGCTGAGAGGGAGGGGGTAGGGAGAAAAACATAATCAAAAGTAAACTTTCCAAGGGGGTTTATGAAAACAGTTTTGAGATATACCTCATAGAAACTAATATATATATATATATATTATTATTTTTTTTTTAAAAAGGCATCTTAGTGCATGAGGATGTGGGGTTCATGAAAGGGTCAGATATAAACAGTTGTACCTTTATTTTCACAAAGAGGCTATCTCTGTGACTTGAACATGTGACTTTTAAGTCACAATGGACTAACCGAATTCAATAAAAATATACTACCCATAAACAAATTTCCATAAATTTTTGCTCCCATCTCGAAAATATAGTATCTGTAAAGCAATTTTCATCCATAGGCCATGTCATCTGGAAAGTTTAAAAATTGCATTTTTTAAATAAAAAACATTTCTGCAACAGGGCCTAAAAGTTAGATTCAATAAAGCAAACACTAGACATAGCTTGGTCCTCCATTTGATAAAGCAAAAATAAATTATATACGAAGGCTGCACACAAGGAACAATGGCTACCCTACAACCTTCGCCAAAGAATGTAGACTCTAAGCCCAACAGACATAAAGGTTATCCATGGCAAAGACAGTATTATCAGGGAAAAATTTAAAAGGATAAAGAAAATGCATTATAGGCAGGAAACTAATACCACAATGATGTGAGTTATGTCAGAAATGTCTTCTCGGTTGAATTTTCTTGACGCTTCCCTCCTGGAAGAACTAATTCCTTTGGAGACCAGCACACGCAATAGAACCCCATTTGTGCAGAATACAATTGATGAGTGCTTCCCACCTTTACTTTCCAATCGGATCTAAATTATAAATTGTGTTAGAGACAAACACTGGCCAAATGTACACTAAGGAGGCAAATCAATGTGAAGAACATCAGTAGTGTTTAAGACTCTAAATCAAACTTGTTAATGACTACTATATACAAGTCTAGAACTAAAAAATTTTATCTTTTGCATCCAAAACTGCAAGATGATAGACTTTCATGCTGCAAAATCAGAAGGAATAGGGATCTGACCTTGCAAATCTATTATCAGTTGATGCAGTGCTTAATCATGATTTAATGTTGATGTTGAAGAAAGATATCAAGAAGATGAGTTCACACATTTGTGGCAAGAAACAGTAATAAAATAGAAAAAAATTAAAGAGTAATGGTAGCAAATTCAAATGCATGACCTTGATAATCACTACAATCTCTCTAACATGGAGCTATGCTCTCTCCTAAAAAATTTTCCCCCTAATTTTCACCTAACTGTGGCACTCAAACTTTTAAAACGTTTCAATATTACAATCATATGTTCCACAGCTATACTTGCCATCAAGAAACTTTAAAAAAAATTACCTTGTATCCAACATCAACTCCAATATCTTGCCCTCTTTCAAATGAAATTCTCTCCGCAACTAGTAATGAAATTCACCAAGAACACAGCATTATTAATGGTGTAAGTTAGGGTAAAAAAGATGTCAAGAGTTTGATGATTGTCAGATGATGGCAGGCTTAATTGGTGACCACCTGATGTTGCTGAAATACGACGAGGCTGTGTGCACACTATTTTACATGCCTCACCCTTTCCCCACATGTAATCCAGAACAAATTGTGGTACCTGGATCATTATCAATTAAAGTGATGAATAGATTTATGATTTATTGAAGAACCATAGCAAACAAACAATATGCAAGACAGCTAAAATCATGAAAGGTCAGAAACTTCAAAACAATGAAGCAGCTAAGAGCTGTTCAGTAAATATTATGACAGGTCAAGAGCTTCAAAACAGGACCATATGAACTGCAAAGTCACCATTGAATTCTACAAACACTTGACCTCAACAACCTTCTTAGTAAATATCATCAACTGCATGTAGTTACCCCACTTATGGCACCCAGTCTAGTTTGTGGACCCAAAGAAATGGAATTTCACTCTACTATTTAGTGTGGAAAAGGAACTGGTACTGAAATCAAGCAAATACTCATAACGTTATACATGGCTTGCATGGGTGCTACCCTTTTTGGTGCCATGTTCAGTATATATATATATTCTCCAGTTTCAAATTATTTTGTTTCTTTCTTTCTACTAAGTTGAAACTGTGGCTCTTGTTGACACAATATTTTAAATTTGATTGCAATTCAGATGGCAAAATGTTTCCCCATTTCACCACATTCCTATATATAACACACCAATTGGCCTCTATTCTATTTTTCAACCTCAATAAAAAAGACAAAAGACAATAGAGATATCTACAGACAAGTTACATTAAGCATACCAAAAACAAGAACAAGCAAAAGAAAGTTACCTGTGTAGTCTTTCCACATCCAGTCTCACCAGAAATAAGAACAACCTGCATCATCAAAGTAATAGGTTTTAACCTAAATCCTCAAAATCCAACCATTAAAACACAGATCAGCAGAGTAGTTCGCGTGCCAAATAAAAAAAGGTAGAAGAGGGATGAAAGGCAGAAAGAGGAGGACAATGATGATCATGAAGGACAAATTCCAGTTTTCAACAATTAACAGAACCACTTTCCTCCATTGTCAGAAGGTGCTTTTAAACATGGAAGACAATCTGTAACATGTAGAACAGATTAGAAACTCCCAAGATCAAGAAAATCTCAAATCTACTTATGTTACCCCAAAACTAAGACAAACATAAAAGGCACAAAAATGTGAATTTACTGATGCCAAAAGGAATGCTCTACCATAAACTTCTAAGTAAATTATTGACAAAGAATCTTGATTAAGTCTTCCATCCATAGGCTAATAAACAATTTCTGACAAACAAAGATCACAAATGTTCCTTGTTACATAGATAAAAATTTTATAAGGAAGCTTCCTAAACTACATCAGAACAAGTGCTTATTAAATTGGTATTAGGAATTAACAATCATAGAAGTCATGTAGATACAATATGCAACCAAGGAACTAAGCACACAGATCTTAAAATCAAACAAAGAAACCACCTGGTGTGATTCAATTGTGGATGTGATGACATCCCTGAAAGATCCAATAGGTAGCTTAGACCTGTGTTCAATAATCTGCATATATAATGGAAACACAGAAGCCTTTCATGATTGAATGCTTAGCTGCCAAGGTCAAGGGAATGAACATAAACTGTTCTTGAATGTCCACTACTGAAAATGAATAATTCTGAGTGTTGTAGGATTAAAGAACCTGTCTTAAATTTGCATCTTTTTCTACCCGGGAAGCAAGTAAATCCACCCTTTTAGCAATTTCATTTTTGTTGATTGATGGTTTACAAAAGATTTCATCTTTCTTTCCCCATACTTTATGGGCCTTTTCACTATCTTTTCCAATTATTTTGTCAGCAAGGTCTCCATCTTCAGGCGGGTAATTTGCAAATAGGTCCTCCAAAACCCTCTTTGACTCTTCTGAAAAGGTAAAATTAGTGAGACCTTCCTTTACCACCTTATTGTCTTCCTTCTTGATTGTCTTGTGAACAGAAACGCGACGCTGATTCCCCTTCCTATGCAGAGATTTAAACTCTCCAGAATCACAACGGGGACCACCAAAAGCAAATTAAATTTAAGAAATTTGCAAGTTTACTATCTAGAACAATTACAGCCAGAGATTGTATGATTATTAGAACATCCAAATAAATCAGTTCACAGGGTAATAAAAGACAACAAATTACCCATACTGTAATGAAGCAGAGGCACAATAATCTGTACTCACCCAGAACTCTTGGACTTCATACCCATTTTCTTGCACACTTGATGCACCACAGCACGTTCATGGTTGGAAAAGTCAGCTCCAAACGTGTAAACTGAAAAAAAAAAAAAATCCAAAAATGCATGTATTGACTAAAAACCCAGCAAAATATAGAGTAACCATAATTCCCAATCCAAATAGTCAGCATGGTTGTGTAAGCAGACTGCTAGTTTAGATACTCAATTCGAACTGCAGCCAAATCCCTCCTCCCAACCAAAAAAAAAAAAAAAAAAAACAAATAAAAGCATTCCACATCCTGATGAATAACCTTTGACAGCAAATAAAGAACAAAGCACAAACTAGACACTCCAATGCCAAAAAAAAAAAAAAAAAAAAAAAGAATTAGCTTTCTTGTATCTCCACCTTTTCACCAAAGAAAAAGAAAAAGAATGTAACCATAACGCCAAAAAAATAAAAAAGGGAACGAGAACTGCAAGTCGGGAGAAATGGGACTTCGATTTATGATCAATTTCTTACGTTCTCGGCCAAGAAACAAGAAACTAATGGAAAATTTACACTCAAACTTAGGAAGAACATGAATAAGAACCATCCTTGCTAGTTTTAAGATTATTAAGACAGGAAAAAAAAAAGCGAATTTCTTAAACAAGAACAGAAATCAGGAAAAGGAAAAAGTACTTAAAGATACCTTGGTCGTCGGAAGCGCGAAACCGCTCAAGAATTTCGGAAATTCGAATGCGACAAGCTTCTGCAACATTACGGTTCTGTTGTTGTTGTTGTTGTTGTGATCTTGTCTGCCTATTCCTTCCCATATCGATTCTCTTCTTCACTTTTGTTCTCTTCTCTTGCGTCTCTCTGGAGATAATGCAACAAAATTAAAAAAAAAACGATTATTTATTTATTTATTTACGGGGCTCTCTCCGTCTTCCCATCACTGCGAACGAGTTCTGCCTTTTTCCCCCTTTGATAGACGTACTTCCTGAATCTTGATTCATTCAAGCAACGTCCCAGGCCCCGGCCTGGGTCGGTTCGGGTCAAGACGTGTAGGCTTAAACTTTGAAGCCGAGCTCTGGGCTACAGGCATCTTTATAATGATTCCCTTTCTCGAATTTTCGGCCATACCGACTATAATTTTGGGCCAAACCGAGTCCATATTTGGGCCTTCTTGGGCTCATTACTAGTACAGACTAGTGGACAAAGGGCTTAAAATTCCTTGTCCAAATCTCGTCTCACCCCTTTTTTAACCGTTTACTAATGATTATTCCATTTGATCAAAGTGGTCACTCAACCCGAAGTCTAAGATTTAAATTTTTGTTGAAGTATTTGATGAGATTAAATTTATACTTAAGGAGACATTTTCTCAATTTTTATTAATAAAAAGAAGACGATTATTCTTATTCTTTTACCTTCTCGATCAATAAATACTATTTTGATTTCAAATTGAGTAATTACATTCTTAATGATTTTTTATTATAAGCCAACTATATAAAATTAATCCTTCTTCTAAAAATGATTAATTACTATTAAAAAAATTCGGGCACATTGACTAGTGCATTCATTGACTTTACACTAACCTTGTTTTTCTAAACCTTATATATATATTATGAATTTAGTTTACTTTCTTTTTAATAACTATTAATTACATATTTTAGTTTTTAATTTATCAATAAAAAAATTATGTCATTTGTCTTTTTATATCATTTAATAGTAAAATTATTTCATCACAAAATAAAATAAAGACCCAAAAAAATTTTAAAAAATAAACCAAATCGCATAAATAAAATTTTAACTCTACGATACACATATGAAAAGTTCTATGGTGATCTTTTTATTATTATTATTATTATTTTTTATTGTAATTTTTTGGAGTCCCACTACGTGTTTTTAAGTGTAAGCAAAAATAAGACCCATGATTGGTATGCTAGATGATCTGATCCATGTATATCCACAGAACTATAAAATAAGATAAGGTGATAAGCCTACGTGGCAAAAACCCAGGTGCCAACGGACCAAACCCCTCAAGCAACTCCAACAAAGAAAGAGAACGATCCCGTTGCTCCACCCAACCACAATCATGGCGTCGCCAGCACTCCTAACCCCTACCTCCAAACCCCAACCCCTCTCTGTCATTAAACCCAAACCCACCATCGCCTCCACAAGTCCTATACAGCCACAACACCGTCACCACCACCGCCTAAGGCGCCGCCACTTCCTGTCCTTGGCAGTCGCGATCACTGGTACTCCTCTGTCATGGCTCGTTCCAATTGCTCCGGCTTTTGCTGCATCAGAAGAAGAGTATGTCAAGGAGACCGAGGACGTGATCAGCAAGGTTAGAAGCACCATTAACATGGACAAGAACGACCCCAACGTGGCAACTGCCGTGGCGGACCTACGAGAGACATCAAATTCGTGGGTGGCCAAGTATAGAAGAGAGAAAGCTTTGCTGGGTCGTCCTTCCTTTCGGGATATATATTCGGCATTGAATGCCGTCTCCGGTCACTATATTAGCTTTGGACCAACCACTCCGATTCCGTCAAAGAGAAAGGCCAGGATTCTCGAAGAGATGGACACTGCAGAGAAGGCATTGCTGAGGGGCAGATAATTTTTAACTACTTTTTTCATTTATTTTCGTGAGTTTCTATTTATCTACTCCAAACTTAGTTTTGTTGAGCTTCTTGATTACATAATGAGGAGGCAACATTGTTACTTTTGATGTTCTGATAATACTTGGTTCCTTGGTACCCCCCCCCCCCCAAAAAAAAATATATCATTAGAAACACTCACAATAACTTGCACCTGCGTATATTTCAAAATTGAGTTTGGTCAACCCGAAACGATAGCAATTATTTTACTGTATAGATATTCTGGGGGATAGCGAAGAAAGAACTTAGGTAAAAAAAAAAACCAAAAACACCCTCTAGAACGGTACAAACTACCGAAGATCCTTTCATTTGAAAATGGACTTATTATTATTATTATTATTATTATTATTATTATTTGTCTTTTTTTTTTAAATGCCGATTCAATTGTGTGATTCCAACTTGATTGGTCCTTTGCCCAGTTTTCCTGTAACAGTTCCACGTCTATCATAATTTACTCCATTATTTACACTTGCACATACAAAAAAAAATCCCAAATTACAAGAATAGCTTAAAATTTCTTCTGAATTACATTTCGAACTACAACCGTCCACTGGCACCGCTACTTACCTATAAATGGTTTTGTTTGAAAAAAGGACTTCCAGATGCATCAAGAAAATAAATTGCTAAATGTTAATCTTTTAGACGGTAATCACTGTATAAATACAAAAATAATATATTTAAATAAATATATTTTTTTAAAAAATTATATATAAAATATTTTATATACAATATAAAAATTAATTATCACTTTTACACCACACTTTTCTTGTATTGAATCAACGATTTCCGAACATTAATTGACTTTTTAATTGCTTCAACCGTACAGAATCTTTTTAGCCAAGCATCACCCGACCCGACCCACGAGAGAACAACGGAAGCATTAAAAAATAAATAAATAAAGGCATTCTCTAACGGAAAAATACTGCAACGGAAACGAAAGTAACAAACAACATAAGACCGTGTCCGTTTGTAATTTTAGACAAATAGAAGTAGCAATTTTTGTAAAAAGTTTTCTAGCTAACTTAGTATACTTGAAAGACAAGTTGACAATACTAAAATAAAATTTGGGTATGTAGAATCGATTTCTAGGAAACAAACTTGTATGTAAAATTAACCTTTGAATCGATTTGATTGACAATATTTGGTGGGTGCTGGCAACAAATTGGCGTTTGTTGATACTGGGCGTTGCTAGGAATTGAATTTGGGTGGAAAGAATGAAAGATGAAGCTAAATTTGTGAGGAAAATTTTCCAAATAGCGTTAAAAATAATGATGATTATTTATTTATTTATTTATTTATTGAGCCATTCTCTTCTTGAGTTGGTGGCTAAGTACACGCACTTGACCAGAAAGACAATTATGATTGAGGTTATGATCTATTTGTTAGATTGCAATGTATGTAGGCGATATATCCTAAGAGAAATTCTTCGTCCATTACACCTCGACAATTTTAAGCTTAGTGAAATGCTAGGTTATCGGGGTTAGGGTGCATGACCCTCGTGCCATGCTGAGACGCTTAACTTTCCGCTGATTGAATTTTTTCCAAGTTGCTTTTGGAGCTCCTTCGCACTATTAATGGGGCCCATCACAGGGTTTGCATACTGGGGTACCATTGATATTCAGCTTGGATAATGCTTTTCCAGTTGTTTTTCTTTTTTTTAATTTATGTTAGTGGTCTTGTGTTTTTTCCTTGCCTTACTCACCAGAAAAGTGAAAGAAGGACATGAAGAGAACAGCGAGAGAGAGAGAGAGAGAGAGAGAGAGAGAGAGAGAGAGAGAATCAGCAGCAGAAGTTTCCTATTATTTGATTTTGACATAGGATATACTGTAGAATAAATTGTCATTGAGATGGAAGGTCATCAATATCAAGCTGGAATGCTGCTGAAGGAGTATCTACTAGCTGATCGTATTATCCCATACGCTTCCATTATTTGCGCATTGTTGCTCGAAGGATCCTCATCATTCATTGTTGCAGAGATCCATTTTCTCTGCAGCTTCCATATTAAATTCCGTTCTCTTTTTTGCAATATTCTCTCCTTTTCAGGTCTATGATCTTACTCAGTTGATTAGTGCTGTTTGTTTCAAAAAGCTATTCAAACCTTGCACAAATTCAATGTATTGAATGTAACAATCGGTGAGTGAATATTTTCATTTAGTCCGAAAACCTTTATTCCATTTTCATCGTAACTCTATCCTTGTACTTGGTAATTCGTTCTGATCTCTATTATGATCAACATCATGCTGGCCTCATTGCATTTCGAAGTTCTCCATTCTCTACATTTGTATTGGGGGTAAGGGTCCTTTAGATTTCTTGCATTTTCTTAAGCTGTGTCTGTCTCCTCCCCCTCCCATGTGGTCCTTGGTTGGTGAGTTCTGACTTAGGACTTTGCATATTCTGTAGTGTTTTTATTTCGTTGTTTTTTTTTTTCCTTTTTTGATATCAAGGGTTTGAGATGTTAGCATGCTGGAACTTGCATCAGGGGATTTTTTTTTTTTTGGGAGCAAATGTCTGGTGTAAGTGCAAATCTTGCAGTTTTTCTGCTTTATCCCTATTTGTGTTGAAAATTTGAAAAACATAAATGGCATTGTTCTACCGTGCCATTGCCAATATGGTAGTTTTGGTTGTGTCAAAATATCGCCACTAAGGGTCCAAGTATGCCACTGTAACGAACAAGTATTAGACCACTTTTTCTTTCCTTTATAAGTTGGTGTGCGATTGTCTTATGGGATGTTCTCCCTCCCTGCTTCCCACCACGTGTTTGCATGTTATTGTGGAGTTGATTGGTTAACATAATTCAAGCGAGTTTGGCTTATGGATTTTTCTTCTCATAACACAAGAAAGTGAACACTTGTGGTTTTCCGTGTATTTTTTAATTTATTCTGAAGCTTCTACTACTCAGATTTCACGCCTTTGATTTTTCATTCTTTAATGTCATTTTTGGCAGGTTTCTGTTGGTTACTTCATTGCTGACCTTGGGATGATCATCTGGTTTTATCCTTATCGAGGGGGAATGGAATATGTAAGTTCACTTTGCACCTTGTGAAAAAACGTTTTGTGCTTAGTCTCGAAAATGATGCTAGCATCAATATGTCAGGTGATTCATCATCTTCTTTCCATGATTGCTGTTGCATGTGCAATGTTAACTGGGGAAGGGCCACCGTACAACGACATGGTCCTTATCTCTGAGACAACTACGCCCGGGATCCATCCGAGATGATTAGTATTGCATTTGATGGTCCTGACTGCACGATTTAATCTTCATGAGTTTTGGTTTATTAACTAGTTTTGTTCGTTTCCTGGAATTTGAAGGTATTTTGACACAGCTGGAATGAAGAGGTCTAGAGCCTATCTCTTGAACGGGGTTGTAATATTTTTCCTCGGCTGGCTAGTGAACCGAAATTTATTGGTCACCTAAATAATTTTGGGCTTCTGCGAGTTTTTTCTGCTTGCATTTAACATTACTAAGTTTGTTCTTGGGCCTACCCAAGTTTGAAAACTAGGTGCAGTTTGCCAGGACACTCTTGTTCGCTTACCTATTTTACCGCATCCACCTTCATTTTGAAAAAAGCTCTAGCATTTGCTTATAATAGATATGATTTTTATATCAGCCCAACTGGATGATTTTGTAAAATGCCAAAGAAAGTAACATTGTCTTTTTGTCTATTAAAAAATCATTAAACTGTAAATTATATAATAAAACTATTTTATTTTTTTAATTATATACTTTTTCCTTAATATTAAAGCTCGAGCCACGATACATCTCATGGTTTATCTCTAGAATTCCTTAATTTCGGTGAGGGCACTCGTGACCAAATTGAGAAAGTAAAATAGAGGACCCGCACGTAAGTCGGCCCGAACACCGACCGTGAAAAAAGGGAGGAGAAGAAAAACAGGCCTAATGTTGTCCACATTGTTATTTTGTAAATATCCTTGGGGCCAAGACTGGAGACCTTTTCTGTTTTACAGGCCTCATTACATTGCCGCCCAAAGAGCTTTATCGAAGGATGATTGAACCCAACTCGCCCAAGTACCTGTCAATTCATTAGCTTTATACAATAAATAAATAAATAAATAAAGAAAAACAAGGTATCAACTACCTTTTTTTTTTTCTCTATACGGAATGTAAAACTTACCGGTACACACATTAAGTGGGTACACCATTTTCGTTCTTTAGCCTGGGAGTCCTGTTTAGATGGTCAAGTCTAAGTTTATGTTATTGCTCCCAAAGGAGTGAAATTCTGGAATTTGAATGACTGAATTTCTTGAACTGAATTGGGGACCTCGATCATCAGCCAAAGGCAGAAACCCTTGTACTTCTGTACTTCCCCCTAGTGATGATGAAGCGGTAGTGCATAAGGATAGTGAAAGTTCACAAATTTCGTTCATCTCCTGGTCATTATTATTATCTTCTTCTCCATTTGACATCCTAGCATGTAAGCTTGTACCTGAATCCTGCAAAATAAAAGCTGCGCTTGTTTAACAAGTCATGATTACCCTAGTGCTAAGCGCGAATTTAGAGTTGGTGTATATTATGGTCAATCGCTAGATTCGTGTAACTATATATGCATTTATTAAAAAAAAAAAAAAAAAAGGTGGAGCACATATTCTCCAGAGGTACATGCATAAAGTAACTAATTGCACAAACAAGCAAACGCAGTCGAAGAACAAGAGAAGACATGAAAGTAACCTCAGTATCATCATCATTAGCTAACTGCAGTCTGTTGTCCCACCTCTTGCGTTCATGCTCTCTTGAGTCGTCTGCTTGTGGCCTGCAATGCCATTAGTGACGTTATCCGGAAGTACCGTAGTTTTAATGCCAAGAAAGATACTATATGCGTAGAGATCCCACTTCTAGCAGGTGCTACTCTAAAACACTTCTAATTTTGAATAACTGATTCCTATTTGTATTAATCACGAATGTACCTCTAAGCTGGAAACCATAAATCAATGGGAAACATAAGAGTATTAGCAAAACAAATTGATTCATTTCATGTATCGAGCAATCAGTCACATGTCTAATGGGTAATTAATTCAACAGGACGTATGGGATGACACATGTCCTATGTGGCTCCATAAAAAAGGGAGACATGTGAGAACAATATAGATGCAACAGTGTATATGCGTGTTCGTGTGTGTGCGTGTGTATAATTTAAAAAGAGATATATTTATATACCTCCCAGAGGAGCAAATGGACAAGATATTGATATCATCACCACCATGTTGTGCTCTCTTTGTTTGCAACTGCTTCATGTCTACATCGATGTTGTTCTTGTACTTCCTTTTTCTGTGCATCTGAGAATAAAATAGATCAACTTCAAAACGAAACAAAATTGAAAGAAATACAAATTCCATAAAGGTTGGTATTTGAAGAGAGTTTCAAAAAAAAAAAAGAAAAAAATTACTGCTATTCCCCACGTGCTGTGTATATTGGCATTGGTACCTAGCATTAGCATGCGCTATTGCGACCAAACGACAAGTCATGTTGTTTTTGGGACACACATTGTTAGTTAAACAACAATTTTGATTAATCAATGAGATTTTATAATATGGTATTGAAGTTTGATCCATGCTATTTTATTTCTTAACAAACACAAAACCAAGTGATTGCAAACTTAACAATTCGCACAATCTACTGTTTTTTTTTTTTTAAAAAAAAAAAAGAGAAACGGAGTTATTCATGCATGTTCTGCTCATTTTGTTTCACAAAGGGACCAGATCAAAGCACGACATCAGACTTTCTAAACTTAATTTAATCATATAGCCCTTATATCTTTGACTTTATATCAAAATAAAACTGTCAATCTATTAATTCTACTGCCTATCGAATATGATAAAGCCACAGGTAAGCACTTATTATAATTTAGAATGTTGGCAACTTGTCAGGTTTATAACCCACAAGAAATATCGCTGATTAATTGGCAACAGCTTTATTAATTTAGGATCCTAGCTTTGTCCCTATTGGTCACGTCTTTCGATATAGAGTAAGGCTTTTTATTGATGAGACTATGATGTGCAGAATCCATCGGTGGAGCACCTGCCATGTAGTGCAGGCACCTGTAGTTTAAATTCTTCATATACATGTTATAGGCCTAGTAAAATCGCCACGATCACACCTCAATTTGTGGCTGCGTATCTTGGTTTATGCAATTACAAACCAGCAGCGCGGCATCGATCGCAGCCATAACACCTTCCACAACTTCCAAGTTGAAGTCTCAGTTATCAAGGGGTTCTGGGGAAAATAATTGTAAATTAGGTGAACTGGGTCCGTGCTCATACAGTCGTAGACTTACCCTATAAAATTGTGCCGGTTTAGTGAAGAACCAACGTGGTAAAATTCCTACGTAGGACCTTTTATTATAGGGAAAATTCAAGGCTGCAATTTTTTTTTTTATTTTTGTGGGCAAAAGGGAAAAAAATTCATATCCACGTTTTGCTTGATCGTCTGAACATTGTAATGTATTTAGTCATGTAAGAAATTTTTTCACTTCCATTAATAATCGAGCCACAATAATTGTTCACCCATTCTTTGCTTTTTGTTTTTTTTTTTTTTTTTACTTCGCTATTTCGGATTCTTAATATCTAAAACTGGTAGTCCTAACTGTCATATGGTTTCATAAAACTAGTGCAAGGGAAGCCAGCACAAAAAGGTAACCCATGACTAAGAGAGGAAGTGAATGGCTAGTTACTTAGTTCACGACTTAATCAGCAGAAGAAATGTTATTATATGTTAATAACAAACCGCGATCTAGAATTCTTTAGCTAAGGGTCAAGGGTGCAGAAAAAGTACCTGAAGATGGCTTTTGATATGAGAAATGCTCAGCCCTCTCACAGCCATCACCCGTAGAATTCTCTTGGGTGTTGCCCCTGCAAAATCGTCAACAATACCAGCCATTAGTGCTTGGAATAGGGCGTTTCTTCCCCGTGTCATCAGATCACTTTGGCCAACCCTTGAGCCAGAATGATCGGGGCGCACAATCACAAAGGCAGATTTTTTTTTTTTTTTTAATGAATCATAAGTTGCTGTTAGTAAAAGATGAAAAATACACTCGATGGCCATACAAGAAGTATTCCATCCACACAGAACCCATCCAAATAGCAACAGAAGAAGCGAAAGTAAAAGATACAATGCCGGCAAGAACCAGAAATTCAAGAACCCCAATAACCTGAGTCACTAGACAGGCCCCCAAAAACCACAGGGGGCCATGAAGAAAAACTAACGAAGGCCAAGCTACTAGTACTTTGCAATCACTATAAAGCCACAGCACATAACAAATAGCACAAAAACACATGCCAACCACCAAGAATGTAAGTCATGTTGGCTGAATACCATCCTGCCAAAGCCAATATAACCAATTAATAGAGCAGCGACAAGACCTCGACCCACGAAGTTAACAGATGAAGAGCAAGGAGCACACATGTAGTTTCCGAGATACCTGAACCTATTTCTCTAATAATAAGGTTCCCTTTCTGTAATTCATTGGATCTTGAAAGTCGAAACTCATTTAGTTTTGAGTTATTATTGCCCGGCCTGCTTGATAGCATGGTCTCAATACATATACCGAGAGTACTTACGATATTTGCCGCCAAGACGTTCGACGGCTTCAACAAAATGGTCATGAAGTTCAGGCGTCCACCGGAAGCGTGGAAGTTTTGATTTTCTGTATTGCCTTATTCCACTTCTCTGGGTACCTTTCATGGTTTCTTCTGGTTAATTCCTGATCAAAGAACTGATGATAAGACACCACAAGAAGGTAATAATGATAGGCGAAGCCCAACTTTTGACAATCAGTCCGTCCGCCTGACCCTCCAGCAAACATATATAGAAAAGTTATCTATGTTGCTAGTCCTACACCATAGACTTTTTGAAGAATTTAAAGTGCCTGTTCAAACATGCTTTTTGTAGTCTAACGTCGACACCAATTACATTTTGGCAGGATTCAATACCTTTTTTGGCCTTTCTGTTGGCTGGTGAGAGATGAAGGATAATTGATTGGGTCATGAATAAAACCATGGTCCCTGATGCCCTCCCTTTAATATGGTAAAACATTTCGGGCAAGGTCACATTCTTCGTTTCCCAAAAATGTTCAATAAACGTGTCCTAGAAAAGAAAAAAAGATTATAAAAAAAAAAGCAGTAAGTAATCAATTAATTCACGATGGTTTTTTGATCAACTAAAGCAATGGCTCAGATGAACCAGGTTGTTTGTACACCGTATATTTAAGTAGCGATATTGTTCGCAGTCTTAGGTGACAATAGTGCTGAGAGTAACATATACTTATTCTGCACTGTGTTTGTATTTGAATTCGAAAATTCACTAGGTTGTCGAGACTTACGATTTAGTGGCAAATTAGAAAGAAAATCGGATAAGATACAAATATGGAACCAAAAGAAGCTTAATATTTTGGATAATGCCCATATGAGTGACCTTCTAGCATTGGGATCTCCAATACTATTCTTGAAGTTTAAAGCTATATATTTCAACTAACAAAGTTATAAAATAAAATAAAATAAAAAACAATTAATATTGCTAAGTAAATAGCGAAGTCTTCAATCAACAATTTAGGAGCTAAGAATTTGAACATTTATCTTAGTTTCAAATTTGCCGAATGGGAGATGAGACATCTATTACATCCAATCAACGTTGTAGTGGACCAAAAAGACTAATTATATAATTAGTTAGCAGATTTGCTCTCTTTTTATCTTGGGGTTGGGCGGGGGGTAATTACACTATTTTAAGCTCAATGATTAGCAATTACAATGTGGCGTGCTTAATGTTAAACCATGCGCAAGAACCTAGGACATGCAAGTGACTTTCCATTGTTTTTCTCACTCGGGGCCGGCGTTTTTCATATAAAAAGGAAGCCCAATTGAGATGGTGGCTGCCTACGAAGAAGTGAACGGCACACCTATGTCTTTCCCCAGTAGGCATCGCTCATGTCAAAAAAAGGCGGTGCCTACTTTTGGACACATCTATTCATCTTGTCAAGTTTGCGGCTGCCGTATTCAACACTACGCTCCTCCAAAGTTCAATCTGCAAGGAAAAAAAAAAAGAACTTACCATTTATACACTTACTGCCCCCGGGCGTTATGAGATGATTAAGAGAATGTTAGAAGTATTTCTCTTTTTAAATTACTTACAATTGTATAACTCGATGCAGTTGTGGGAAATTGTAGACTCACATTAATGCAGGTACAGTAACAATAACCACATCAACAACAAAATTTTAATTTCAAATTCAGTAAAAATTGAATTTACAAATATTTTTTCGTCATTCTATTCTACAATTAACCGAGCTTTGTGAGACATCATTATTCAAAATCCTTTCTGAAGAAAATTTTGAGTTTCAGTAATATGATTGTAATACAACCGCAATTGGTGCATTTGCAATATTGTCTTCTATGTGGCAATTGACGCCACAATTAATGCAGTGTCATAACATTATACAGGCAATTGTGGTTGCAGATTACGGTTCGTGTGATTACAATTGATTGTAATTTTACAATTGGAACCGCGAACTATGATTTTAAACTCTGATTTCACGTGGAAATGTTTTTTTTTTTTTTTTACATAAAACCCGTTCATTAAAAAAGTAGCATATACGTTCAAGCAATGCACATGCATTCGATGGTTGGGAGTCCGTTCTCATTATATATAATAAAGGACAATCGCTATACAAATTATATTGTTATAGTTAAAAATAATAGTAAAATAAAAAATTAAAAAGCCTGCGCCAAACTACACGGTCAATGATGCACCCATTTTACCGGTCAAAAAGGGCGTCTATCCGATATTATAACGTGCTAGTTGGAATTGGAACATTTTAACATACACGTAAAGTCTTTAGAAACGAAAAATTACCAGTCCTCACATTTCTCTCCTTCGAATTTTATAATGAATGACGAACAGACGTGTTCTGCATTACAACGTAAAATGTGTTC
Organism: Ceriops zippeliana; assembly: GCA_037897445.1. Classification (NCBI taxonomy): domain Eukaryota; kingdom Viridiplantae; phylum Streptophyta; class Magnoliopsida; order Malpighiales; family Rhizophoraceae; genus Ceriops; species Ceriops zippeliana. The sequence continues at coordinate 3,238,916 of JBAPLH010000104.1, read as the reverse complement.
ATATGCTGTCGAAAATCCCAATACGAGGGGTGAAAAGGAAAGAAATTTATATTATATTTCTAATGGAAGACAATCCCGATTATCTGAATTGTCATTGGAGCAGATCGGGAAATGCCAGCATTCAGTTAGTATCATCGCCACCCAGTCGCTTGCCTTTGTTGAAGGGAATTTGACACCCCTTTTGTTGTGGAATATTTGAAAACTGTCCTTTCAGGATATAAATACTCGCCGAAAGTCATTGCGATGCTGCCGTTGGATTATTGTCGACAGGTAACTCTGTTGCCCTAGTCAAATGGAATTTTGTGCTCGATTGTCTTGGCTAAATGGAATTTTTAAAACCCTAATTTTCTTTTCTTTTCTTTTCTTTTCTTTGCCAGATAGGCTTTAGATTAACTAGACACATACTTGTTTAACTATTATTACTGAAAGTGGAAAAAATTAAGTGATTAATGATTACAATTTTCAAATGGTTAATATTGATGTGCTCATTAAAAAAAAAAACACAAAAAAAAGAGAGGGAATTACTGTGCATGCAATATAATCATGTTAGTAACCTCATATTTCCTTTTTATGGTTGGTAGAATAAAAACATAAGGGTGATACTTAAAGTTTTATCAAAAACGATTTTACATTATTAATGGAACAAATTTTATAAATATACATTTAATTTATTGAATATTTTAGTGAAGATTTAAACTTAGAATCTTAGATTTGGTAATAAATAATATTTTTTATTAAATTACAATATTTAATGGTAACAGCAGGGCTAAACAAGGGCTTAACACAGCGGGGCTTTAGGGAAAATTACCATTTCTAAGTGCTCGATGGACCTGCATTGCATCAGTTCAAAAATGGGCCTACCTCGGATCAGTACATGGGCTAGAATAACTCCCTGGAAAAAACCCGTCCAAGGTCACTCCATTGCCCGGGGGCTATGGTTCTTAATTATGCCAACATTATTTATTGATTTAATAGAATGAAGTCTCTCTTGCGTCGCTGTAATGGATAAAAAATTATTTTTTTATTTTTAATATTTTGAATTCTATATTTGAAAATAAAAATATAATATTTATAAAAACAAAAAGAATTCTTGTATTATATAATTCAAAATTCAATAAATTTTTTGATAGACAAATGAAAATAAATAAATAAATAATATGCAACCTTATTCTAGGCTGTTTAACGATTGGGATCTAGGTAAATTCTAAGCTGTTTAACGGATGGGATCTGTTGATTTTACCTGTCACCCGTCGCATTCACAGCCGTTGTAAATTCTATTATTTCGGCTACCGCACTTTTTTATTAGTTACATAAGCATTACACAATTTCAATGGAATTTTAATGCAGAATTCGTAAAGATCCTAAGAAAAGCCACACGACACTCAGCGATACGCCCGCTTAAATTTGTGAACTACAACAGGAGTCATTGGTCTGCAGGCAAATACAACGAGAGAGTCACCACCAACGCCGTTGAACTTTTAACATTTCTTTATTCCTCTAATCTGAGCACATTCAAATATTTGCAATAGAGAGAAATATCCATTTCTCTACAAAGCCAATACGAGGCTACTAATATTGATATCACTAGTGAAGCATTTTCGGCCCCTATTTTCACTTTGGAATGGAATAAACAGTGAATTTACAGACTTTCGTTGTTACCATATAAAGTTCCAAGGCCAAAAATCAAATTGAAATTTTTGCCAACTCTGCCGATTTTGAAGGGCCAATAAGTGCTCTGCCATATGCGAGGGGTAGTGATGCTAATTTCTTTCCTTTCCCCACAAAAGCTCGCTTCGTAAAGTTGTCGTAGTCATTTGCTTCAATAGCATCAAGTATCTGTCTATAAAGCAACAGAGATGCCCATACAGGCCATCTACTAGCAGCATTGAGCTCTGCAACACCCTTCTCGGCCTCATCAAAGAACATCCTTGCACGTTTGATTTGTACTTTCATGAAACTCCGCCACTTATCCGTCACTATCCCCCTAAATATGTCATCATCGGACAGACCAGCTTGCGTGAGCTCATCCTGTGGGAGATATATTCTTCCTCTCCTGGCACTGCAAAAGGCCAACTAAAAGATTTAAGGCCTCTGCAACTAATTGATTTAAAAGCACCTTAACAGCCCATAGAAAGAAAACGTCAGCATTTGAAGCACTCGTAAATGGAACTCACTCTTCTCCAACATCTCTCAATATGTTGGTGAGTTGATTAGCTATCCCAAGGGCCAAAGCAGCATTATAAACATTTTCTGTTGAAGCCTTTGATTCTGGTGCTATCCCCATGACTGGGACACTCATTAGGCCGACTGTCCCAGCAACGTAGTAACAGTAAAGGTAAAGCTCATCAAAGCTCTTATATCTTGATTTTCTCAAGTCCATTCTCATTCCTTCTATCATGTCCTTGAACGGCTGTGAAAATAAACGGTACTCAGTGGACTGCATGTATTGCCATAATTACAGTCGTGGTAAGCTGGCCAAATTGACTTATGGTTTAAGCTTTACCTGTACATCAACGGGGTACTTCAAGACAGTATCCGACAAGGCAGCATCATACATATCATATGGGCAACCTTTGAAAAGATCATCCAACCTTTGCTCCCATCTGTCAAGGGCCTTGGGGCTAATGTGTGAGGCATTTGGTCCATCTACGAGCTCATCAGTCCTCCTGCACCACACTTTGAAACAGAAGCAAAAGAATCAACATCCTTGATATGTAAAAATCTGCACTAGGCCAAATTGTAGAGATAGCGATAAAGAAACCTTGCCTAAATCCATAGTCATCATTCAAGCAAAAACATGGCAAAAATCAAATATATATGATGAATCAAGAAAAGGCAAGCCATTTAAGGCTCAATCTGGTAATTGAATTGCTCAGTAACTTCTCCTTCCATATAAAGAATTATTTTGTCTGAAAATGGAGGACTAACGAAGTATTGATATTTGAATAAGGAATTTACCGTAAATAGCCCAGATGGCTCTCTGCCGCTGAGGTGTCATTAGCATTGTGCCTGAGATTGAAAATTGCAGGTGAAAAACTCATCCCAAACGTGCATTATAAATCAACAAAAGAGTCAAAACTAACATAACTTCCCCCAAAACCGAACTCCATGTGGGTTGAGATTGGACACTGATCATGAATAAGCAACTTCTTCAGTTAGAGGTTCTACGGGCTTCCTTTATATAAATGAGTCGTTAGGGCCCAAACATTTTCGAAATTTTAATACTTTTAAGTGATTTTCTAACATCGAAATAACTACTCTACCAAACTAAAAGGAGAGAAGCAAAACAAATGGGTAAAATTTAAGACAACCTCAATCTTCAGTAGACATTGATACAAGATTGAAAAAAAAAATGTAATAATAGCAGATGCCATAAAAGTAGCCAGTATTCCGAATCTTGAGCAAACAAAAGGATCATTACTTTATATAATTAATTAAAAACTAGACAAAAATTTATTAGGAACAAAGCAATGGTTCTTTGACCTATGTCATGTGCAAAGGTCAGAAAATGTATCAGATTCTCGTTAACTGTCAATAAAATAAGATTTACGTTTGAAAAGGTATTATATTTCAAAAACAACTGCACCCAAGGATCAATTACAAGCAAATTAGGTGCCATCTTTCGGATAAAAAGTAAGAGCGAGAGAGAGAGAGAGAGAGAGAGAGAGAGAGAGAGAGAGAGAGCAAATACCCAAGTAAAAAGTCTTGGCATACTCAGCACAGACCTCACCACACCTATCATAGGCCTCTTTCAAGAGATCCCAACTGGTCATTCCCTCCCTTTCAGCCCCTTCCCTTACAACCAACTTTCTCTCTCTTTTTTGCTCTTTCACCAAAGCCGCCTGCCTTAGCACAACCTCATACACTTTCTCCTCGGAAGATCTTGCTGGATTTGCCACTGCACTGGAAAAGGCAGACACCCCTGTAGAGAATTTAAGTCTTGAAGAACACAACTTGGACCTTCCAGCTGATAGTTTCCCACTACTCGGCATCAAACTGAGCAGGGTGGTTCCAATGGCATTCTCCATGGGACAAATCACCCAAAGAAGAACACCAGCCATCATAACAAACCCAACCCTGTAATAACTCAATCACTGTAATGCTCTGATTTGGTCACTGGGTGTTATCTTTTTGATGTCCTGTTGGCGCTCAAGCTTTGTGGTGGAGACTATAAGTGGACAAGCTTTTCTATCCTTTTGTTCTCTTTTCTGTACGGGGTTGGCGGAGAGGACAACGCTCACCAATAGCCTCCGTTTCTTGAATTACATGTAAGATTGAGGATAAGTCCCCGACCCCAAACAAAAGATACACACGTCTGTCACTTCTCGCAGAATAATATAGAGAGAGAGATACTTTTGCCAGAAAGCCCATCTATCTCCCTATCGAGATCCTCCATCACGAAAAGCCAAGCTTTGGGAAGTGTGCCACTCTCTTCCCCCGTCCGACACATGGGATCATTTTGTGTGGACAGCATCGCTGTTGCCAGGCCCCACCATTCGCATTTTCCAAATCAAGGCAAACCTATTTGCGCAAAATAAGAACACCACAAATATCTTGGTAATTCTTTCTCCAAAGAAACGCCACTAACGGAAAGCGGACCGTGGATTAAATTGTAGGCATGAAAGAGACATTAAGGAACGAAATATGATCTAACAAGGAATTAAAATCACTAACAAAATGTAATTATTTTAATTTATAAGGGAGCAAAAGGTAAAATGCAAAAGGACCCTTCTTGACATTTATTATTTCCATAAGTTTAGCGGAGAAGACAGTTTCTTTTAAGAAGCCGAAAATATGAACTTTATTAAATTTAGTTTCCCCAAAGATAGAGGCAGCTATGAAGGAGTTGCTCTGTAACAACGATGGTAATTATCCTCAAGATCAAAAACATTGATGGTGGGAAGATTGCTGGGAATTATTCGAGATTTGCCATCGTTTGCACTTTTACTCTCAGAATTTGCCACTTATCCCTAATTAGGAAATCCAAAACTTGTACTTCGAAACAATAAGTCGGACAATGAGGGGGATCATAGTGGCAGAATTATAGTATGATCAACTTTTACAAAACTAACTTGAACTGGAAGGTAGAATTAAAATAATAAAATTGTAATAAATGAATCTTATAGACAACTTAGAAGAAGCACTGTAAATGGACATTATGAATATGATAATGGGAAAAAAAAAAATTGCAGCAATAATATTGTCGAATTCTTGTGGTATTTGGTTCACCTGCTGCAAAGACAAAAGGTGCTCCTAAGAAAGAGTAAAGAATCGATGTTAAAGGTAAAAAAAAAATATATATATATATATATATTTTTAAGAATTAATTTATGATATTTTATGCAAATTTATAGCATGTAAACTTATTTTTAGCGTGGTAATGACAGGTTATTTCGGAGTTTATTGATGAGTAATAGCAAAGTCTTACAGAGCAATAAAATAACTCGCAAATAGTTATTATGATGCGAATGGTTATACTAAATTATTTTTCACGTCATAAATAGATTAAATATGAGGTAAGATTTTATTAGGGAAGCCATCTGTACTCACAATTTTTCTTTTGAGTGTTTTTGTCTATTAACTTGTACATAACCTGTTCAACAAAAAGTCTAATATTATTAGTCTCTTCTTTTTAAAATTGAAATTGTCGTTACTTTATAACTCATTATGTGCACTCGTTAAATTATTAAATGGGGCTTTCAATATTATCATTACGAAATTTGTGAAGATTCATGCGAAAGACTTCAACTAGTGCATGAAATCAATAAGCAGTGTTGACCAAACAGCTATTGACTTTAATTTGTGCATAATTAAAAAGAAAATGTGTAGTTCTCTTTTGTGTAAATACGTGTGCATGCTTGCATTCACACAAACTAATCTTCCAATTGCAGTAAGCGAAAAAATGCTGTATGAATTGCAGCCACACGTAGGCCATCAATAACAAAGGAAGAAACATTAAGTACATAGGGCAAGCGGGTGGATCAGATTGCTTTATGACGAAAAGAGAGTCAAAGCGCGGCCGATTCGAGTCACCATCAACGTCCTCTTTTTCAGATATAAAGAGGAGTAAAATAATTTTATATAATATAATATATCACATTAAAATTTTATTTTTTATGGAAAAAGTATATATTTTTTATATATTGTATGAAATAGTATGTGTATAATATAAAATATAAATATTTTTTTATATATTTGTCTTTATAAAATTACAGTCGTAAAAGATTTATTAAATAAAAAACGTCGGCCGATCTCCACTACTTAATGTGCGTATGCATACGTGGCACACTTGCTCAGTGACACGAGAAAGAGAATGCGCTTCCCTCACCTTCGCTATTTTGTCTATTTTTTTTGCGAACGAATGGATTTTGCGATTAAAAATTTAATCTCGGGAATTTTAACACTTGGACCACACGATCGGCGGTACTATTTTGCCTATTAAAGTGCTGTTTCCACCATTTTTAGTTAGCCCATTAAATAAATTAAATTAACGTGTCATGGTGACAAATTATTCAATTATTTAGTAAAGGTATCTCAATAATGTGATTGGCCGGAAATAACGCTGCCTCATTCTTCGAAATATATAAATCGGGGAATTCGATCAAACAAAATTTTAATTTTCTGTTTGTATTAAAACTACCAATTGGATTGGTTCGTCCCGACAGCTCTCAGTTAAGCTGAATTTAATTCAAAAGGTACGTAAAAAAAAAAAAAGTTAGAAAACCTTGTTCTGTTTACAATTAATTATGCCAGTCCATCACAAAGCCCCTTTTACATTTGCCACTTCACTTTCAAAAGCACAAGAACACGGCGTGCGTTTTAGGCTCGAGCATGTCGTTTTGATCGTGTGGCTCCGTGGCTGTTTTCATTGCCACATCGATCTTGAAAATGCTCGATTGGAGGGTTATGCTTCCTAGAAAGGGCCATTTAAACAACATGCCGTTTCTGTCTTTTTCACATCAAAAGCCTGTTGTATGTTTAATGAGAGTGAACATTATTCTTCTTCGGACTTCTATCAATTCTGAGTGTAGGCGATTATCAATGTTTTGGGGACGAACATGTGGTGGGGGGAGGCTCAAATCAAGAATTGAAGCTTACTTGAAACAAGTTAGTTTGATTAATGAAAAAAAAAAAAAAAAAAAAAAAAAAAGAAAAGCGAGATAAATTCAATGACCCGAATTGAAAAGTTTTTATGCGTGACTGGTTGGAACACGTTGATGGTGGGAGTGCTCCAAATTTGGCAGTGACAGTGAGATGTCCAAATCGTCTCGAACCACCTCCTTTGTCATTTCTCATGGACGGTGGACATGGTACATTGAACTCTGGACTTTAAGGGCGTTCTTTTTTTCTTTTTTCTTTTTTTAATTTCTGGAAAAGTTTTGAAAAAGTAATATGACAGACAAAACCTTATCTCGAAGGGTATCTTATTTTGGATCGCAACTCAAACAGAGGAAGAATAACCATAACGAATATCCATCCCATGTTCATCTTCCTTTCCCCCATTTTTGGCTTTTACTGATGAAGTGTTAGGCTGGTTTCCACACATGATGCTACTCCCGGATTGTTGAATATTCTAAAGTTTTATTCAACCGTTGGAAGTGAAAATCTGCCGATTTAATATACATATTTGCGATACGCAATTTATACATACCTGAGTGCTGTGTTAGAGTTGAGTGTCTCAACAACAACAACAACAAAAACAAATTGATAAAAAGATCATCAAACTGGCATAGTTTTAAAAAGTGCGTAGTGGCATTTATCGTAACCAAACACTGCATATCTTATAATTTAGTCAATGACAAATATCGCAACAGTAGCCCGTTTATGTCCTTTAATGCATTAGAAATTGAGATGTACAGTAAAAAAATGATGTTTATCATTCGTATCTACCCATTATCTCAAATAAATAAAAAAAGGAAAAAAAATCATTCGTACCTTCGCATATGGGAATGAGTAAGCGTAATATGATTTCGGAAGTCGATAATTCCAAAGATTGTTTGATGGTATTTATTGGTCAACGACATAAAATAGAAAGTTTTCTCGGAGTATCTCGACAAAAAAAAAAAAACATTAATAAATTAACCAAATTGAGATTTAACTAAGAACCGATAGAAGAGTCATCGAAATGCACAAACTTAGCTAGAAATTGGGAACGAATAAACTTAAATTTCCTCTTGGATAAGTGTAGGTTGGATTGGAGACTCTTTTCTTTCTTGGAAACAATGGCTTAACATATCCATATATATAAGCATACAAATTTTGGGAAGAAAATGTTCCCTGCAAGAGATGAAGCTAGTCATTTTTCCGCAAAGAGAAAAAAAAAAGTTTTGAAACTAGAAAAATAAAAATAAAACCGGGTCAAATGAGATGGCCTTTTTTTTTCCTGGGTGTGATTTTGAGAGATAAATAATAAAATTTTTTGTTAATTAGGAATTAAGATTTTTTTTTATTTAAATTTCAAGTTTAGTGCCAGATTTATTTTAAGGTATTAAATATAAAATTTATAATTTATAGGTAGATAAATTTTGTAACGAAGGAAATAATAATAAAAAATTTTTGTATATTATATAAAAGGCCGGCCATAACTCGCAATTTTCCTACATTTGTAATCGTATCACGCGCTCTCCGGCATGGCAAATTGAATGGGAGGGGACGGCCGACTTTTCATTCTTTAAAACGGAAAATTAATTTGCCGGTTCCACGTGTCCTGTTAAAAACAGAGAGTAATTTCCATCTTCTACTCCTGCATGTAGAAGAAGTCCACCAACGTATTTATTTTTGGGGGCAAAAATGTAAATAAATGTTTTTGATTTCGCTCAAGGTACACTCCTTCAGGAAGTATTATTTTCCATTGACCGTTAGATTGGCTTACTCTGAATTTAGGGTATTTGATCCAACGGTTTATTAGTAGACTTTTCTTGCGCCCGTTTGGCTTTCGACGAAAAATCCTTCCCCCCTTTTGTTAATTCAAATTTCGAAAAAAAGGGCCCACAAACTCTACCCCTCCCTCTCTCGCTAATCCGTATTAAATCAACGATTACTAAGCTTTAAAACACCCCGGAGGAGCGGCAGGGTTTTGTATCGACATCGACGCGGATTGAACTATGACATGCGGGTTGTTGTTGAGACCTGAGTTACGGCGGATTTGGAGATTCCTAGTCGGACCCATGTCGAGAGCCATGGGTTGCTTCTTTGATTGCTTTCGCGTCAAAGACCTCGACCAAGATCATCATCACCGCCGTCGATCTAGGCCTCAGTTATCTCTCTCCGACTCTAAACCAACCACCGTAAGTGTCGCCGGCTCTTTCAGATTGAATTCTTGGTTTCCTGAATCGAAGCGGCTCATCTTTTATTTATTTATTTATTATTAATAAATTTGAAGGAAGTTATAGCAGCGAAAAGGAATCGTTTATCATCTAGGTTTCTATCTCAAGGTAATTGTTTCATTTCTATTAAATTAATAAATTATCCCCTTTTTTAATTTTTTGCTAATTTCTCTGAGATTAATTGTTCTTTAAGATAAAGAAGAGTCTCCAAGATTTGATGAGGAAAATCCAACAATAAGCGAGGAACTGAGGGACGAGGTAATTAGTACTTAATATTATTTATTTATTTATTTAGCTATTATTTCAGAATTAGGAAGTCGAACCTTGCTTAGCGGGAATGTTTCAAACTTACAGCAACTTTGCAATAATCCGAACGCCATACGAGTCCAGATTCTGCACTTGCATATATTCTTGCTTTTGCAACATGCAGTTTTGCATTCTTGGCATGGGAATCAAAACAATTTGCCCGTTGAAAGAGCTGGCCCGTAGAATAATTTTTTTTGCTTTGATCTTTTGAATTGGGTGAGCTGTTTGGTGAGTTAATTTTAGTCGTTTGGGTGGGTTTCATGCTTTTACTCTGCAGGCCAAATTTTTGAAAGCTTGTGGTACTTTACCTGAGACTCCTGCTGAAATTCGTAAAGCATTTGGGAAGTTAAAGAATTCGCCTCCTGCTAAAGATCCGGAACGTTCAAACTTCCACTCATGGATGCCGAATACATCCATTAAGACTCTTCAGTTGGACAAGCAAGTTGATCAACCCATTACTCCAATCAAACTTTGTGAAGAGCGGGGAAGGGGTTTGGTTTCTTCAGAGCAAACGCCTAGCAGGTTGGACTTTGATTTATTTATTGTCATCTTTAGTTCAATGGGCGTATGTGCATAGCTTAAGGTATTTAGCCAGCGAGCAGTTTGAGGAATTGCTGTTGACTTGTACTTCTTAATGTTGAAACATTATGGTTCATAGAAAGTTAACAATTTTGTAGAATGTTTTTTAGCCTTCTGGACGTGATAAAACGCGTTAAAAGAGCCATTGATCGATATTTGTGATACTTGTTCTTATTGTTATATTCTGATGCTAATTCAAAGTTTTGTGAATGTCCATTGGAATTTGTCCAGCTGCACATCCAAGGTACAGAACACTGGCAGCACCTCTGTCAGCATTGATGAAGACAGTGAAGCAGAATGTGTCAAAACAATAGAGAAAGTTTGCCCCAATGATAATGGCGATATGATAGCTTCAGGCTCTCCTCAGCGTTTTACGGAAACTGATCAGTACAGAAACAAGTCTGTTCACTTTGAGCGTGAATTTGATACATCTTATTCTAACGGTTTGTCATCTGAAAATGGTTGCCCCATTTCAAAGAAATTTGTGCCCCCGGGAGTGCTGATTGCATCAAAGCCTTCTCCTAAAGCAACCCCATTGAAACTTTCTAATGACATGCAAACACCTGGAACTGTTTTTCCTCCAAATGCAGAAGCTTTTGGAAATGGAAAAACCAAGGTCAGACTGCAGTATGTTTATTCATTTGTAAATCCAGTTGAAAATGTCACTCATTGGAAGAGAATAAAAGAAGATGGTTTTGGTTCTCATCATCTATCGGGTGAACTGAAAGAATCATTTGAACAGTCTGAAAATGCAACCACTACACCAGAAATGGGGATACAAAAGGAGACTTCTTCTGGGGATGATTTGAACATGGAAGCAAGCTTGGCTTCTTGGTTGAAGCCACCACCATCAAATCATCCAAAATTAGGGACTGCATCGAGCAAAATTGTTCGTTTTGGTAGAACTCCAGCTGACAGGCCTATCATTGGGATGGTTGCTGCTCACTGGAATGAGAACGAGCCTTCCAATATTTCCCCTAAGTGGTGGGACGGGAATGGAATCCCAAATTCGACCAACAAATACAAGGAGGTATTTCTAAATTCTAAGGCCATTTGTTCTTTTGTCTTATGGTGCAGTATTAGGAGCTGCACTTGACAAATGCTATTTGGTTTGCAGGATCAGAAAGTAAGTTGGCATGCAACACCATTCGAAGAGAGATTAGAGAAGGCACTTTCTGAAGAGGGTTTCGTCTCACAAAAGTAAGCTTTCTTCTTTCTTTTCTAGCGGTTGAGTGGTCATGAATTTGGAGCTTTCTTTTGCTATGAAAACTTATCTCCTTTCCTTTAGGAACTTTAGTATAGGCCCACTTTGCCTTCTTCTGTAAATCTTTTTCTTACTCCATGGAACATAGTTTGGCTACTGCCCACGTTGGGGATGATTTTAAGCTGAACGGCAGTAGACCTGATGTTTGGAGGATATGATTTCCATAAGCTTCTCTATTGTACACATTTCTGTGATTGAACTGCAGAAATGATTTATGCTTCTATACGATAGAATTTGAAAAGAAATCAGGAAAGAACAAGATCTGCTTACTTTTCCTAAATTCTTGTTGAATCTTCTTGTTCGTACACTTGCTCATTGAAACTCAAACAAGGCCAATTTAGGCCAAGAGCTGAGTTGGTTTTATTTTGGGATACGTGTTGATTGCACTCAATATTTGTATTATGTGTTTTGGATTTGAACAGTGAAATTAAGATTTGGAGACTGAAAACTGTAATAATATATATGATCATTTGGCCACTGGGACCTGAACGGTTTACTTAATGGTTGATATATTTCTGGTGATGATCTCAACTGTTGTTACAGGAAGCATATCGTCCGTGTGGGACTAGAGGTTTTTGACGATGAAAGTGACACCGCTCTTTCTCAGTTACAAACTTCGACACAATCCAAGTCAGTTGTTTCCTTCTGAGGATTATTGGTGCTTTGGCTTCATTGTAGCGGTGATCCTGCCTCAAAGTTGAGATGATCGGGGCAACTGAAATGTTGTTAGTGTGGTCAAATTCTGCTCAATCTGAACCGAACATCTAAACAAAGGTGATTCTGAAGATACGCCGTAAGTTCTCATGTTACCGCCATGCGGGGCCCATTGCATCCAGTGAGAGTGCCAAGGGTTTCGAATCCTTTACCAGATTTATTGCTTCAAATGTTGGTTTTGCGTATAGAACTCGAGCTTCATTTGGTAAATGGTAAATTCAGTGAGATTCGGAGCCACATAAGAAAAATTCATGAAATCATAGTTTACAATTAGCTTGGAATTGGATGCAGTACGTGTTACTGTTATTATTATACTTGCACAGAAGAATTTAAAATTACCATTTAAGTCTCTCTAAAGTACTCTAGTATGGTTAATAACTTAAACTTTTAAGTGTCTCTTGAGAAACTAAAATTAAAAATTTTGTAACATAGATTCCATCCCAACGAACACTATTTCTTCTGCTTCCTACTTAATGAACTTGTAGAACATTCTGAGGATATTGGACGATGATACTTTAACTTGTTGCATGTCACAGTCTCACCATCTAAGCGCGCAGTTAAGTGTTGCTTGCTCAATTGAAAATTTCATCCTAAAATCGCTAATGGTAGCCTACAATGACTAATAATTTGTTTGATGCTCAAACTCCCCGAGTGGGTTTTTGGTTTTTCTGCGGAATTTGTCTCACAACGAGGTGTACGGAAATGAGTAAAGCTAAGTGTGTGCACGAGCAATCCTGTCCCCACGGTAAGCAACAAATTGACGGAGTCTTTTTTTTTTTTCTATTCTTTTCCTTTTTTTTTTTCTCGAGTATTAATTGGATTTCTTGGTTTAAAAGGAATTTTTTCATTTTCTATTTGTTAATTATTGAAACTTCATTTTGCTTTGGTTCATTTTTTTTTTTTTTTGACTGATGCAAGAAAGGTTTCCAGCTAATTTTAGTTGACTGCCGCAAGAATCATTTGTAATTCCTATTGAATTTTGACTGCAGCAAGAATCGTCCATGAAAAAAAAAAAGAAAAAAAAAAAGAGAGCCCTAAATTCGTTACAATGGAAGGCAAGCTATAAGATGGGAAAGCTTCAATTACTTAATTTCGGTTGCACTACTCTTCGACAGCTTAACCCACTCTAGCAGGTTTTCCCAAGAAAACTAACCTTTACTATTTGCACAACTTGACATGCCTAAAATTCTTTCTTTGCTTGTAAATTGTAATTCGAGAAAAACTTCGAGTTGAGCCAAAATAACATTGCTCTGTGAATATAACGTCATCACATATGTCACTAATGCTAGAGTAGTCACAAATAAACCCTAATTTAATGCGTATAAAAACCATGAACGTAGTCAAGGAAACAAAAAGTCTTATACTTCTATGTATATTTTTTCCCCCTCTTCCGGCACAACGAAACCCTCATTTCTTGAATTTTTCTTTTCCCCTTCACCTGCAGTCACTTAAAACATTCTTGAGGAGGATCAGCAGGTGCTGGAAAATTGAAATGAACACGACACTTTCTTACTGAAGCAATTTACAACAGATCTAAGACATCCAGAACTGCTCTCTCGACACAAATATCACAGAGGCATAATTTTTACATCTCAAGGAGAGTTGCATGTACCGGACATAACATGTTAGCGTACAAATGACATTTAATTGGCAAATAGAAACAAGGAAATACATGAAGAAAAGTATCTCCTCAAGTGTACAAGATGACAGTCATGGCTGATGAAATACATTAGACCCTTGTTCATGGTGATTATTTACAGGCGCACTGATGACAGGTATATCCAAACTGCTTCCTTCTGTCTCAGAAGCAATTTCTCTCACATCAGCTATCCTTGACTCGGTTGCCTGAATATCACTCCACTCAGCGTCTCCAATTGGCCTGAGGTTAGATTGATCCACTGCCATATGCACTATGCTTTCTCCAGAGGCTGGGGCAACACTAAGACACGCTTTATCCACATTCTTATCTGACAAGTCCACGTGCTTAGTTAGAGGAAGTGTGTTTCCAATACTGCCCGAGGCCTCATTCTTCTCCTCAAACACTTGCTTTGTGCCAATCTGCACTCTGTTTACAGAAATAGCCACTTATAAGCATGAGTCATACTCAGTTCAATATTTTAAAAAAATTCCACCTTCTCGTGGTGCACAAAGCCCCTGATGCATGTAAAATAAATATTTTGAAAGAAATACATCATCAATATAGGATGCTGAATAGGCGATAGAATGAACAAGGTTATAAATCAATAACCATAAGAGGAAAGGTGACTACCGGAGGAATCTACACACTGCACAGTAATCAAATGGCATTGGTAGTTTCCCACACCTTAATAGTGCCATAACTGTTCACGTACCTCGTCTAAGACCTACCCACACCCAAACAAAGGGGAAAAGGTAAATTACACAATTCAACATCTCTCTCTCTTTTGGTTTATCTGAGGACAACAATTGTTTCCAGACAGACCCATATACTTTTCAAACAAATTGTTAATCGAGCTCTCGGCATGAAAACAACTGTATAGAAGAGAAAATAAACCATGTTACCGAGACCACATATCAGATACTTGTTGTTAGAATTGAGATCGCTTTCTAACAACTAGACCCAGACGGAATGCATTATCTCCCATTAACACTGCTACATTAAGTATCTGCCCTGGTGATGGTGGGCATGGGCTCTGGCATTTCACTTTTGATGGAGTCTCGAAGGGCCGATTTGCACAAGAGTTGTTTAAGATATGAGATCAACAGAATATTAATAGCAATTTAAGATACAAGTTCAATATATATTAATAGTTGTTTAAGACTATAAGAGTTGGAACAAAAAAGAATATAAGAAGAGTGATGACTAGGCTGAATTGAGAGGAAGAAGTGCTACACCTTTGAAGTTGTGCCCGCAACATATTCACATATGATACCAGCTCCTGATTTTCCTTCACAGCAGCCACTTCTTTCTGTGTGGCCTCCTTTATTCTAGCTTCAGCATTTGCTTCTGTGACCCTGGCCTTTTCCTCTGCTCTCACAACAGCTCCTTCTAATATCACAGCACGCTCTCTAGCTTTTGCAAGCTCTGAACGCCATGCATGTGCCTCCTGCAGAGCAGAGTCTCTCTGCTTAATCAGTTGATCTCTTTCTTTACTTAGGGCTGCAACTCTTTCTTCAAACTCTTTCAGCTACACCCATGCAGAAAAGGAAACTCAAATGAACAATCATATACAATAAATGTTATAGCTAAATTTTATATTTAGGTGTTGTCCATGTATATGCAGAATCTAGACCACAAATGACAGCATTTTAATACTTCAGTCATAATTTCTTCTCCATTTGATTCAATGCGATGTCTAATACCCATTATTTAACAAATGTTTACTTCCCTGAATCCGTTTAAGATTTTTTACTAACTCCACCAAGATGCAAGAGATTAAAAATATTTGTTGACACCTTCAGCATGGATAACTCCATCTGCTTCTCTGACGCCTTTGATACGTGTTCAATTTCAGAGCAAGCAATTCTCCTCTGTTGATCCATTGTATGTGCTGCAGATGCTGCAGCCTCAGCAGCTTCAGCAGTCTCTGTCAATTTCTCTGCTATATCTCTTATTGTTGAATCACGAGCACGAAGATCCCGAGCCAAATTCCGTAGTTCCTCATCCTTAACTCTCAGCGTCTCCTGAAAATTTAAGAACGATCATAACTAAAAGCAATGCTGAACACAACTTGGGTACACTTCCCATTGGGGTCAGGAAGGCCCAGATCAGCAATATGCAATGCCAGGAAGAATTGCATAGCATTTAATTGGCATACAGTACTTCTACCTTCATGATTGCCATATCATCCATTGGATCATCACTTGACTTATCAGACATCATTCCCAGAGCATTTCTCAAAGAAATCTGCATTGCCGCTTCAATTTCTTTAGAGCATTCCAAAGCCGTTGAATTAGCAGCAGCAACTACAGCAGCAACTGTTCCTAATTTTGCAGAACCATTCCCACTTAAGGAATTCACAGCCTCTTTATGTGCCTTTAGTACTAATTGAGTAGCACTGATTGTTGGTGAACCAAAGAAAGCAGAACACATAAGAAAAGGTGAAAAAGTAAGTCTTAACAATCAATCAAATCTCTTCATAATACCAATCATAGCAGGAACCCCAATACAGAAAAAAGAATTGCAACTTATGTGATCCAAGAAAAGAAGCAATGAATGTTCAATATAAGGATCCACCAAAATGAAATGAGTTACCTGACAACTGACAAAACTAGTGACCAACTCAAAGAAACTAAGCATAGCACCATGTCTGTAGAACTTATGTCCCCATTATTACAATAGTATGAACTATATGAATTAGAAAAAGAATGACAAGAGAGTACAGCAATGCTGATTTCTAAGCAAGCCATTTTCATTCCACGTGAACAAGCTACAATCATTTTAAACAGAAGAAGGCAAGAAACATACCATCTATGGTTGCAGATACCCGAAGGAAAAAAATAATAATAAAAAACCTCTCCAGCACACTGTCATAGGGCATGTTTTTAAAAGAAAAACTTACTGTAAAGTTGCTACCCAAGCTCTAGCTGCACCAGGTGTCTCTGCACAAAGGAAGTAGTCTTTCTTCTGTGGAGTACCAATATCTAAAAATGTAATTAAGTGCACAACATTCCAAAGAAATGTCCCAACTGGACAGAAGGATGCTACCTGATTATTTTACAAGGTGCTAAGCCTAACACATTAGATTAAAATGGATACAGAAGCAGCAGCCATCATACTTTGGAAGTCCACTGAAGCGCAAAAACAGAAGTGTTAATGATAAACAAAACTAAATCTTGGATCAGAGAACTGAATCTTGACAATCTAAAAGAAGACTTAATCATAAAACAGTCCTCTTACTGGAAGTTTAC
The DNA here is from genome assembly GCA_037897445.1 of Ceriops zippeliana. Classification (NCBI taxonomy): domain Eukaryota; kingdom Viridiplantae; phylum Streptophyta; class Magnoliopsida; order Malpighiales; family Rhizophoraceae; genus Ceriops; species Ceriops zippeliana. The sequence goes on along the minus strand of JBAPLH010000104.1, from coordinate 3,221,837 downwards.
AGGTGAAACCGTAATGGTGCTATTTGCATCAATGATAATAGTTCCTTTCACGGTCAGCTCATTTCTCCTTCTCCTAAGAAGGCAAACAGATGGCAAAGCGGGAATTCATGTACTTTAAGAAATAAAGAGCTCTATCAAGAGTCCAGACATGAGCAACATCTACTCACTTGTACTCAACTTTCCCAGTTGTCGGGTCCAGAATCACCCATCTCTCATTCCACTTCCTCAGCTACAACACATAATAGAAAAGTAAGGCAATTCTGCTGGGTTGAAAACACAAGCTTAAAAAATATCCTTAAGTCAATAGCCTTCCTACTCAACAGGCGAGCTGGCAAGTTCTTTGCATTGCCCCTACGTAATTGTCTGTACTCTCCCACCACAGGATCAAGCCGTTAAACGCGATCTCCAAATTACCCTTAATATGACACCCACATCCCATATCACTGGAAGCCGGTAGGTCCCACTAAGTAACAAATCAGCATGCCTTTTAAGATAAGACAACCTAAATTATGTCCTAGCTGAGGGGAAAAAAAAAAAAAAAGAAAACCTTCATTCTTGACCAGTCTCAGACTAATGCACACCAACTGACAGTCCCTCAATCCTCAATTGAAGAAAGAAAGTTCAAAAAAAAAAAAACATAAATTTCAAGCTAAAGCGAGATCGAGAAATCAGGGAAAATTTAGAAAGAAAAACAGAAGGAACAAAAAATAATAAAAAAAAGGAACATACAGTTTCAGATCGCTTGAGAAGTGGGCCCTGCAACAATTTCCTACCAGAACCAGTCGCTAACTGCCGCTTGATCTTCTCCAAGCTATTTTCTGAGTCCACAGCTCGCTGCTGCTGATTGCATGATTTACCTTAGTCAATTCAAAACTATCCGACAAGAAATTGTTCCCACAGAGAGAGAGAGAGAGAGAGAGAGAGAGAGAGAGAGAGAGAGAGAGAGAGAGAGAGAGAGAGAGAGAGAGAGAGAGAGACAAAGCGAGGTACCGTGGAAGCGCCATTAGAAGCCATGAAAGGAGGACGGATTCAAAAAGGAATCTTGATTCGTGGGTTTTACCTTTTATTTACTCATGTTTGATGTTTCAATTTTGGGAGAAGTGATGGGGTTTTGCTGTGGGTTTATTACCGGACCGGAAGACCTGTGAATCCAAGGCAAATCCAATCCTGTTGCTGTCTTGATCGTTAGGTTGGTTCCTTAGACTTGCCGTTATAGATTTTTTGGGCACTTAACGAGGGGCTCACACCAACGAGGACACGTGACTGAATTTGATTGGGTTAATTCAATGTAGAGTTTAATTACGGTAAATTGGCGTACTTTCCAAGACAAAAAAAAAAAAACACACACACACACGTTAAAAGTTAAAAGGTTAATGATAGATTCTGATTTTCATACTCAAACGATCAAACGAGATACAAAAAGTTCTTGAATATGTTAAAAAAAAAAAGGGGGGGGGTTATGTTCTCTTATAGATATTCATCTGATTTATTATTTAAACTTAAAAAATAAAAATATGATAAATACGAAGGTACTCTTTTACATGGTTTTTTTTTTTTTTTTTGGGTAAAGTGCAGCGAACCCGAAAGGCAAATCTTTAAAGTTTTTATGGGCTCGAGGGACCCGCGCTGGCCCATTGGTGCAGTCTCAGGAGCTCAATCTGGAGGTGACCTGTGGATTAGCTACGGCCTAGAGGTCATTGGTTTATATTTCTTAGAGTCCAGCATACTCAAAACTTAAGATTTTCTTATATTTCTTCTATTTTTTCAACAAATTTAAAACAGACTTCAAATCCTTTTGAGTTTAGAATTGGCAATATCATACTAATACCATCGTAAAACAAATTTAATATGAAATTAAAATCAATAAAAATAGATAATTCAAAATTATTTTGAACAGTTTGTATTCAGAATAAATTTGAAATATTGTCACATTTTAAAATTGTATGTATTGGAAGTTTTATCCTGTAGAAATAAAAAAATAATTAAGAACATAAGTTAGTTGATAAAAATATTGGATATAAATTAAAATGTGATGTTATTACTAATATATTTTGTTAGGATCTAGAACAAGATGTCGTAAGGTGTATATATATATATATAAGTAAATATGGAAGAGGGAAAAAAAAAAAAAAAGGCAAAGTCTAAACATTAAACAAAGCCGCAAGACTTGGACCTTCTCAACATTCTGGGCCCAATTGGCCCAATTGTTCGTTTGTAGTATAATTTTTTTTCCTTTTTTTTTTGTAACTTTTCGATCGTACAATACAAAATATAATTAAAATGTGTAATAAAATTAAATATATGTCTAACCTTAAACAATTATAAAAATAACTAATAACTCTAGCTAATATTCACAAAATTCGTTGCTATCTAACTTTATCTTAGAAGGTTTAGTCCACTTTGTGACGCATCCAACAAAATCATTTTTTTGATGAAAGTGTCAAATACTGTTTAAAATAAAAGAAAAAAAAAAAGAAAAACGAAACACGAGCGGCGCAAGTTGGGTAGTTGTCAACAGGATCTGATACAAACTATACGTCAGCAGAACTTGCTAACCCCACGAAACATCGGATCATCCTTACACGCCAGTGCCACATGTCGGTTGTCCAGAAAGAGAGGGATCAAACAATGTCCATCCATTTGCATCGCCAATCTCAGTTCGCCACGCAGCGAAACTAAAATCGTCTGCGTCTTTTTTAATAATAACAGTAGATTCCATATTTTTTTAAAAATAGAAAAACAAATTTTCGTTAATTTCAAAGATTATTTATTAAAAAAAGAATATAAATGTTGCCTACCATCCGGTCTAAAAAAATTTACATTAGATTTTCATTATATAATAAATTAAATTATTATACTAAATTCACAAAAAATAAAATTTATCACTTTTATATAGAATAAAAAATATTAAATGTTTAACGATAATTTAAATATATAACTTTATAGAGTACGGTAATAATTTCTAAGATTTTTCCATGCCCAAAATTCAACATGACCCAAATATGAACTACAAACAATTTTCTCGCCTTGCTTAGATTTTTTTTTTTTTTTTTTTTTGCCTAATCGGCCTGGAAAAAGACTTCAAACCTCTAAAAATCGGGGAGTTTGAGAACGAAAATCTAGTAGATTACAAAAATATTTTTTCCTAACAAAATTTAGAGATGTTTTCATATGAATTCAGGGAAGAACAAAGAGCTCACGAACTTCTTTATTAGCAATTTCCCAATAAATTATTGGACCAAGAAAATTTTCCGATAAATCATACTTGATCAATACAGAATTTTAAGATTAGATCAAAGTGGTCAAAATTTAGGCGTGGGCTCCATCGAGGTCGTCGAAACAGAATAATTTATTTAAAATCAGACGATTATACAAACGAATCCAAATGGTGTTCCCATGAAAACGCAGAGACCACAAAGTCTCCAAGCGAGCGTAGCTTTAATACCAAAAACTCCAGAAAAAAAAAACAAAAAAAAAACCAATGGGCAAGGAAAACGGGGCAGTAGGGACACCGGCGGCGGGACAAGATGGCAGCCCAGCGCCGGGGTTCAAGCTCGTGGGTTTCTCCAACTTCGTGCGAACCAACCCACGGTCCGACCGGTTTCAAGTGAGGCGGTTCCACCACGTGGAATTCTGGTGCAACGATGCCACCAACACGGCATGTCGTTTTTCTTGGGGACTCGGCATGACAATCGTTGCCAAATCCGATCTCTCCACCGGTAACGTCACCCACGCTTCCTACCTACTTCAGTCCGGCGAGCTCTGCTTCCTCTTCACCGCTCCTTACTCTCCCTCGATTGCCGTCATGGAGAACCTCTCCCACACCGCCACTGCCTCCGTTCCCAGCTTCGACTACCAAACTTGCTGCGATTTCTCCTCTAAACACGGCCTCGCCGTCAGAGCCGTCGCGATTGAAGTGGAAGACGCAGAAATTGCGTTCAAAACCAGCGTCGCTGGTGGCGCCAAACCCTCGGCCGAACCTGTAATCATCGACAACCGCGCCGTTCTGGCCGAAGTCCATCTCTACGGAGACGTCGTTTTGCGCTACATAAGCTACAAAAGGCCGAAACCTAACGCCAATAACGATCCATATTCATGGTTTCTACCGAAGTTCGAGTCGGTGGACAAAGCGTCGTCGTTTCCGCTGGATTACGGTATACGCCGCCTGGACCACGCGGTCGGGAACGTGCCAGAATTAGCTGCGGCGGTGTCATACGTGAAGGAATTCATCGGATTCCACGAGTTCGCCGAGTTCACGGCGGAGGATGTGGGGACTAGCGAGAGCGGGCTGAACTCGGTGGTGCTGGCGAGCAACGAGGAGACGGTGCTGCTGCCGATGAACGAGCCGGTGTTCGGGACGAAGAGGAAGAGTCAGATACAGACGTACTTGGAGCACAACGAGGGGGCGGGGCTGCAGCACTTGGCCCTGGTGAGCGAAGACATCTTCAGGACCCTAAGGGAAATGAGGAAGAGGAGTGCCGTGGGGGGGTTCGAGTTTATGCCGTCGCCGCCGCCGACTTACTACAAGAACCTGAAGAACAGGGCCGGTGACATTTTGAGCGACGAGCAGATCCAGGAGTGTGAGGAGTTGGGGATTTTGGTTGATCGGGACGATCAAGGTACCTTGCTCCAAGTATTCACCAAGCCTCTGGGTGATAGGTAAATGCCATGCCATTCGTGCAATAATTAATCAATTTGTTTTTTTCTTTCCTTTTTTATTTTTAAGTCAATTGACTTCGTCTCATTCATTTCTTCTTGTTTTTGCTGATAGGTCCGTGCCCATCCACCAATTTTTCAGCTGAAATTGCTTTGTTGAATTGATTGGCTCTTTTTGTTTTTTAACTATTGGCAGGCCAACTATCTTTATAGAGATAATACAAAGACTAGGCTGCATGCTCAAGGATGAGAATGGCAAAGAATACCAGAAGGGTGGATGTGGTGGGTTTGGGAAGGGCAACTTTTCCGAGCTCTTCAAGTCCATTGAAGAGTACGAGAAGACACTTGAGGCCAAACGAAATGCCGAACCAGCTTCGGCATGAATTGGATGTTCTCTGTGTACTCTCCTTCCTTGTCTAAGCAATTGTGGAACCAGCAAGGTACGGCGATTGCCCGTGGCTTGCTTTGTGACTGCGTTACCATGGCCTGCTAAAAGCTCTGCAGTAAGCTGATTCCACGCAGAACTCAACGCTTAAAAACTTTTGTACTTCTATTTCCTGCGGGTGTCTTTTCCATTTTTTGAATCATGTAAATGCAATTATACTTCTTGTGCCCAGGGTCAAAACCCCGAGTTTGACCCATTTATGAAACATCAAAGAGATTGCTAGCTTTTTAGGTTTTGGAGTTTGAACATAGCCGCACGGTCCTTACCCACCATCACCATGATTGTTCTGGACAGTTTGTACACTTTTTGCATTTATGCGCTGTATGTAATGGCAACCGCTCTTTTGATTCCATGAACACAAGTGCTGGTGTCAAATTTTATGAAAACGGAGAAAGGAGAGAACCCGACGCAAGATGCTAGTCAAGGCCAAATTTAATCATTTCAGCAGTGTCATTCTGCCAGAATTGTGGCTTACCAGAAAATACCCAGAAATGTTTTGAACGTTGACCTCGTGGGATTCACCGAATTCGAGCAAGAAATCACGTGACGTTCACGTGATGTTCCTATATCGGACATTCACTTGCAATAATTTTGTATGTTTCACCCACTTATTCAATTCTTGGCAGAGTAGAAAGAGGAGTGGCCCTGTATAATGAAGACCGGAGTAAACCTTAGCCCTTCCGGAATTCCAAAACATCTTCTCCAACAAAGCGTTGTAGTCGATCAAAGACGCTCCCTGGTTAACCGATTAAAGCGTTCCTCCTTTTTGAAAGAGCTGGAATCTGTATATGCCACCATGACCAAGACCAATTCAAGCCAAGATTGTTTCTTGGTGAACCAATTTATCTCAGTTTGTATCTCGTTTGATCGCATGGATTATGCAGTTTTAGCGTATACCCACGTGGAAAATCCCAATGTTTTTGTCTATAACGCAATGATTAAAGGATTTGTTCAGTGCTATAAGCCGATCCAAGCCCTGGAATTCTATGTACAGATGTTAAGAGCCAAAGTATTGCCTACAAGTTATACGTTTTCGTCTTTAGTCAAAGCCTGCGGTCTGTTATCTGGATTGAAGTTTGGGGAGGGTGTTCATTGCCACATTTGGAGATATGGGTTTGGATCACACATGTTTGTTCAAACTGCTCTCGTTGATTTTTATTCGAGCATTGGTAGAATAAATGAGTCCAAAAGAGTGTTCGATGAAATGCACGAAAGAGATATCTTTGCTTGGACTACAATGATTTCTGGACTTTCTCGGGCCGGGGATTTGAGCGCTGCTAGGAATTTATTTGATGTGATGCCTGAGAGGAACACGGCTTCGTGGAATACTTTGATTGATGGGTATGCAAGATTGAGGGATGTGGAATCGACAGAGTTGATGTTTAATCAAATGCCATCAAGGGATGTTATCTCATGGACAACCATGATCAATTTTTATTCTCAGAATAAGAGATTCAAGGATGCGCTGGAAATTTTTAATGAGATGATCAAACATGGGATTAGCCCGGACGAAGTGACCATGGCTACTGTGATTTCAGCGTGTGCCCATCTTGGAGCCCTTGACTTAGGAAAGAGAATACATCATTATGTCCTGCAGAATGGATTCCACTTTGATGTGTATATAGGATCTACGTTGATTGATATGTACGCTAAATGTGGGAGCTTAGATAGGTCCCTTTTGGTCTTCTTCAAGTTGAATGATAAAAATGTTTTCTGTTGGAATTCAGTGATTGAAGGACTGGCGGTTCATGGACATGCAGAGGAAGCCTTAGCAATGTTTGCTAGAATGAAAAGAGAGAAGATAAAGCCAAATGGGATTACATTTGTCAGTGTTCTAAGTGCCTGCACCCATGCTGGACTTGTTGAAGAAGGCCGTAACATGTTTCACTGTATGACCCGTGTTTATTCTATCTTCCCTGAAGTTGAACATTATGGATGTATGGTTGATCTATTGGGTAAAGCTGGCCTGCTTGAAGAAGCTCTGGAATTAATAAGAACTATGAGCTTCGAACCAAATGCTGTTATTTGGGGTGCTTTATTGGGTGGATGTAAGCTTCACAGGAATCTGAAGATTGCTCAGATTGCCATTAGTAAATTGACTGTTTTGGAGCCAGGTAACACTGGCCATTACAATCTTTTAGTTAACATGTATGCTGATGTTGACAAGTGGGCTGAGGCTGCAAAGATCAGGACAACGATGAAGGATTTACGAGTAGAAAAGAAATGTCCTGGGTCCAGTTGGATTGAGATAGAAAGTAAAGTTCATCAGTTTGCAGCATCTGATAAGTCTCACATAGCTTCCGATGAGATTTACTTATTACTGGCTGAATTGGATGCGCAGATGAAGCTAGCCGGTTTTGTATTTGAGCTCTGGTCAATTTTGTAGAAGTTAGGGAGTATACCTGCGAATAGCCACGATGGGCTTGGATAAACCATGTGGAAAGCGATGACTATGGCGTATGGATTGAATTGAAAGCGTCTGAAACCAAACATTTGCTAGTCGGGGCATCAGAATGATGTATTGAAGTTTGGTTCCAGCAGCACTCTTGTGCCGGAAATTGAGTGGCTAGGCAAGGTGGAGGTGGAGATTGTGGACCCAACCTTCCCACTGAAAGAGAAAATAATTGTTTGGTATGTAGAGGACGTGGCTGAGTTGGGTTGCATTGGAGGCCATCTATGGCAGGATTGGCTTTCCAACTTCATTGGTCAATCTTTATCGTTGCTATCAACATCAGCCAATTGCAAATGTTCCACCTTCGCAAAGAAAGGAACCCCCTTGACCAACAACCCCTCGGGACCCTTGACCAACCCCCGCAGGACTCTTGACTATGTTGTAAGCCTTCGAAATTAAGTATAATCACTCTAAAAGTTCATGCACCACAAGTTAAATTCTCTGCCATTCCTTTCTATTGACTCGATAGCCATATATAAATGTTCTGATACAATTAGAGAGACCGCGAAGCAACTCACCATAGCCTTCTTCCTCTGAATGACACAAGGGCACAGCCATCCATGTGTGCTATCCTCGAACACCATTTAGCGGTAATTCCTGCACCTCCTTGTTTCGTTCGATATTTTTTAGTTTTTTTTTCCTTTTCTAGGGAGGGTGAAGTGGGGTGGTGGCCGCCGGTGTCTGTTGCACAACCGGTCATAGGCTCGTTGCGGCTGCCTCCCATCGCTGAGGCTGAAATTTAGATCCTCAAGGCCATTAATTTGCTACAATTCCCTCAGTGTAATTGCAGAGATAATTATTCGACTCAAATTTCCCCCAATATCGGAGTCAGGTAATACATTGCGATTGTCATCCCACGTCACTTGAATGTGCCGAAAAACCTAAAATGGATCCCTAAAAAATGAAATCTGCCATTTCTTGTCGATCAGGGCCCCATCAGTCAACATAGGATTCCCGTTCTCGTTAGAACAAATAATCCACGGATTCACCCTTCTACCCCCTTTGCAATGTACAAAAATAATATAACTAATATCAGCTCTTAATAACAAAAACATTCCATTGTTAAAGTTCCACGCAGATATTTATGCATCACTGATAGATGAACCATCACTGCAGCAAAAATGTTGAAGCATTGCCATTTATATCCAACTTTAGCATTCATCTAAAATCCAATTTCTACGACTTGACCATTCCAAAAAAGATGATAAATCAAAATTTGTGCACTGCATAACAAAAGTTCTTGATCTCTTCTAACAATATCTCAAAACTCAAAGGACATGATGGGATTAATTCTCATCCCAACCAGTAGAAGCAGCGGCCAATGGTTGTGGCGGTGCAACCGCAGGATCCCACTCCCCTGAAGGCCCGCCTGGAGCTAGACAAGCAGAAGGCAAAAAGGTAAACAATCAAATAAGAAAGCAGCTATCAAACTTCAATGTATTTAAGGGAAAAAAGCACAATGCAGAAAACTTGTTGCAAATAGATATTATAACCAATTTAACAAAAATTTTTCAAAGGACGTTAAATTTGAGAGGCTTGCCTAATGAGATTATCCTATAGTGAACATACCTTGCTCTGGATAGTTGGCAGTAGGCACGGAAGCAATTGCTGGTTGGGGCACATCAGCGGGCCACTGACCATCAGGAATGGAGCTAGTCCAGTCAGTAGAGGCCATCGCATATTCAGGAGCAAGCCCATAATCAGCAACTACAACTGCCGCAGCCTCCTCTTCTTGTGGCTTCATTTCTTCTGGATCCCTGTAGAAGAATAAGTCCACCTGCACATGGCAAATGTATCTGTGATAAGTAAAATTCCAATACCAAAAACATAAACTCTTATGTTTCCAGCAGTTTCAAACTGTTTTCAATTACATTTGCTTACCATAACATCCCACTTATGCCCCTGAGGGATGGTTCCCCGCATTTGTAGAACCATTCTTGCTAATAGCCAAAACAAGCACCCAATACTATTTTTCCCCTTGTTATTGGCAGGGATGCCAACATCCACATAACGCATGGGAGAATCAGTGTCACAGAAGGCAATGGTAGGAATGTTTCCAAGAGCTGCTTCCTTAATAGGCTGCAACAGTTATACATGAATGTGTCAGGCATGTCATATGAGAAACAACGGTTTTCAAAAAAAAATTAAACAATCATAACAAGAACAACAATTTTGCTAGACTTACCTGGTGATCAGTCCTGGGATCAGTGAGGATCAAGAGACGAGGTTCACTAAATGATGTCTGGAGTTGGTTGGTGAATGTACCAGGAGTGTGCCTCCCAGCAATAGCATGAGCACCAGTGTACTGGGCAAACTTGAGGACAGCCCTCTGACCATAGGGCCTTGCAGACTGAACAATAATATCCTGAGGATTCTCAATGGCAACAATAACTCTTGCAGCCAATTGAAGTTTTTCCCAGGTCTTTCCAAGGTTGATGATATATATTCCTAGAATTAAAATCAAGGTTATTACGAACAAAACTGGGCTCAAAACATAACACATCATATGAAATGATTAAATTTTGTAGGCTAAAAGAGTAACTCTAGTCTCGACCTCTGTGCCCATAGCAAATATCAACTAAACAAGCATGCCACCCACATTGTGCTTCACCTAAATCGTACAGTAACCCACGAAACAAAAGACAAAGAAACACCATCGACACTGTCAACTAGACAAGCATCTCATGCCTAAAACTTCATAAGCGGACAAGCTAATCAGAAGGGTCAAACTGGAGTCAGTTGAATCATATTGACTGATGAAAACAACCATATTCAGCCACTCTAGACATCACAAATCCGTCATTAAATAAACGATAATACAACTAATAACATACACAGCATATTCCGATATTATCGCTATAACATAAGGATGACTTACACAAACGTGTAAAGCGAGAGAGAGAGAGAGAGAGAGAGAGTGCAAATATGCTATGATTCATAAATAAACACACACGCACACAGAGAGTTTGCGACGCGGGTGCGTGTGTTATGTATACCATCATTGCGGCGCTTGAAGACGTAGCGTTCCATTTGGAAGTCGCAGTTCTTGGTGCCGAGGTGGACCTCCGATGCCAACATCATCTGAATGTCCAACTCCTTCGGTGAAAGCGCCCTTTTCGGAGCGTCTGTTGTCGCCTCTGTCGCCGTCGCCATGGCTGCTCCCAAGTCGCTCTGGAAAGTTTGCGACTTCGGGACCCTTGTTCAGAGTTTGATAAAGCAAGAAGAGGAGCGAGACAAGCGAAGGTAGGGTTTTCGCCTTATTTAAAATAGATAGCGAGAGAAAAAAGAGAGGGCCATGAAGGCCCAATCACAGCCCATGAAACTATTGCAGGTGCAGCCCGTTCGGTTGCTCAAAAACGAACCCAGCCTGTTTGCCCCGAAAATGAACCCAATGATCAGAATAAACTGAAATTCGAATTCGAAATTTTTAGTATTAGAATGAGTTATTAGATATATAAAAGAAAAATTATTAGGATTCATCTAGCGCTTCTTTTAGCCATAACAAAGCCTATCCTTCAAAATTCAAATGTGCTAATGGGTACTTCAGCTTTTTTGGGAAAATATAAAGCTTACGAAAGGAATTATGAAATGTCGACCGCCCGACTTATATATCAATAACAATTATATTTTTAATCAAATATTAATAACCTTGGATAACTTGTTCCAGGCCAATTTCACCGTACAGCATTTACCAATCTGTGAACCTATCTCATACCATGGCTGCGTCAACTTCCTTTCTGCGTCGGCGGCGGCGGCGGCGGGCATTGCAGATGTACGTCACTGGTTTTGCCTAATAAGACAAAGGTGAATAAATAAACAAAACACACTTTCTGAAAGTACCAAGCTTTCCATGCAAGAGAGTTTTAGAAACCACCCAGTAACCAAATGGACAGCCGGCCGCCAGTACACTCCTCGTTTGGAATCCTCCTCCGTAACTTCTGTACGACAGCATCACTCGTGGTCTTTAGGTCGTTGACACGAATACAGGAATAGGATGATGATCGCCTTATCAAAACAGCTAAGACGTTAATCGGCACGCCACCGAGAGATAACCATTTCAAGATTCAATAAATATTAAAGATTGGGTTAGAAGTACAAAAAGAGAGGGAAATGCGGGCAGTTAGTTATCAAGAATCAAGATTTTGAACAAGAAAGAAAAATTTATCTCAAAGATTAGATAAAAGAGCGAAAAAGAAAGGGTAGCGCAAGGAGTTATTTACCAATAATCTAGATTCTCAAGAAAATAAAACTTCAATTAGTTAAAAAAAAATAAAATATATAAAGATCAAAAATGAAGAAATCCAGGGATAAAGACAAGACCGTCAATACTCAATAAGACGTCACTCAAAAAGGACATTACAGTAGAGTGCACCACAAGAAGTGATCGTGGTTCAACACAATCTGCAAGGCAACTTTCGCGCCTTTCACTACTGGTTGTGAGTATCCATAGAATGCAACCAACAAAGGCATTCATCCAACTTGGCGGGTGGAGAAAGAATGACACTCTTGCGTATCAGTATTTCTACGGTCGCGCATTTCCTCTTCCTCCCACCTCTTGGTCTTGACCCCAAGTGCTCTTCAGACTCTTCAAAATCACCCCGTACCAAAAGCAATTTGGATGTACTGCATTAGATTTTTTTTTTTCTCATCACATAGGCAAATTTTTGGAAAATGGACAATCAAAACCAGTGTTGAAAGGGTTGTCCGGTGGGCTTACAGGAGTAAAGATGCGGCCCCCAAATTTTTCATGGTTGTCTCTCACACTGTTGTAAGAGAATCTTGCACCGCAGCCTGCGAATCAACAGACAAAAGCTCGGACCTCAAGGTGCGCAGCCTTCACGTGCTTATTCAGATGCATAGAAGTGTGACTGGTTCTCTAATTAAATCAGAATGAAATAAAATTATAATGCAACACAAAGGCATCTTAAATTTGAATAAGTATGATGACAATTCTTGAGATGGCACTTCATCTGCTCTGTTGAAATGCCACCTACTTCATGGCGAGGGAGATGTCTCTTGATGTTCTCTTTCAGCTGCTTTGTCCCACAGATGTATAGATGATCGGATGTGGGCCTTAAGGCATTGGTCATTAGAAAAATGTTTAAAACAGCCTGGTTCCAAACAGATCGCCTCGACCAACTCCAGCTTTACTGCATTAGAGAAGATATTCATCAGACGAGCAAGAAAGAATAAGGAGCAACTGGCCATAAGAATCTCATGCTTTCTCAGTTTTGACGGATATCTAAACAACTTTCCGCATCCCATCTCCTGTCATATATACTGCTCCTGGTCCCTTTCGTTAACAGAGGGGGGAATCCTGAGAGTGAAGTCTTTTCACATACCTGTTCATATTTGCATGCAAAGAAAATGCATGGCCGCAACTCTCAATTGGACACCTAAAAACAGTTTCCCCTCTCATGGTTCAGATGCGGTCGAGCTCAATGGTCTTTCCTTCTGTAGCTGGAATAACAATCTTCAATCGGACATGTGAAGGGCCTCTATCAAATCACAGGTATTCCAAAAGAATTATGAGCAAACATTTATAAAATATAAAAATAAAGTAAAATAAGGGCATAAACATAAGCCGAGTAAAAGTGAGCAGAACTCTGAGAGAAGTCAGGTTCGACCAGCGCGCGTGATTGAGGCCCACTTGATGCATCACAAGTATTTGGACCAGATGGTTGTCATCCATAGAAAATTTGAATCTTTATTAAATATTATCTTATAAATATATAAAATAATTTTTTCATTTTTAATTTAGAAGCAATGGGGTTTTAATTTAGTAGCCTTAAAACGATGGTTTCTTTGTTTTCTTGGTTCTTGATTTACTATGAGTTTCCTTCTTTTGTTATGGTTTTATACGATGTTTATATTCCTTTTGAACTCAAATCTCATTTGGCTCATTTAATTTCTTTTCAATATTAGAAAAAAAATATTAAAATTGTACAAATAGTAGGATAAATAATTAAATTGACCAATTAAAATATATCCACGGTACCAAACCTCTTCGGCCCGGCCGAGCTCCAACAGGGACCTGCGATTCTCTCTTGTTAATTTCCCTGGGCCATGCCCCGCTTCCGCTTACCTCGAGAGCCTGAAGTTCCCGGGCCATCCCAATGGACCATCCAGTATGCCCCAAACCCTAAACTTCGATTCCTCGTGTGAACTATGGCTACTTTAAGTTGAAAATAAATAAAATAAAGTCTCTCCGCGAGGCCGTGGAATAACTAGGCCCATTGCCATGAATGACGAGTCATGGCTAACTTCGCACACCATGAAGGGCGCCACCAGTTTGGTTATTACGGTGCATTAGTTTTGTGGGAAACTCTGAGACTCGGCATGGTTGGTGAAACTTCGCGTGGGTTGAAGGTAAAATTGAGTGTGTTTTGTGGGATATGAGGTTTGAGATTCATAACTGACACCAATAGAATTTCCTTTTTTTTTTTTTTTTGGAAAATAAAATTCTCCTAGTATAGATAAATTTTACTTTTTCTGAAATTCGTGAAATAAAACTTTAATACGGGCAGCCGAAAGCAATACTTGAAAAGTCGGTCTCCGAGTTTTCAAGTTGGAACAATTTCTACGGTGTGCACGACGTGATCTGTAATACTTTCTGATCGCAATACGTAAAAAAAATAAAATAAAAATATGCAAGTTGGTTTGTTTACTACCTAATTTACTTGTCACTGTATAAGGTAAAATAATATATACGTTGGAAAATTTGGCTCAATTCGACGGAATACGCGCAAGCCGTGAGCTCAGCAATTGGCAAACCTTTTTTTTTTATTATTATTATTTTGTGGTAATAATGGAGGCAGCAATTTTCTATGTGAGTCTGTGGGCGCTGCCGTGGCAACTTGATATCCACTAAGAATCAAGTATGCCTTGAATAATCCTTGGCGTGGTCAGCTTCCAGAGAGAGAAATCATTGTCGGATCCAGGCAGGCCCCCACATTTCTGGTCTAGGACAAGCCTATTTTGCGTTCAGGATGACCGGGCTGAGACCACACAAACTCACGAACGGTACGAGAAACGAAATGTAAATTTTTTTATTTTTATTTTTAAATGAAATAGTATAAAAATTTTAAATATATATAAATAATTTATCTACTATATTTTAAAAAATTAAACTTCATTATTTTTGCAAATACAATTAATATATTAATTCATTAATTAAATTTAATGCATATTTTTATTAAATATATCTATATAATAATTATGTATATAAAATACAACAGATATAATTTTTTTAGTCGCATTACTAAATTAGACAGTATAAATTTTCATTTTTTAAAATAATAATAAAATAAAACATTTTCAATATTATACAAAATTATGATATTAAAAAAATTATTTTTTTATTAAATTAACATTTATTTCACACAATTAAAAATAGCAACTTGAGTTCATCGTCATCCCCCACGGAGAGTGATCCAGCAAACACAGCGACGAATAGGGAACAACGCTAAAATGAGCGACATTAGAATACAAAAGAAATCAATGCCACCTGTAACTATTACCATCGACGGCAGCGGCAGCAGCACAACCACAACAATGCTTCGTTTAAAGGCGTGTCCTCTCTCACTCTCTGACTTCACCTCCTTCGCTCTGCATTCTCTCGCTCGCTCTCCTCGCGGCTCACTCCCTCGGTCGCTTCACAAAATACCAAACGCAACAATGAGCCACAATGCGGCGCCATCGTCGTTGTCTCCAACCAAGAAGCAGCTTTTGTTCCGCCAGCTTTTCGAGAGCGAATCTTCTACTTATACATATTTGCTCGCCGACGTTTCCCACCAAGACAAGCCTGCTTTGGTTACTCCTCCTCTCTCTCTCTTTCTTAATTTCCTCATCTTTTTTTTTTTCAGGTGTAAATGATCGAATATTACCTTAATGTTGTCATATGATTTAATCGTTCGTGGGTTTGTTTTTGTGGGTTGATAGTTAATTGATCCAGTCGACAAGACGGTGGACAGGGACCTGTCTCTCGTGAAGGAGTTAGGTTTGAAGCTAGTTTATGCAATAAACACACATGTCCATGCCGATCATGTGACGGGAACTGGTTTGATTAAGGTTCGAGTATAATTCTAACATTTATTTACAAGAATTTCTTTTTGGCCGAAACAAGTGAAATTAATCAAATGCACTCTTAGGTCGTTGGGGGCGGCACCTGGTTCAAGGGTTTCAATTGAATATTTGTTTGCCCTTCCCCTAAAACTAAATGGGGAAACAATTTTTGCTACAAGAGGAAGATTTTTTTTTCCTTTTAAGGTTTTGTTTCCATTGCAATTTAGGAATGGTGTAGACGACGTTGTCGTACCGTAATTTAGAATTTATCTGTTTTTGGGGACGGCAGAACAAGGTTCCTGGTGTGAAATCTGTCATTTCGAGATTTAGCAACGCCAAAGCTGATCTTCTTATTGAACCCGGCGATAAGTTCTATTTTGGTGATCTGTTTTTAGAGGTAAGGCTGCTTTTGCTCCATTTCTATGAATAGAATGTTTGGCTATATATTGAGGAATTTATCACTGAAAGGAAATAGTTATAATATTTGTTTATTTCTGACTGATTATGCGATTTGTGTTATTGACAGTAAAGCTTATTTGGAAAGTTATGGGAATTTTTTTGTTTTTTTTCTTTAGATGTTCTTAATGAGCCAAGGGCCTTAAATTTCCTTGTTTCTGGCTACTTCTGTTAACTTTATGGAGATAATTGGCAGGGTTGATATTTATAGGTCCAATTTCTGCTTCAATTTTTCATTAGTTTTGGGTACTAATTTCCATCAGACAATAGGAGCAATGCAGTCCTGATCAATAGGAGCATAATTCGTACTTGGCAGAGGGAAAATCAAAGCCCAAAAATCTTCTGTAGCTTGATGTTTATCTCCTTCTATGAGCTGATGATTCTCCAGATATGCTAAAATAAAACTCTTGGAGGACCTTCCTTCTCACTTCCTTTCAATACTGAGTCACCATGCAGCTTTTTCAAAATAAATGTGATTCATATAGCTGATCTTGATCAAGGCCCTTTTGTTACTTAAGAAGAATAAAATATGTGAGACAGATACTGATAATTAGCTGCCAAGATCAGAAAATTGTGAAATTCAAATTACAAAAAGATTTATTAGCAAAATCCAAGGCCAGTGTTATGGGAATATGTGCCTTCTGCAAGGATGTATCATGTACATCTGTCCTTATGATTTTTCTATCAGTCTCTTGTCCGTATGCAATATGTCTAGTCATGAGTAGATTATATTGCCAGGTTAGAGCTACTCCTGGCCATACACAAGGCTGTGTTACATATGTTACAGGAGATGAGCCTGATCAGCCCCAACCAAGGATGGCTTTCACTGGTGATGCATTGCTGATACGTGGATGTGGAAGGACTGATTTCCAGGTTTAGCTTATGTATAATTTTATATATGTATGTGTACAGTTTGTAAATTTATTTTTAAGTATAAGCAATAAATTGATTCAAGCAGCATTTTTACGCCATTATTATGCTTGCAGGGTGGAAATTCCCATCAACTCTATCAGTCAGTGCATTCACAGGCCAGCACACGAAATTTATAATTTAAATTTGGCTTCTAGGCCCTCAATATAATATTTAGCATATGTTTCTTAATTTTGCCCATTCATTTCTGTGGAACCAGATTTTCACCTTGCCCAAAGATACATTGATCTATCCTGCTCATGATTACAAGGGATTCACTGTATGGAATGATCTCTTATTTCTCCTCTTTCATCATCCAATTCATTTTAGCAGGTTTAATCTATCCTGCGCCTTATGCAAAACTTGGTGACTTTTAGGTGAGCACTGTTGGGGAAGAAATGCTATATAATCCGAGGCTCACAAAAGATGAGGTCATCCTTTTGGACTTGTGTTTCAAATGGTTATCTTATTAGATTTCATCTTTCTTGGAAGAATCACAGGCTGTTTCTGGTTATGGCAATAGGGGTGTGATTGTTTCAGTAAATTGATGCTTTTTAGCGGGTAAAAATTTATGTTACCTACAATGTTGATGGTTTAGCCTGAGAAGTTTTTTATGCTTTTGGTGCTAAAAATTTTAAGAGGCCAACTGAAAATTTGAATGACATATATTTCTCTTCATCTTTCTCTAAGTAAATTGTTGCAGCCTTTAGTTCTTATCATTTCAATGTTTGCACTTTTTCTTTCTTGTTTTGGCAGGAAACATTTAAGAACATCATGGAAAGTAAGTAGCACTATCTATTTACTAGCAATTGACCACTCTTCTACTTCATATGGCTGTTTAATATTAAATTTTATGTAATTCACGACCTACAGATCTAAACCTTAAGTATCCAAAGATGATCGACATAGCTGTTCCTGCAAACATGGTCTGTGGGTTGCAAGATCTGCCTGCAAAGCCTGCTGGGGCCATGTAATGCTGATTATAGACTGGTGCGATTATTGTATTGCTGATAGATAAAAAATGCTAGCTTTTATTCTTGCCAAACTCTTAATTATTATGACATATAGGTGGCTTCTAAAATTTTCTAAAAAAAATCACTTTGAAATTCTTGTCCATGTGGTCCAGTTATTCTCTTTCATTCTAGTTTGTCTGTCAACTAGATAATAGTTGTCAATCTGGTGAGGGCACCATTACGATGTTGCCATCAATGATAATATCAGGGAGTGATAAAGTATTATATCTAAGGATTTATAACAGCCTATGGCACTTTTTGTGTTCTAAAATTTGTTGAAGGAATTGGGAGGTACTTCTGTAGAGAATGGTCACCATGATATTGTGTTTTCTGGACAGATGAGGACCATCTTCTTTGTATTAGTGTACTAATTAGGTGCTTGGTTTGGACCAGTTGCCCCAAGATTCAAAAAGAATAATATGGTTAACAGAAGAGAATGGTTTTGGAATTCTGATGTCTTCAACATGGACTTGGCATCACTGGCATCCCTGACTCATTGAATTAACATGCTAGTTAATGTATTGGACCCATATATATGTTGATTTTAGATTTATATCAATTGCCCCTTTGATTTTGCCACATGATTTCAGTGGTCTGACAAATGCCATTAATGTTTGGTTAGTGTTTTTAGGTATGATGTGAGAGAGGGAAAGTTAAAAACAGTACGAAAACAAGAGATGGGGTAGTTAACGATACAGGACCCTCCCCTAAACAGAATTGTCCTTAACATGGTATCAACACGTACTGATTCTTTCTTTTTCACATTTTTCCCCAGTTCTTTCTTGTGTCCTTTTCAGCTTTCATCCGTCGCTGGTGGCAATGAATCAGATTGTTTTGTAATTAATTGATTGGCCAAATAAAAAATTTTCTGAATATTTGCTGACGGCTTTTAGTTCTTGCCCGCAGAAAG
This sequence comes from Ceriops zippeliana, assembly GCA_037897445.1. Classification (NCBI taxonomy): domain Eukaryota; kingdom Viridiplantae; phylum Streptophyta; class Magnoliopsida; order Malpighiales; family Rhizophoraceae; genus Ceriops; species Ceriops zippeliana. The sequence goes on along the minus strand of JBAPLH010000104.1, from coordinate 3,202,932 downwards.
GAGCGGTATACCTGATGGTTTCCGAGAGTAGAACTGGAGTCAGCAAGAACTTCCGATATAATGTTGGGATAATTACACTACGTGGAACATTATGCCGGAAGAAATATGAAAAATAAATAAGTGCTAGACTCGAGAGAAGCAATCGTCAAAAGTTCATGTAAATGTATCCATTATCCTCGTTCGTGTCCCGCATCCTCAAAATTCCAGTGGAGTTTTAAGGAAGTAGCTTCTGCACTCTGAAATGTTACTGTACTTTGCCACCGTCCTTGTGAAATTTGAACGGTAAAGAGTGGGTTTGCATCGTTGGTGTTGTTTACATTTACGAGTTTTTGTCCTGGGGACCAGAACCAGCTTGAGAATGCTACCACGTTTCCTTTTTTCTCTTTTCGTCCCCAAAATTTTACGGTTATTTGATATCTTGAGCCTCAAAATTAAAGAGACATAAATTCATAGGAATAGGGAAAGATGCTTTTGTTATGTAAAACATGATTTAATTAATTTTTCAGTGGGTCAACCAAGTCTCCCCTGCCAAAAATTTTATGTTCATTATGTTACTGTGAAATAATCTGGCCCTTGTTAATATTATCGATTTTGGGCTGAACTTCATAAGCGTTGGGGTTGGTATAAAAAACGTCCATAACATGGTGACTGTGATGTTTGTGTCAGTGTGGACTCGGAAAGGATTGCGTTCGAAGAGTTAACCCGACCCAACTCACTATCCTGTCCACCCATTGGAGTTTCCTCGTCCTTTGCTGCTGAGCCATGGGGGATTTGCGCTGAATTGGGCGTACGAGTTCTATAATGTTTGTGCCTTGAAGTTGACTTTAAGGTTGTTCTGGACGGTGTACTCAAAGGGGTACCCAATGCCTAGTAACAAACAAATTTGGTTTATGGCTGTAGAGATATTCTTTAAGGGAGATTGGAGAATCACTTGCTCCCATATCTATAGAGAAGGTAATCGTGTTCCTGACTGGATGAATAGCTGCGTCATTCCATTGAATGCTCCTACAAAGATTTAGCAGGGGTCTGTTTGCCTCGTTTTGTACTTTTGTGGAATCTAGTTTTTGGCGATGTGCCACTTTTTCTAACAATATATATATTACAGTCGAATAACTTCTACGGTGTATTAGACAATGTCCATATGGCCGGAATTGTTTTTGCGGCCGAGCCAAGACTTTAAATTTTACTTTTCAGCTACCATGAAGTGCTCGAAACGCCTCTACGCCCTTCAAACATGTGTACGCGAATGGCAATTTGAATTCATGGTAAACACAGGGGATCAATTTCAAAATTGGAAGGTAGGAATAAAATTAGAAAAAAATTCCATTTTGGAGATGACCCAAAAATGGGGTTGGAAGGATAAGAAGATTTGAATGGAAAGAGTTCCACCCATTTTAACAAAGAACTTTCAAGAGTCCAATGCTCGAACAGTGTGCCTTTGACATTGAATATTAACGTACGTCCGAGCGCTAGAGGACAGTTTCCTGATTGAAATTCTCACCATATATTTCCGATTTCCAAAATCTTTTGCTTACTCGGAGAGACAAGCTCTTCGCACTTGCTCGTCTTGAAAAGAAAAAAATAAAATAAAAATAATATACATATACATACATATAGAATGTATTTTTAGGCAAACCTAACCTCACCTACTTTTTTTTGTGCCAAACCAGAACCCTTCCAAATTAGATCTCGCTCTGACTGCCAATCCCAATCCAATCGAATCGCAAGAAATTTTCAAACAAACAAAGACAAATTTCAATATAAGGCTTAACTACAGGAAATGGGATTATTGATTTTCTTCAGGAAATAGGAATAGCTTTTTTTTTTTTAACAGGACAAAATTAGGTTACAAGGTAGCCAAAGTCCAAGGTCACAAACGAAGATTAACGCACGGCCACATGGGAGAGGGGACAGAGCCACGGCCTCTGGCAAAGCGGGTGGGAACGCAACGAACCAATTTTCACGTCCGAAGCCCAAGCGACGATTATTATAATGTTATATTGCTTCTTGAAACCCCAACAACGAAACAGAAAAGAACGTAGAACCCATGGTCCAAAGCCAACCAAATGACAATTTTAAATGCTTTTCAATATAGTTTTATATTCACATTAAAAAGTATATATATATATAGTTTTATGGGGGAAAAAGAATCCAAAATATCATGGCGGCGACGGCGGGACGATTGTCTGCCCCATGCTAGTCCTCTATATTTGTGTGGTTGTTTTCCTTTTTTCAATACCTTTCATGGGATTTTGGGGCTTTTTACTTCAAAGAGTAATTACCGGCAGACATTCCCTGTATTTTTGCCATGGGGTTTCTTTTCCGGTTAAACTAACCTTATTTTGTATCGTTAGTATTACTAAGGGACTTACCGTACAATTTATTTATACAACAAACTATTTTTACATTGGTAAGTATTAAAAGTACAATTATTTTTTTTTTGGAGAATTTAGACTTAAAATTTTAATTTCGTCAAGTTTCCTTTGAATGTGAATGTTACTTATGATGTACAGAAAGAAAGAAAAAATCTATTGGTTTTACAAGCATATCTTGTACCATGCTAACTTATTGAAATTGAGGAATGTGCAAAGCTACCGTGCATTACAATAAATTGCTTTAAATTGAGAAAATTAATAATTTGTGGTGCTGTTTTGTGACAATGGTTGGCGGCGGCGGCGGCTTTGGTTCTTATGATCCATAAATTGAGAAAAATGCAAATTATAACATTTCTATTATTCTGTAAAATACAAGTGCATCCATCGAGGCCAGCCCACAAATTGTGAAATTTATCCTTTTGCTGCCGGAAATGATCGGGCAAACCGACCCCCTAGTAATGTAAACGGGTCTGCTTATCTAAGCTCATAATAAATATTTGCTAAAAAAAAAAAAAAGGGTAATAAATAAATGGCCACACGAAACATACGTACATACAAAACAAAACAAAGAGAGTCGGTAACAAGAGGGCTAATCAGATTCGGCAGCCAGCCGCCCTGTCTTAAAATCATTTTCTGTTTCGTTGTCCTCTCATTGCATTGAGGACCCACAAACGACCCGGGCCCACATTTTTTTTTCAGTAACATTTAATTCTGAATTTCGTTAAATTCATGGTATCCAATTAATTAAATAATAATTATTTTATAAATAAAAAGGATTGAAGAAAAAAACTGCTTTTTAATTGTAAATTTAATTTGTGCGTTTGGTTTATTAAATGTGTAGAATGTGTCCGTGTTATCTTTTGGTTAGATGCATTTCCCTGAAATTATTCCCTTAACTAAAACTTCTTCACATTTATACGGCAGGAAAGGAACAAAAATTAAAATTTGACCTTTCTACTTCTTGTCGTATTTTCAGAAACTAAGATGAGTTGCATATCTAACCCACACAAGGCAGGGGAGGGATGTGAAGTGTTACGCAGTGTAAACACAATGTGTAAGTATAATCGTTTACAAAATAATAATTTATGTTGCTGCAAATCTTCCGTGAGTTTCAAATGGTAACTTTTCATTAACCCCACAGTAAACTATCATATTCTCTACTCTTTACTGAATAAGCATATTCATGAAGCAAGATCAAATAAAAAAAATTTAAAAAGAAAAGAGAGAGAGAGAGAGAGTGTGTGTGTGTGAATTCGGCAGAAAAAAATTAAATAAAAAATATTAATCAACAATATTTACTGAAATACATTAAAATATGAACTACTTGCAAATTTTATTTTTATTTTTTTTTGGGTTTTTTCAATACATTGTGGTTCCTGTCACTTCTGGTTGTTAGAAAGTATTCCTGTTTCCAAATTAATTAACAAATCAATTGACTGATAATCTATCTCTAGGCTTGGGAACTAGATAGAAGTCCAATGAAGCGGAGGGAAAGTGGGTGTGAAAAACACAGCCCCGGTCCAACACTCCAAGTCCGAGAAACCCAAAAACAAAAAAAAAAAAGAATTATATATTCTTCTCCGTCTTTTGAACAACCCCATTCAAAATCAATTGCACTCCGTTATTTATACTCACTGGCGAGTTGAAACCGCGTTTACACGCCGCTCTTTCAAACCAGGGCTTATTCAAAGTCTAACCTTTGATTTCATCATTAGCATGGAACTCCAAAAGACTTGAACTTGGGAGCTTCTTGGCCATTCATTTTTCCCTTTATTGTTCTTGGTTATTGATTTCCTTCTTATAGCATCTCACGTTCAGAGACATGTTATTCATTTCATAAAGAAAGCTTCTATCCTTTCGTTTTCCCAGAAATCCCAGTCACTCCTCCAAGCATTAATTAATTTTTATTATTGGGTTTCTGGCTTTCTTGGCTTTGTTTCTCTTTTTTCTTTCCCTTGATGTAGAATTTTTCTGTGAGGAAGAGCTAGTTGATATGCTGTCCAAGTTTTCTCTCGTTCTTGTTCTTCTTTTATTCTTCATCGGTGCGCTTGATGGGGTTTTTGGGATCTATGATCACAAAAAGAGCCTAAATTCCAATAGCTCCACTTTTTCCAGTGTTGAACTGCCTCAACATTTAAACTTCAATGTTGTTTCTTCGTCAGCAACTAACACGGATTGCAGCCTCACGGCTTCAAAGAAATCCAGAAAATCACAAAAAACAGCCGCACCAGAAGAAGTCGACGCTGATCTTGATGAAGATGAAGATAATGGTTCTAAACAAACGTTTAACTCCACTTAAAGCACAAGTCAATGAATCAAGGTTCTCAACCCAGTGATTCTTTCATGGAGTCCACAGCACGGGACCTGGCCAGAATTCAGACTCTGCACCGGAGGATAATGGAGAAAAAGAACCAAAATGCCATTTCAAGGCTAAAGAAAGATATGGGGCATCCTAAGATGCAGTCCAAGCCACCCGCGGTGCCCCCGACGGCATCCCCCGAGGCTTATGCACTTTCGGGGCAGCTCGTGTCGACCTTGGAGTCAGGGTTCAGTCTAGGCTCCGGAGAATATTTCATGGACGTGTTCATTGGTACCCCTCTTAGGCACTTCTCTTTAATTCTTGATACTGGCAGTGACCTTAATTGGATTCAATGTGTTCCTTGCTACGATTGCTTTGAGCAAAATGGGCCTTATTATGACCCCAAGGATTCTAGTTCTTACAAGAATCTAAGTTGCCATAATCCTCGGTGTCACTTGGTTTCCTCTCCTGATCCTCCCCAGCCTTGCAAGGCTGAGAATCAGTCATGTCCCTATTATTACTGGTATGGTGATAGTTCTAACACAACTGGTGATTTTGCACTTGAAACATTTACAGTCAATCTCACATCGCCTAATGGGAAGTCAGAATTTAAGCGAGTGGAGAATGTGATGTTTGGTTGTGGTCATTGGAACAGGGGACTCTTCCACGGGGCTGCAGGGTTGTTAGGGCTTGGGAGAGGGCCTCTTTCCTTTGCTTCTCAGCTTCAGTCTCTATATGGTCACTCCTTTTCTTATTGCCTAGTTGATAGAAACAGTGACACTAACGTTAGCAGCAAGTTGATTTTTGGGGAAGATAACGATCTCTTGAGACACCCAGAATTGAATTTCACTTCATTGGTAGCAGGTAAAGAGAACCCGGTCGACACATTTTATTATGTTCAAATTAAATCAATCGTGGTTGGAGGGGAGGTGCTAAATATACCAGAGAAGACTTGGCAATTTTCCTCAGATGGCGCTGGGGGAACGATTGTGGATTCGGGTACCACCCTCAGTTATTTTTCAGACCCAGCTTATGAGATTATAAAGGATGCATTTGAGAGGAAGGTGAAAGGATTTCCAAAGATGAAAGATTTTCCGATACTAGATCCTTGTTACAATGTATCCGGAATGAAAAAGATGGAGCTACCCGATTTCGGGATTCTGTTTGCAGATGGAGCAGTGTGGAATTTCCCTGTTGAGAACTACTTTATCCGGCTTGAACAGGAGGAAGTTGTTTGCTTGGCAATTCTGGGGACTCCTCGGTCTGCTCTTTCGATCATTGGCAACTATCAGCAGCAGAACTTCCACATCTCATATGACACAAAAAATTCTAGACTGGGATATGCACCGATGAAGTGTTCTGATATATAACACTTTGTTAGGAGTTCAACCCGTAGAAAATGAAACTGTGTACATGGAGTCTCAGGGCAGGGGGTCATTTTTGGTTCTTTCCAAATCAAAGACAACATACTGCAGAATTAGATTTATTGTTTTTCTTTCTTCCGAGGTTAAGGTAATCATTCTCTTTAAGAAACATCGACATAGGGATATGCTGTCTTACAAAATGGATCGTTCCAGTTCTATGATCCTCTAATGATATATATATATATATATATATCTTCGAGCCATATGATTATTCAACCGATAGAATCGTCGATATATGGCTTATATAAATTTGCTCATAATCATGGCAAAGAATTATAATCTTTCTCAAACAATGGATCAAAATGCATTTCTATTCAACCGTACATCTTCATTTTCATATTTGCAGGTTCCTTCCCTCTCCCCCTAAAATGCAGCTTTTATTTTTGACTTTGGATATCATGTTGGACCTGAGGAATGATCTATATTAATGAGATGTGATGATAATACGAAAATTTGATTATTCTTCTTTCAACTCTTTCTTCACTCAAACACTAAACTATTATTAATTGCAAGAACTTTGCCCCTTAAAAATTCCAATACTCTCTACGTCATTATTGTATGGAAATTTTCCACTCGCACACTCTTTATCACTTTTTGTTATTTCAACATGAATAACCACCTTCTTGCTTTTGAGGGACCACAGCTACTCTCATCGACCCCATTATTAAACATTAATGTTCCTTCGGATGCGACATTGTTTACAGAGCAATAGAATCTAGGTTCTTATATTAGACAAATTTTTTTATAGCTGTTATAAAAGAATGGGTCAACTATTAGCTGTGCCTGACGCCCAAATGTTGCTTAGTGCTTACGAATAAAGGAGAAGTCAAACTTCAAGGGTTTTTCATCTGCAGTGCTTCTTCCCCTTTTCTCTATTTTCCTTTACCTCCCCTCAAATTCTTCCGGTGTGATTGAATATGAAATTGACTCAGATGGCCTGCCTTTGTTTATTAAGCAATCCCAGCCCCCCACACACGCTTTTTTTTTTTTTTTTCCTTTTCCAGCCTTCAAATTGATTGTCATATGGTGTTGAGACATAGCTAGAAGTAGAACTTTTGGCTGCATTTAATCTATGCAAGCTCAAAATTATTAGGCACAACGGTTTAATACATATTATATAGCTATGATTTAAAGCTTTAACGGATCTTGATGATGGAAGCTAAATTGTAGACAGAAAAGCCAATCTCATTGTCTGAAGCATTGTTAATAAAATTTATTAAGTCAAACCGTATTCGCCAAAAATGGTAAGAATATTTTTCGCCCCAAAGAAACAAAGGAGAATGGAACAGAAATTAAGGAAGGATAGACACGGAAAGCGAAAGCAGAAAGCGAAGGAGAGGGCCCAATTGTTGGGGTCTGCATAATTGTTTCCGTTTTGTTTCTGTAATTGGGGTTACTTTAGAGTTAATAGCAACCCTAATCACAGAAAAGATTGCGCAGACCCTGAGCTCCCATAGGCTCAAGCTCATCTATAAAGGAGATAATGCAGCCTACGTCCAAAGCAAGCCTATCTGGCTCGAATAGATCCGGTCCTAAGCCTTTGTAACTTGGGCTTGTTTTGGGCCTCATGGATCCTGTAACCCAATTCCTAGGAATCTCATCTGGTTTTACTCTGGAGGGACAGGTAGAACATTAATTAATTTTTCATTGGCAGCACCAAATAGACGCCAATTTTCTCGTCTTAATCTGTTTGCGTGAATGCTTATGGATGTAACAAAAAAATTTTCTATTAATTTAAAATAGTTGAATTATAATTCAATTATATATTTTTTCTTAAATTTAAATATTTTAAATTATAATTTAACCATACATTCTATTTAAGCTTCTTAAAAAAAAAAAACAAAAAACAAAAAACAAAAAACAACTCTTGGCACAACAAAATTACTCGCATCTGCACGTTGGGCGGGTAGTCCTTCGGCACCTAAATTAGACAGAATCTTTGGAAGCGCCTCGGAGGCTCATGGGCCGTTCCTGTCACAGGCCCCGAGACAAAAATAAATTTGAAATATTGAAAATATTTCTAAAAATAAAAACCTTAAATTTAAATTTGAATCAACATTATTTAAATTTAAAATAATAATTAAAAAATGAGACAAAAATGACAAGAAGCTCAGAATTCACGGCCGAAGATTCAGTCATCGCCCATTTATTTTATACGTTAATCCTCTTCGATAAAAAAAAAAAAAAGACAAAATCGAATTCCTCCATTACGGCGATCAACTAGGATTTTGTATTTTAAAAAATATTTTCCGAAATCGATAAACATTTTATCGATGCAAGTAACACGTGAACTACACGCCCCCGTCAATTTTCATCGGTATTCATGAGGATTTGGTAGGAACGGCCGGTTCAACCAAATTAATTTTAGGATCGGAATAGAAAAAAGTCAAATAATGGGGAACAATTAATAATACTCTAAAACTTTGGGGGCCAAAGCGGAAAGTTAAGCCCAAATTTAGGACCAAATTATGATTTTTGAAACAAAGCAGTTGGTGACCACAACCCAACCTACCGCACACGAGACCACCCGTGCGCAGAAATCACGAGACCACCCGTGCGCAGAAATGATTTGAAGTGAACGCATGTATGGAAAAAAAAGGGTGCCGGCAACAGCTGATTAATTGACCGTACGATAGGATGGCCTATCCAACGGTTTTTGACGCATCCTAATTGAGCGAGCGTTCGGGCGGGGACCCAACGATGAAATGACAGCCCCCTCTGGTCTCTCTGTCTCGGGAAAGTTAGTTGGCTACCAAAATCTGTATTGGCAAACCCTCCAATATAGTTCTATCTACCCCCACTTCACATTCGTTGATTTCCTTTCCCTGTCATTCTTAATTGCCTGTCTTATAAATATGGTTCAGCAAGCCAATAAAAGGAGAAGAATCATCTCCATCAACGTAGAATTGGGAAATATTTCTTTGCTTTTTTAACTGTGAAGCGGCTGTCTCTGGTTTGTGGGAAGGGAAATAACCAAGGCTCACTTAAATGGCTCAAGAAGTAGTTGTAAACCCCGAAGAGCAGGTATACAAAATTTCGGTTAAGGTCTACTAGCAGTGCATTTCAGTGCTTCTTTCTTTGTCTGTTTTTTTCCCCTTTTTTTTTTTTTCTTTTTTTCCTGTGGGGGGGGGGGGGGGGCGGAGGTCTATATTTGTGGATTTTCTCTTGTTTAACGCGGGAGAAATAAGTTATTCCTTCCTTATCATGGAATGGGTGATGTTCTCTAGGGCGTTCTTGGGGAAGCAACAGACCGTGTGAGACTGATTACATTGAACCGGCCTCGTCAACTGAACGTTATTTCATCGAAAGTGGTATGTTGGATTACACCTACGCGCTTTGTCATTGTTATGTTGTGTCTGATCCTTTTTTTTTTTTTGTTCTATTGGGATCAGGTGTCTCTTCTCGCAGATTTCTTGGAGAAGTGGGAGAAGGATGAGAACGTAGGGCTGATACTAATCAAGGCTAGTACCACTAATACTTCTCCTTATCTCCCACCCAGCTGCCATTGGAGGTTGCTTAAGTGGTTGAAAATTGATTTTTTTGATAATGTTTTCTATTCAGGGTGCTGGGCGAGCATTTTCTGCTGGTGGCGATCTGAAAATGTTCTATGATGGCAGGACAACAAGTGAGTGCTCTGTCTCAAATTTGATTCTTATCCTCATCGTAGCATCAACTACACTTTCAAAAAAGCAGTCACTACGTGAAATTTTCAATTTCTAAGATTTGTCTAGTTCCACTTATTTTATATGAAAATACTTTATGAATGAATCATTTTGGCAGAGGATTCTTGCCTTGAAGTGGTATATCGAATGTACTGGCTTTGCTATCATATCCATACATACGAGAAAACCCAGGTACAACTTTGAAATTTGATGTCAAATGGTTATTCTACACTTTGAATATGTGCATATCAATGTAGTTTCCTGCTTTAGGCCACTCAATGATGACCTTTGATGTGTAATTCACAGGTTGCTCTTGCTCATGGAATTGCAATGGGAGGAGGTGCATCCTTGATGGTTCCAATGAAGTTCTCAGTTGTCACAGAGAAAACTGTGGGTATTAAGAGCTACATTTGTGTATTCTGTGGGCAAATCCCTGATTTTAGTCTCTTTTTTTTTGGGGGGGGGGGGTAAGGCTAGATGTGTTTCTGAATGTACATACTAACTCTTTCTGGTGTTCACTTTGAATGGGAAGGTTTTTTCAACTCCAGAAGCAAGCATTGGATTTCATACTGATTGTGGTTTCTCGTACATTCTTTCCCATCTCCCTGGATATTTGGGTGAGTGTGCAATATGTTAAAGGAGATTGACATTGTTAAAGCCATCTTCACATTTTCAGCTTTTATTTAGTGAGTTTGAAGTGCACAAAACACCTTTCATTGAGGGCTTAATGTTTTTTTGTAAAGTTGGTCTGATTGTCTTTGGAAGATAATCACTGTGAGAACAAAGAAGCAATTTTTGTACAGTCATTACCACCATCAGGTTGACACCATCTGTTGTTCTATGCAGGGGAATTCTTGGCCTTAACAGGAGCAAGATTAAATGGTAAGGAATTGGTTGCAGCTGGACTTGCTTCTCATTTTGTTCCTTCTGAGGTGAGTCCAAAGTCTCTTTGATTGTACTTCTCTCCATAATATTACCTCGGGATTATGGCTTTTGCATGTTAAAAACATAAATGTGAACTATTAGTCTTACAAAGTTATTTGCAAGTGCACATTGTTGACACTGGTTGGTGGTTCAACACCAAGGGGTGTTATATAAAGCAAGACCTTCCTTGGAAGAGGCATATACAGGATTGAAGCTCTGGAGGAGTGAATTACCATCTAGAAATTCTGAAAGAAACCAATAACATGAAGATAAATTCTGATTGCTGTCCATTAGGACTGAGGCCCCATCTATAATTGGGCCTCAAGAATTTTTACTTCCCAGGCACCCTGTCCTCCCTGATTTATCCCTGTCCCTAATTAGGGATTCAAATCAGACATCAAATCTGAGAATGGTTAGTAGTGAGACCCACAGAATAGTCACTGGATCTTTAAGTATCAAAGCTCATATTAAAGCAATGAGCTTACACCATGCTGAATTTTTTATCAATGGTTTTTATGTTATGAGAACAGTAATTTTCAAATTTTGATACAAACGCATTTGTCAAGAGTGAATATGTTCTGTTTCTGTCAAACAGAAACTGCCTGAGCTAGAGAAGCGTCTGATAAGCTTGAACACTGGAGATGAGAAGGTAGTCAAATCAGCAATTGAAGAATTCTCTGTGGATGTCCAGCTAGATGAACATAGTGTTTTAAACAAGTAATCAAATGGTCTTTTAAATTTTGTCTGGTTCTATGACTTTACATTGGTTTGATAAATTTCCAACACAAACCCTGATTATGTTGCTTAACTTTCAGGCAGGCAGTTATTGATGAGTGCTTTTCCAAGGAGAGTGTAGCAGACATCATGAAGTCATTTGTGAGCTCCTCTTATCTGTCTTCCCTTTTCATGTTTTCTTTTCCCTTTTGATGAAAGCTCTCACATTATCCAGTTACAGATTTATGATTATAAGCTATTTGATTTATGATGTCATGTAGGAAGCCGAGGCAAGCAAAGGACATGGATGGATGGATGCAATACTAAAAGGGCTGAAAAGATCTTCCCCTACGGGATTGAAAATCACACTCAGATCGGTAATGGCTTCATATCAGCGTTTACTATTATGATTGGTGGCAAGCTTTATGAGATAAATTTATCATAAATACTGAAAAATGGGAAACATATGGCAAATTATGCACCTTTTTAGTTCACAGAATGCACTTCCTATACATATAGTCTCACTTTAGGTCACAGTTCAAGGGTTCAAAGCCTTGTCTATTGTATCTAGTATGGATTTCTATCAATGCATTGTGAACTATAACAATGGTTTGAAGTTTGAACCATATAATGCATAGGTTTTTAGATTTCATGCATGGGTTGCCTCTTATCTGAGTTTCCTAAATTTTTCCAGATTCGCGAAGGTAGGAAGCAAACACTGGGTGAATGCCTTAAGAAAGAATTCAGGTTGACAATGAACATACTACGGACAACTGTATCTGGGGATGTCTACGAGGTATTTGAATAACATTTTCCAGTTGGCAAATAGAATATGTCACTAGGGACAAACTATATCTAGACAGCAAAGTTACTTTAAACATGAATGTAATAGCCATGTGTTTTCATTGCATAGGGAATTAGGGCTCTCACCATCGACAAGGATAATGCTCCGAAGGTACTCCATCATTCTCCGTGCAGTGCAGTGCTTTGTTTTTACTGAGGTTGTCCGGGCAAATGTAGTTGAAATGAATGAAGAAATATTGGATTGTTTATCCTGACCAAAACCATGATTCTGTCTAATTCATTAGCTTTACCATCTCTGCTCCAAATCATCAAATTATTTCATAGTGGGACCCACCAACATGCAACGAAGTGGACGATCGTAAATTGGACCTGGTGTTTGAGCCTTTTCCAGAGGATTTGGAACTCCAGATTCCAGAGAAAGGAGGACAGAGGTCAGTGTAGTGTAGCTTTGAGGGTTTCAGTTTACAATGCTTCCATGCAACTTTCCTGTGATTACCGGTCCTTAAATTCAAGCCCGTCTAAAATTGCCAAAGAAACTGCAGGTGGGATGGAAAATACGAGAATACTACTTATGCCACCTCAAAGGGGAAGGACCGTTGCATGATATGAGAGCCATGTTACTGATATGCTTTCTGATGATTCGAGAATATGCATGATGACTTCGGGCACCCATAACGTGTCTTTCAGCTGCTCAAGTTTTGAGTGTCCTGTGGTTTACAATTACCTCGTCTGATTTGTAATAAAATTTACGGAAGAGGTTTCCTTCCAATTTTAGAGTTCACTGTCACAAGATCCGGCTCATAACACGATTCAAGACTAGCTTCGTGACATCGCGGTCCAGAACGGCCCTTGGGGATCCACTCTTTCCATATCCTCCACAACCCCAAATAGTATTAAAAAAAAAAAAAAAAGAAGCCCTTGAAACTCTCTGGTTAAAGAAAGGAATTGATTGCAATCCAAAAACATAAGGAATAGAATTAGAACCATAAAAAGTGTAGAATTCCTATTGCTCCCAGGAATTTAAAATCCTTGCAGAATTAGAATTCCGAACCAAAACCAATGTTGGACCCGGACATAAATTAAAGTGGGCGGTTTTGTGAGAATAGATTAAAAAAAGAAAAAGGTCGCAGCGGAGTCATATTCGCTGGTATCATGTGAGTCGGTTGGTATATCAGTTCTATCAATTAAAAATATAAATATATATTTTTTATTTTAATTTTTTGCTAAAAAATACATAAGTTTTTGGAAAAAAAATAGGAATTTAATCTAAACATCGCTTCACTTGAGTTTCCTTGAACCATCGAAAATTTTCTTGGACCCGGTTGTGGACGTGCGCGCCAATTTCCTTGTGTATATGAAATGCAGTGTAATTTTTCAAGTTCCTATTGCAGTATTAGCATAGCCCCCCTTTTATTTATTTTTTTTTCTCTGTTTTATTATTCTCTTTACAAGAAAAAATATCTGATTCTTTCCAATGGTTGAGGGCAAAATAGTCATTACAGTTCTAGCAACGAGAACATCCTCATTTCCACAAAAAAAAAATCTCCACTTTTTTTTTTTTGTCTTTTTCACAAAAAAAAAAAATCTTCCCCTCCGTTCTTGTTTTGGCGAAAGGTGAGTAAACAGGCGGGGGAAATTTTTTCTTAATCACAAGCTCCATCCGACGGTGTGAACTCCACGTAAAATAAAAATCTGGGTCCAGGATATAAATGCCTTGGTTCCTAAAATACCCTCCAGGATTTCAATCCAGTTTCCAACAAACGAAAATAGGAAAAATTTGAAGGGATTAGAGTAGGACATATTGTTGAAGGCATAAACGAAAAATGCCCCCACAACTCCAGATAGACCTAAAAAAATACTTGGAATGGGAGTTCGAATGTAATTTAACTATTTTTTTTCTTATTAGTTAGTATTTAAATCTCTTGATAACATTTTCTTAAATAAAAAAATTTAATACTATATATTTAAATATGAAAATTTTTATTCAAAATGATCGTTACTTAGATAATGTATTTTTTCAATAAAAGAGATTAAATAATATAATAATAAATAATTATAAATTTAAATTAATAAAAAAATGATTTAATTGTTTACAATATATATTTTTAAAATAACCTTAATAAAAAAAAGATAGATCACAAACAAAGATTATCTCTCCGATCCCTCGGAAGTACCTTGTCAAAGATATTTTGGATCGACGGGGTCCCATTCATACATTCTTACAATCGAAGTGCATCACAATTTAAATGTCCTCATCAAACTTCTCCAAAGACTTATCTCTACTGTGTATGCGTGTGTCGGCAAAGAACAGAGATATGGAGAGGGAGGTGGTAAGAAGAAGAATGAACATGTTAGCTGCCCACTTTGCAGGCTGCGATGATACTTTGTCACCCACCACCTCATCCCCATGGTAATTAACTAGCAACTACTATGCTTTTCCTTTCTTTTCCTGGGCAATTATCCTTTCCATCATCTGAAGTAGTCAGTCGTTAGCTGAAAAGTTCTAGTTTCCATGGCACACTGCTAAATTGTGAATGCAGCAATGAACTAAATGTAAAGCATTAAAGTATCTGGGGTTGGGAAATAAGAAGTGGATTTTCAGACCCTGTTGATATAACAGTGTTCCATATGAATGAAGTTGGTAAATTTGTCTTTCATGACTCAGAATTGCAGTAGCAGTTTGAATTCAGTCATCAGAAGGCGTGATGGCAGGATGTATTTTGCACGTCAAGGCAGTGCCTCTCAAGCTTTCTTCATGAGACAAGTTTCGACTGAACAGGTTCTTTTTCCTTTATATAAACATTAAAAATTTCAGATTCATGCACGTATGTATTGTGTAAAAGTATTGGTCAAGTTGCTAGGGAAGTGTTTTATGTTTGTTTTTGACATCGCTAAATGCTTTGCCAGGATACTGCGCGAAGGCCTGATATGTCTCTTAACTGCTCTGCTTCTCCGCCATTATTTTCTAGGCCACAAAATGCAAAGACGGAACCACATGTCTCAAATTGTCAACCAATTCAGTATATACAGAAAGATTCCAAATCATCTGCTTCTCACCATCCTAACTTTGCCAGACCAAGCAGACGCATAACCTCAAAGAAGCAGCCTCATTCCAAGGACAATAGATCTTCTTCTGAATCTACTGGTCAGTTGGATTCTTCCCATTAGAATCTGCATTCTTTTGAGCCTGAGGGTTACCATAAGACACTAGACATGTTTGATTTTCGCTTTTTAACTCTGGTGGGTCATTATTTGATCCCACAAATGGTTATCTTTAAAAACAGTTCCTGCTGTTTTGTCTATGTCATACCCTTTTTTACTTACTGTCACGTAGGAATTGAGTGGTCGCCGCGGATGAACGTTGCAGAGTCTGCTCGCAATTACGTTGTGACATTAGAAGTTCCTGGGGTTAATGCTAATGACATCAGAGTGGAAGTTGATGACAAAAAGTAATGACTTCTAATTATCTCTCTGCACTATGAATCTTTGAATCTTTGAATCTCATGCAAGGTGTTGTTGATGTGGAAGGTGAAATTCTGCATTTCAAATCGGTATAAGAACTCTTTAATGTTCTTGTCTCTTAACAGTCTGAGGGTGTTGGGCAATCGGTCTATCCATAATTGGAGGAGGATGATGACAGGCTCAAAGGACTTGGTATCTGCTTATCACAAGAGAGAGATATTGCAAGGGCCATACCAGGTTGCGTGGCCACTTCCCCTTGATGTGAACAGAGACTATGTGTCCGCTGAATTTATGTGAGTATATTCATGTTAATCTTCTAACATTTGATACGGTCACAACTTCTTAGAAGGATACTTACCTTTATATAGTCGACTTACAGACCTTCTCCGTCCAGTTTTTGTGAGAAAAGTAACAGCATTCAATAAACATCTTGTCCTTGGTAAAGTTGACATACACTCTGCTTGCTTGAATTAGACCCTTCTAGTTGGATGTTTAGAGGTGTCATATTTCCCTGTGCATTGCCAATTTCAATTTAAGTTTCACAACTGACAAGTTTTGTTCATCGGTGGGAACACTGAAGTTGGTGCTTGTCTGTATTTTTATGCATTGTGGTTTGACATACTGATTTTAGGGTGCTTTGGAAATGCAGAGATGGACTTTTACAGATAATCATCCCGAAACTTTGAGAATCGGTCATGGCAAAGGCATGGACATGTAATGCTGATCGAAATCAAGATAACATGAGAATTGTCCACCCTCTCACCGAGAGAGAGAGAGAGAAACAATAATTATTTGTTATCCACATTAATCGCATACATTATATAGTAATGCCTGTTTATTGGGTATAAGTGTGTAATTTTCTTGTTCGTTATGGGATTCTTCACATAACGTTCGTTCATGACAACCGCTTGTATTAAATGCACGGATCATCTCTGTAATTTGGCAAAAGAAAGATGAGAGTTTAAACCAAAAGAGAACATACAACCTCGGTTGGAGTTATATTAATTCAAGGACGTATACCTTCTAAAAAAAAATTGTCTATCTTCCCTCTTTTTGGATACATTGAAAAAAAAAAAAAAAACCCTCGAAACAATTCACCATGATACACAGAAGACAGTTCTCTAATTGTAATGACTAATAAAAATGAGAGAAGCTATTATTTATTGTGATTTAATAATTAAAAAATTAGTTCATAATATGGAAGGTATAAGTTTAAGTTTTTGCTAAGGTATTTGGTGCAGACAAACATATATTTAGGTCTGCACAAAATTTGGGTATAATTGGCAATTCTTGTTAGGTACTGTTTGAGTTTGCTCTTCTACTATTTTACTATAATCGGTACTTTTTTTTTTTTTAACGAAACTATAAATTATCATCTTTATTTTTTATTTCTAAGAAAAAAATAAAAATACAAGAAAATGAGAATATGCTATTTTGAGTATATGGATTTGATTGAACATTGTTTAGGTGCAATTTGTGTCGGCTACAGATACCCAAATATATATTGCTAAAGAAAAATGTCGGTTATAGATTTTATTGTGTCATCATCGTCTATACAGACTATATTAATTAATTTTCAGTAAGTCAGGAAACTTGGGCTCTATCTACAAAAGACGTAATTCTTGAAACAAGTTGATTTGGGCCTGAGCCCAATGTGAATGTTATCTCTCAGTCGATAAGTCGACAACGCACCTGGGCTTCATTTCCTCCCAAACCCAAACAAAACCCCCACATTCCAACCACACAGGCGCTCATGAGGGTAATGTCGTAATTCAGACAAAGCCGACAAAGGGACAGAAATGTGACAGTTGGGAACATAAACGCTTTTTGTAGTTCTATGAATTTAAAGGCCAACCGACCAAAACATATGAAAAACAAAAGGGAAGATCATCGGGGCATGCCAAGAACGGACTCCACCCATTGGCCATTCAGCCCATAGGGCTGTAAATTTTGGCAAAGGTTGAGCAGTGGCACCTCCACTCTCTTGCGCTCCTTCTCCCCCACTTTCTCTTTCTTTCTTTCTTTGTTCTTTTTTTTTTTTAGAAGAGTTCTCCTTCTCCCATTTGCTGCTTCATGTTTCTGTTTCCTGGGGCTGTCAGACAGGACTTGAATCCAACCACACACACACAAAAAAAAATAATAGTAATAAATAATAAAACACACTGATCCTCCAAATATTTTTGCTTTTCAAGAGAGATTGAAAGATCAAATAAAAGTATACCAAGTAGTTATACTAAAAGTATATGACAATATGAATCATTCTTAATTCCACTGACTGTCGCGTCCTAGGCTTGAACTTCTTATTTTGCTAAGGATTGAGCCGATTAATCCCAAAAAAGAAAAAGAAAAAGAAAAGGAAAGAACTAAAAATCTGCAACTCATGTGCATAATATACTATGAGGGATGACAATGCATTTATGCATATAATACATATGTGAATCTCTTTACAAAGGATCTCTCTAAAAGGTATATACGGGGAAGTGATGAAGTTTTTGCTATGTATTTATTATGCACAGACACAGCCACAGAGGATTATAAACATGAAGTAAATACAATATAAATGGCACAAAGCATGCATAGGTCTTGCCTCTTGCAAGATACGTGTCTTCATAATAACTCCGATAATTCATAATCATATATGCTGACCGCATCTTGATGAAACTGAGAATAACTGCTGCAAAAAGGATGTTGATCATCAACATCTAGAAATAATGAGTCGAGATCCTGAAATGCTAACAGATCTGCCTGTTGGTGCATTAGAAAAGGGTCTGATGCCGTGTCCGAGAAGAAAGTCTGATTGTGTGACTGGTTTAGTTCTTCAGGAGAAGAGACCTGGGCGAAGAATTCGGAGGAATCTACGGATGCATCAAAGGATGTTTCCAAGCTACTCTCGGGGTCTTCGACACCATCTAAAGTTGTGATTTTCTCAACTGGGGGTGGTTTAGAAGGAGGTGAAGGTGGAGGTGAGATTGATTCTCCATTGCCAGTTAGCTCTTGAACAAGCTTCTTGAAGCTTGAGCTGTCAGTAATATAGACCTTTGGCCGCATAGCCTTTATCAAGCTGTTGAGTTGTTTCTTATCACCAGGCTTTGATATTTTCAGAGATGCTTGACTGATGACTTTCTTTCCCATTCTCTCCAATAATCTTTGGTTGGAATCAACCCTTGTTTTCGCCGCTGGAGCGGAGGGTACTAAGGAGGTATAAATAAGAAGAACAATGAAACTGATATTTTGGAGGATGGGGGAAGGAGAACAATACACGACTATTTTAAAGGAGACTGAAAATGATTGCTTGATCCTTCAAGACAATCTCTTAGTAGGAATTCACAAACAATCATCAACCAATAACCTTGCCCTCCTCCCTCCCTCTCTCTCTCTCTCTCATTTTCAAAGAATGACCCATCAAGGAAGATGCTGAAGTTTGTATTTATGTGGAAGACATTGTTGTTGATCAATTTTCATGGGTTTGGTCTAAGGTATCCATAAAATATGCCGCATATGAACAAGGTAGATGGGCATTCAAGGCACGCAACTTACCATATGGGAAGTCACTTTCTTCAATTTGTGCAATCTCTTGTATCCTTCCATTTGAGAGATTAGACACTTAAAAATTAAAAATGGAGAGGGAAATTACACTTATTGCGTACATATGACTATTTATGTCTCTGATCGCATGAACTGGAACATCCTTACGTATTAACATTGATGCCATCAGTTTTAGGCTAACACCAATCTTCCAGCTTTACTAGGAATTCTTTAGACACGGTGCATCCACAGTTTACGTTTCTGTCTTCCTTAACTGATGTGTTCTCAGTATGAGGTTTTCCTTGCTTGAAAGGTTATTCTTCTGAAAAGTTCTATATGTTCCCGAAATTGTCACGGTCTAGATCCATTTGGCGATGAAGTTCAACTGATTTGTTCTCAGTTTGAGGCACCATAGAAATGCCAATATCATACCCTGCAGTCTGCTCCGTGGCCTGGAATGAAAAGGACATCAAATTGTCCTTTTCATCAGTAATTGGAACATATATTCTATTCTATTCTCCACATTCGCCCGTGGCGTCCGATCAACACGGAGAAGTTTGTCCTTCTCTGTCTCTACCTTGAAAGGAAATCCTACCGAGTTTTCCCGCTAGGGCTCACCGCTCAAACGCGGTGTGATATAATGGAGTCGCTTATAATAAATTATTATTTTAAAAAAATTACAATATACATTAAGTGTAACTAAATATACAAATAATTCGAGTACAATATATAACCATATATGTGTGTGTGTGTGTGTGTGTGTGTGTGTGTGTGAAAAAGTATAAACAATGTAGTGTTTTATAATAGTTTTGTATTTTTTATTGGTCTTCGTATATATTTATTTTATTTATTTACCTATTTTATTAATTATCATACACAATAATTTTTTATAAAGATAGAAAAAAATATATTATATACTCATGATGCCACCCGTGTTTGGGGCATATCGAAATCCCGTGCCCCTGCCCCTCCCCCGGTAGTATTTTGGAAGCCTATTATTCGAGCTGCTGACAATTACAGTGTGCTTAATTACAGCACTTTTGTGCAGTCCTCCCTTTTGTTACCATGACAAAGCTATGTTGCTGTCGGTTACTTTCACCGGAGAATAATCCATGTAAAAACTTATCTTTCAGCTAAAAAATATGCAGAGGAGTCAAGGGTCCGTTAACATTATTAATATATATATCTATAATTATATATCACTTAAATATAAACAGTTCACATAATTTGTAATATTTATGGATTTTTTTAATTGTGAATTTGAGCTTCCAATAGACGTAAAATTACAAGGGATTATTGGACAAACGTTAAGAACAATGGGAATGTTGGACTTTAAACAATAAGCTAAATTTTGGAAAATGAAAACCAACGTCCAAGACAACTTGGAAAGAGTAAATATCCCGGCTCCCGCTTGTCAGACACTAAACAATATAAGAACAAATAAAATAAAATAAAATAAAAAAACATGGTTAAAGAGCAAAGTATCGTATCTCTCATTTGAAATCAAATATTTGATGGCCACGGACATGAACAATTTTGCCAAAAAATCTAATTTATGGCAAACTTTATCTAGCAATTCAAATTTTGAATTAGACATTTATTTACATGATAATAAAAAATTTATAATAGTGATATTTTGTATTAAAATTATAACTATTTTACATTTAGCTATGAATTTTTAAAGGTAAAATTAATATACATTTTATTCACTATTTCAGTTTAATAAATTTTCACAGAAAATAGTGTTTTAGATTTTGAAATGTGATTTATTTATCATTTTATTTAACAATTAAAATTTTTGGGTAACAAGGTTAGCAATAATATT
This sequence comes from Ceriops zippeliana, assembly GCA_037897445.1. Taxonomy (NCBI): domain Eukaryota; kingdom Viridiplantae; phylum Streptophyta; class Magnoliopsida; order Malpighiales; family Rhizophoraceae; genus Ceriops; species Ceriops zippeliana. The sequence continues at coordinate 3,181,918 of JBAPLH010000104.1, read as the reverse complement.
GCAAAAATGAATGCACAACCTTGCAGTTCAGTGGTTGCAAATTGCAATGCGTCTAGCTATGTCCTCCATTCCCTCCTTTTCAATTTCATTTAAGTGTCAGAATATTCATTTGTGCTTAAAGGTTATTCCGTTATACTATTTCTTGATTTCTATGACTTTTTAATGATTCTTCAACGTCAGGCTTCCTTCTATTTCAGAAAGTGACGCATGATTCTCAATAATATATATATATATATATATATATATATTCTTTAAGAAGTAGTGGATGGTTTAAAAAAAGACTGGTAATGTTAGACAGAGTCCACGGTCTTCCAAATATACCCAGTTTGATTTCTTTTGAATGCAGAAGTTCCACGGAGGGTTCCAATCTCTGTTTGGTCATCCCCAACTCTTGACCCACCTTTTGCATCTCAATTAAACATTTTAGTATTTTTTACCACTCAAAAAAATATTATCATGGACCTGGAATATGGAGGGAAAAGTCTACACTTAAAGGAAGTTCTCTAGGAAATGTTCCTTACCCTCCACCACGAGAATCTACATTTTGGATAAATGTTGATGGGCTAGAAACGGAGACAAGCAAAAGACAGAGTATGCGTTCCATGCATTAAAAAAAATTATGTATTTGTTGCCGTTTTTTTGGACAGGAAACTTAAAATTCAAGAAAACACAGTTTTTTTTCCCCTTTTTTTTTTTTGGGAATTCTACACTCTCTATGTTCATGATTCAAATTTTAAATTCCTCAATAAATGTTCAAACTCTTTAGCTACTCATATTTTTATCCGGTACGGTACACCGATAAGTTGTTATCACAAGAGACTTTTCGTGCAAACGACCAGAAATTTCAAGGAATGTATGTCTCATGAATTGAACAAGTCAATAAAGTGGGCATAAAAAACCCTTTAGGGTATGCCTTCTATTATTATTATTTTTTTGACCTTTAAAGCCATTACCGTTAAATCTAAGATAGGTAGATAAATAAGTCTTTTTTTTTAAATTAAAAGTAAAATCATATAATCAAAACACATAAATCTAGCGGTGGCGTTTACCTCACGAGGTTGAGGAAAAAACAAAAGAAAAAAAAAAAAAGACAAAAACAAAACAAAAAATGCGTGCAACTCACGCCAGTTCCCGCCGAACGACTGCCCAGGTCAGTGTTTAACTGGCCCAGTTCAAACAAAATCGAGTCGTGGGTCCTTTTCACCCGACCGGTTTATTTGCAACATTAGTTAGTCCCACCGGTATCCGCCAGAATCAGCACGAAGCGAACGGACCAGCAAACGCTTTAAATAATATGAAAGAATCAATTGAACCAAAAACCGAAATATGCATGTATTCAAGTGTAGAAAAACTGTACACGAAAAATACCTCCAAAAAAAAAAAAAGAGTAAATGAAAACATGGAATCAAAATTGGCACAACTTTGATGGAAGCTTCCTCAAATATCCTACGTGAATCTAAGTTGAAAGGAAAAAGACCTCGCATTTTGAAGATCACCAGTGTACAATATATGCGCTCGTAAGCAACTAAGACTTCAGGGATATAGGAGCATTCTCCATCAAAGAGGAACCTAACTGATGCATAAGAGGATACACTGGACTAAATTCCTTGTCTCCTCTTGACCTAACCTTTGAAGCATAATCATCTAGAGTTGCCTTAATACCTTTCCAAATCTGATCCTCTCCTTGAGAATCTAACCACAAGGAATACTGCAGTGGTGTAAGTTTGTTCCTCTGCAATGGTGATTGCAAGTCATTGGGGCCTCGTGAGTAAAGATGGTGGAGTATGACACTGGGTGGCAGATCTTGAAGAAGAGGCAATGCTCCCAGCTGAGATGTCTCCAAGAAAACGAGAGGCCGAAATGCCCGAAGAGCTCGGTATGGTGGACCAAGTTGTTCCACTGGGAACAAATTCTGGCCCACGGTTAACTCCAGCTCGGCCATGTCTCTAGCCATCCTCAGTTTCCCAGATTCAGAAAGAGGTCTTACCAAAGAAGCGTGTCTGATAAAGAATGTCAGAACCCGTGAAGCCACACTTCTAACAAGTTGTGTGCATATAGTCTCTGACCCCAAGGTTGCAGCATTCACAGAAGAAGGTAAGAGCCTAGACAAGAACTCTTTATGAAAATGAATAATGCACTTCTGGAGCTCCTCCATGTAAGGTGAAGCATTATTATCCATGGCTGCATCCATGCCAAGAGCACCAAAATTCTGATCATGAATTTGCAAGATGCAGGACTCAAGGCTGTCAATCATTGCTTTGAACAAGGGTGTCACTGAGTCACGAGCAACCCCATAAATTGCACCCAGAGATGGAGATAACACATCAGCAGCAATAGTTGGAAGTCCAATGATCATAGATGATATGCGTGTATGGATTTCTTGCAGATGTTGGCACAATGCAAAGTTCTTGATTTGTGCTGGGCTAGCAGGACCGCTAACTTGCCGTGCTTCGTGTCCTGCAGATATCTGCCATTCAAATCCAATAGTCATTCCCAAAATTAAACCATCATAATCCAGTTTTAGAATTAGTTTAAAAAATTTATAAGCTCTCCCAGTGGAAGAAATAAATGCTACAGTCCCTACACAATGATCAATGACAAGCAGAGAGGATATTCTACTGGCAATCATCCATCTATCCTTAAGTTCCAACCTTTTATGAATTGACAATAGAAACTAATCAATAGAAAGTACTGCAGGAAGACACAATTTGCATCAAGCTGTTGCATCCCTCTAAACAAATATAAGAGCAATAAGCATAGTTACTAGAAAATTGACTTTTCAAGCATCCATTTAATACTGCAAGATAGAGTTCTCTATCAACAGCAATATCAGGAAAATAATTGTTTTTTGGGAAGTACATAGAAAAAAAGGATGTATCATTTAAGCACTTATAACCACAAAACAGAGAAATTCAGTCCAACAAGAGTGAGAATATCTGATTTCACCTGGTATTCAGCTCGTTCTGCAAGCAGAAGTAAGACTTTGCCTATTTCATGCAAAACAAGAAGAGTCAAACGTCCATCCAATTGAACAGCTTCAAGCTCTTCCTGTATTCGTGATACAATTCTTGAGATCTGTTCTTTAGAAGGAACACTTCCACGGCTGGACACTGGGAAAATATTATTTACAAGATCTGAAAGGCGACTCAAACATGAAGTCAAGAAAGCTGTCTGGAATATTTCAATAGCGGCAATCATCTGGCTTTTCCCTTCTAAACTGACAGCTGGTAAAACCCCTTTGACATCTGTATCTTGTGAAACTCTTTCAAGGAGATTTTCAATCAAGGAAAAGAGCTTTGGGTAACCCATGGTAAAAATCTCCTTGACAAAACTTGACGCTGAGAAAGCAGACTTCATTTGACTTGCAAAAGCTTTCACCAGTGCATCCCAAACTCGATCTGTTAGCATGGGATCATCATCCTAGTGGAATAACCGTCATTATAAGCAAAAACCAAAAGGAAGAAAAATGGCAGGAAATCTAGACCACAATCATAAACACCCAAAAGATACAACATTTTGAAAAAAGAACTTGAGATATACACATATGAAATTGGACTAATTTGACCTCAAATTCAGAATATCTAAGGAAAAAAAAACAACAGTTGATGGTTCATTTTCTGTCTACCAATGCTCAGGACTGCAATAACTCAATAGGCTTTGACTCAGAAATACTTCGAGGTCATTCATTCAAGGCTGTCCATTAGCCAGTAGCAGTAAAAAGCAATTCATACTACTAGCATCGTAAAGACAGCTATTATTTATAACAAGTCTTCTACATGAGAGATCTTTCTCCCAGTAAAATATCACCTGGCATGGACAGTAAACCCCAGTAAAAGTTTTCCCTTTCAAATGTCTTCTTGTCAAAGTTGCAATGTATAAATTGCATACACGTTTGTTAAGCTGACACAAAAGTGAAATAGCTAAATTGTTTCAAGCACAAATTAATGACAACTGACAACCTCAGTATTGAGATAAGAATGAGATCAATCCCAATCCAAGACAGAGGGATGCGATATGCCTCGGAGGCCCATGTATTTGAGACAACGAAAGCCAATAAATTTGATAAAGCAATGTTATTGTTACACTTAAGTCTCTCAATTTACATATTACTTAAGTTCATTTGGTATTTCGTATGCTAGAATGTCTCGGCAATCAAACACCAATTATTATTTAAAAGAGGAAAGGATTGAACAAAGGGATGATGATACTTTAAAATTGCAATCTTGCTCACCTTAATAACCTCATCGAGTAACAACACATGCGTGAACGGATCCCTTTTCTTGGATAGGACTCTCTGCAAGTGCCACACAGCAACCACAATAGAATGCAACTGATCCATACAAGTCCCCATTCTCTGCCAAAGCGCTTCTCTTGCCTTCGCCCCCCCTCCGATCTGTGGAGTGCCAGTCCCTCTTATCCCACCTGGCCCACCGCCGCCACCACTGCCGGCTGAAATTGCCTTCATATCCAACGCCACACCCAAACTCTTCACTCCCATCCCCTTGTACTTATTTATTAGGTGTTCCACAGTGATCCTCAGCTCTCCCAAATTGTAGAACACTTGCAATCCAGTGCCCACCTCAGCCTGGTTCAAGCCCTCCATTCCTCTCTCCAATACTCTCATAGCCTCGTTTCGAAGTCTGTTTCCGATTTCTTTGACCCATTTGAGCTCTTCCTCAATGACATCGATCCCCATCAAGTCATACTCATTGCACATACTCAATATCTCGCAATGCAGCTGCGCAGCCTTGGCCAGATCCAGCTTCTCCGGCTCCGCCTCCGATGCAGAGATCAGATCGCGAAGCTTCTTGGACAGTCTAAGAGCGCGGATCGTGTGCTGCAATAGCTCCGTCGTCGCGTGTAGATTGGAGTGTTGAACTGTCTTGGCATGGATGGACTTGTACGGATCTGAGAGCTCGGATCGTATGCGGCGGATCGAGGACTGGAGGGAAGAAACGGCGGATCGGACGGTGGAGACCGCATTCTCAGCGTCCTTGATAGAGGACAACTGATTGAGAAGTTCGGTGTGGCGGGAAAGGACTTCGATGCGGAGCTGGGATTCGAGGAGGCGGATGGCCTGGTGGAGGTGCTCGGCGGTGGAGGCGGGAGAGCCGGACGAGAGGGCGGCGGATGAGAAGGAAGTGGAGGAGAAGGATGGGGAGAGGAAGGGGGAGAGGATAGGGTCATTTGCGAAGGAGTCTAAAGGGGAGGAGGCGGGCGGCGGCGATGCGGCGGAGGAAGAAGGATTTTTAAAGGTGGATAGTCGCTGGAGAGGGGAGGAAGCAGAATGGGTGGCGGAGGGTGTGGCGGAGGAGGGAAGTGGAGATCTCTGGAGTGCCGCTGGTGAAGCCATTGGCTCGAGCAGTATCCGGATGTGTTGGGGGCTGATGGTTGTGCTTTTAGTTTACTAGACTGACCAAAATTAAAATACTAAATTGTTGATTTCTTCTTATTGTTCTTCAGGTAAAACGTGGCCCTGGGCAAGGGCATTCATGTCAAATTGCACATCCGGTTCAAACGCACCGTATCATTAACTCTTGTTTTGGAGCTTGTCAGACTCGGAACAATTTGATTTATAGTAAAATTACTTTGCCGTCCCTTTGTTTTGTTTTTTCTTATTCTTTTCAAAAAAGAAAAAAAAAAACCCTTTCCTCAAAATTCTGCCAATACAAATCCCAAATCCAGAAACCCACAAAGAGGGAAACCGAAACAAATTTAATAGCCAAGGAATGAAAAGAAAAAGCAAACAGGTGAAAGGAAGAAGAAGAAGAAAAAAAAAAAGAATACTCAATTACTAGACCAAACAAAAAATAGTTAGTGCTGGTGGCCATCAAACATCAGATATGGCAGCCACAGCAGAGATAGAAGAAGCAGAGAATAGAGACAAGAACAATAGCTTCAACAACGTAAAGAATTCTGAAGACCAAGGTGTCCACTATCTTCAGCCGAAAGTCAAGTCTTGTCCACTTGAAAGAAGAGATTCTCCAGGGCCACAAGCTCTCCTTGCCCAACAACGCCTTCTTCAATGACGTCCACCCCTTCTTTGCCATTGCAGTTTGCAAAGCCAAAAACCCTCTCCTACTTCTGTTTCTCTTATGTCTTGAGCAAGCACTCTTCTGAATTCTCTCCCCCTCTCTCGTTTTGGGCATCCTTAAGTGCTGTATGTTTGTGTAGGCTTTGATGTGAACAATATATATATATATATATATATATATATATACACATGGGAAGGGAATGGCTGCCTTGGTTTTGCTCAGAAAACCTTTTCCTAGCCGAAGTTTACTTCCGGCTTTGGCACACCTGGAGGGGTGTTTCAATAATTCTTTACTTTAGCAATAGACGAAGTGATTAAGGTGGAGAATATTTATGGTTTCGGAAAGATTAATAACTTAATATATCACATGTTTTCAAAAATATTTTAAAATTAATTTTTATTTTAAACACCATTACATAATTCACTTTTAATGATGAAATACATATGAATATGTAATTCATCCAATAAAAATTCCGTTAACAATTTTTTTTTTTTAAATTCAATCATTCAACAGTCTATATCACTACGTGTCTAACGTATACTCTAATAAAATCATGCTTTTATTTTTTTTTTGTCTTTTTGTGTTAAATAGGAAAATATCGAATTGTTAGCATAGTCTTGTCGCTATAATTCGCAGTTATTTCACGGAATACATTTAAGTTTTTTAAGTTGGGCCGACATCTGTCCAATAGCATTTAAAATTTACATATCGAATGCTCCAACAACGATCTGATCGAGCTCCTTCCTTCCCAACTGAACTAATTATTATTGATATATTTTTTCTAAGTGAAACCAATTGTTTATTACTTTATTTATTTATATTTATATATTTTTTTTATTCATTCTTGTGGACGCACCATCATCCATCCATCGGATCTTCCCCCGTCCATCTAACATTTTCCGCTTCGAATAATCGTCCCCTCCACTCCTCCGGCCAGGCATTCTTTTCCTGTTTCTCGTCGTCCTTATTATTTCACGCAACGGCTTATTGTTACACAAGTGGACAACATAGGCAACATCGATTACATCGCTGTGCCCCATTTGCTGTCTTACGTTATCATCGTCCCTTGTGTCCGTTAGTATGCTTTGACGCATCTCTCATTTCAACCATATTATGCTCGAAGCATCTTCGCAGCTCAAAGGCACGAGTGCTTTCATAAAGCATATGGAATCAACGGCTAATGCTTTAATAAAGCACACGAACGTACTGTGTTTACGTTACCGAAAGACATTTTGTAGAACAGCCGGTCCAGTTCATCACACACTATGCCAAATATGCAGGTGGAACGACTCTTTGATCGATCAATCGATCGATAATTTTCGTCGAATTGCCATTTGATTATTATTATTATTATCACCACTGAGCCAATCTGTCTTGGTTAATGATTGTGTGGCCACTTCTGCAAAACAAGAAAAAAGAGAACGAATCTAAAACTTCCGCGGGCCGCTTGGTGAGAACCGCTTCGTTTTTTCACTACTCTTGTTTCGCTGTCAGTTCTGGCAGGAACTGGAATATGCTTTTTACGTTAGGAGGTCTTTTAGCGTTCAATGAAATCTTTCCAGACAACCAGAAGATTACATTACTCTGCTTTAAGTTAAGCAGTCCTTTGAACCTTTCTTCTTCTTCTTCTTCTTTTTTCTAATTGAAGCATTCGGTAATTATTGTATTGTAATTTTACCTCCCCCCCTTTTCCCATTTCATTAAAACGGCGTTTTGATTTCAATTGCATGACACCTTTTTTGAAACAAAACAAGGTATACAAGCATGTTTAATATGTTACTTGTACATGTACGCCACAACGCAATTAAGCTACCAAAAGTTGAACATTACACTTCAATAAGAACATTTAATTAGCTCGTGTTTCATTTTTCGGAATGACTTTAAAAAATTGAGCAAATTTCCCCAACATACCCTACTTTGGTCCGACTGGCATGCCACATCTTTAAAATCTAGACTCTGACATGAGCGCCCCCAACGCCGTCGCACCCAACAACATCAATCAAGGCCTCCAAGACGGAAATTTAAAGGCGGGGGATTCTACACCGGGCGCTTTTCATGAGATCATATATGCAAAAGCAGTCAGATGAACGGCTTACATTACAGAGTAACAGTATCACGTGTAAAATTTGTTCACATGAGGAATATTCTGAACGTTTAAAACAGAGATGCAAGGTTAATTCCGGCAATTCTTTCTTAAAGGAAAAGAGATAAAAAGGGTGAATATCAGGATTTGAAGCAGCAGTAGTCATATGCCACTATGCATTATCAGGTAGATTCAGCATACATCCCCTTATCTGGGAAAGAAGATCCAAATATTTGAAGTAGCAGTGCCTTCTCTTTCCTGGTTAGCCTGTTCACGTGAAAACTACTGCAGACACCGAGCTTAAGAGCTTCCCGTCCTTCCTGAACAGCTCTTTTCCTTGCTGTTACTAAAAGACGGACATCTTGGGAACCAAAGCTGGTCCGCTTAGCATGATTCTTGGGTTTATCTTCGTCCATGTTGACCGAATTGGCACCACCATCTAACTTAGTTTCAGACTCATGCTTTTCATATTCATCAGTCTCATTTCCATCGACATCAGCAGCAGTGGAACCATCCGGACTGCTGTTACCCCACCATTTATTTGTAGCAACTGACAAGCCATCTGATGGAAATCCATGTTTGAACTCATCCAAGGTCATCACTCCTTTCATCAAACCGGATGTGATTACATTCGGTTGTCGAGCAGTTTGAGAGTCCTTGCCTCCCTGTTGCTGTAATTTATGAGGAGACAAGGCGCCTTGTATTCTTGGGCTTTCATTGTTTTGGTGCTGGGAACCACTGCTTGCACATCATGGAGCGGGTAACAAGAAAGGAATGAGATAAATTGTCTAATGTAGCAGCATAATGTTGAAGTCAATAAATCACACGCACAACATACAGCAGCATTATATCGAAATGATTGCAAAGTAAGAAGCCTAGGCTAATAACATGTAACATCCATGCCTACACACTTGCAAAAAATACACAATTGCTCTGCTCATATTACTACCTCACAGTTCACACATAAGCAGCAGAAACAAGCACATAACATTTAATTATGTTAATTTAGAGCATAAGCATCGCTGACAAATACTTTAGAACCAACTAAATTTAAATCCATATAGAAAGTAAGTGATAAAAAATTGGAATTTAATTAATTTAAAGCTATCATTACCTCGGTCCAAGAGCCTTTGCGATGTCTTTGCTTCTTTCTCCAGCAGCATGCCTTTTAATGTCTTCAATGCTCTTCCCAGCTAAAACCTATACCATTTCATTAGAACACGAAGAATTGTATTGTTCATTGTTTCATTATCAAGCATGGCTCAAATGGAAAGTCCCAGCTGCTACTGCTACTGCAACTACTACTACTAATAACAATAATAATAATAATAATAATAATAGAGAATATATAGATCCCAAAGTAAATTATTGGCAGGACAAAAAAAAAAAAAGGGATAACCTTGCGGTAAGGCCAGCGATCAAGACCATTCTCCCGGCAGATTCTCTTAAGAACACTGACGCAGACACCTGCAAGAGAGGCACAAGCAATCAATCAAACGGTGCTGTGAAATTTAATATGAAGACTTATTAAGAGTTAAGAAAATCTGTTTGTTTCTCGAGAAGAGAAAATGAATTAGGGGGTGGGAGGAGGTAAAAAAAAAAGAGAGAGAGACCGAGGTTGTTGGCCGCGTCAGAGAGCGGAACGGAGAAATGCTTGGAGATTTGGTCCAGCGTCAGACTAAGGCTCTGGCTTTGCGTCTGCGATTGGGCCGCCGATGAAACGTTCTGTTGTGAATTCATTTTTCACTGTATGGTTTTTTTTGTTTTTTCCCTTTCCTTCCCTTTGGCATTCTCTCTCCTTTTTTTTTTTTTTTTTAAGTTTTCGCTTAAAAAAGAGAGAGAGAGGCCACAAGACCAACCCGAACCTAAGTGGGCCGAAACGGCCTCTTAAAATGGACTGGGCTGGACCGCTAACTGATGCCTTTGAGTTTGATTTTTGATTTTTTTTTTTGTTTTTTAACTTTTCTCTTTTTTTTATTTACTTTTCAAAAAAATTAATATAACCATGAAGATACTGATGTAGCACGTAGAAACTCAAACACGCAGCGCTTTGATCCCCCAGCTCAGTTTCTAATACAACATCGAGCAATGGCCTGTTCATCATGGGAAGCTGTGATGAGATTAATTATCATTCTCTCGAATATTTACTCCTGAAGTCTTTATCTCTTAGTAGAACAAAGCTTTGTCTGGCCATCTTTGCCAAGATGATCTATTCCCAAGAGACTGGGCACAAAGTATATATATATATATATATAGTCGAGTGGAGAAAGCAATGATCCAAGTGACAAGCAATGAGAAACAATCTACTAAATAAATGTCAGCTGCTTGTTTGACGTGGAACCTTCTTACTAACAGAAACTTGAGATCTCTTTTTCTTCCAAAGGTTAAGGGGGGTTATATCATGCAAGAAGTTGACTATAAAAGCACCAAAAAATTGAATTGAATGAAGCCTATCGAGAAGGAACACGGCAGGACCATTTTGTCGAAGGGCAAAGCATCTGCTACCAAGACATCAAAGTCAGTGCAGAGCCCCTTTTTGTAGCGTGCAATTGCAATGGAAGCGGGATCCCAACCTCAGAGGTTGCGTTTTCACAGGTAACCAATACTCCATCAGTTGATAACATCTATGAACACCCAATTACCAGCATTGCCCCTCTTCTTGAATCAAAAGAACTTTTTTTTTTTTTTAACTCGAAACGGATAACAAAACTAACACACAAAAAGAACAAGAACAATTTATGTGCAAATTATAAACAAACAAAGAGCTTTGACCGATCAAACAAAGAAAATAAATGAGTTGTTAGAGAAACAAAGAAAAGAGACAAGACGACAAAGCTGGGCGACTCTGGGGTTGTCCTCTACTCATTCCCATCGGCGACGAGGAAGATGGGAACAATGGCCGCCAAAGATGAAGGAACGAACTCCCTGTGGATGGCGGAGAAGTCCTCGTCGGGCAGACCCACCATCATCTTGGCGTGCCAGCGTTATCCTCCGAGACAACTGGCGCGGGAGTGACTGCTGTCCCTCCCCGTCCTTGGTCCACTGGCACTCGCCATTTCCACAGCGCTGCTTCGAGCGCCGCCTGGCCATTCCTTCTCGTTTATATTCAATTGTATTCAATCTTTTAGTACCAGAAAGAAAGCGAGAGAGAGAGAGAGAGAGAAGAGAGTATGGAGAAGACATGATGCCTTGACTGCGAGGTAATGTCGTCAAAAGAAGAGAATGGCAGAATTTGGGATGTTTGCATAGGCACAATGTATATACAAAGTGCGTCCGAATGTAAAATGTATCCGTTGGAGCCGCGCTTTTCAGAGAAAGAGAGAGAGATCAATTGATTTATTTGCTTTCATGTCCTAAATGTAGACGTGATTGAATCAGTCCAAAGTTAGGCCGACCACAAGCTCAGTCCGTTTTAATATTTTGGACCAAGTCCATCTATCATGTCCAAAATCTTGTTCCATGTGGGCTCTCAAAAAAACAGGGGCCAGACCGAAGTCCTGAATCTCCAGCAGCCAGAGTCTGAAAAAACGAACCGACCCAACATAAATTCTTTTCCTGCTTCCAACCCAACAGCCAGGAATTCTTCAGGGTGATTTTCCCTCGGTTGCCAATCGCTCTTACTGTTTCTTCAGGGTGAAAAATTCTTCAGGAATTCTTCAGTAATTATTCGACCAAAGTGACTGTGTTTCTCAGGTACGGAGTATTGAGGTTCTGAACGATGAGCGAATTCTCAATTTCGTTGTGATGTTTGATGGGTGTCCTCAACAGGCATGGAGCGGCGTGCCATTTTCTCTTCAGACATCCTTTTCAACTCTTTCCTCGTCGTTCTCATGCGGGTGCTCCCGCAATTTGTTTGAGAAAATGCCTGTGTTCGTCGTTGAGTTCTAGCAAAACCAGGCCTTTTCCTGATTATTCCCCAAAGAAGCCTACCATTAGAGACTCCGAACTGGTCCGTCAGATATCGAATGCAATTAAATTACATAGAAAGGGCCCCCTCTGCCGCGCTCTAAAGCCGTATGAATCCAGGTTTGGCGCTGACCACTTGATTTGGGTTCTCATGAACATCAAGAATGATTATAAATTGTTTTTGGATTTTTTTGATTGGGCACGCCTGCGTAGAGAACCTAATCTTGAAGCCCGTTGCATTGTTATCCACATTGCTGTGGCTTCCAAAGATCTGGAAATGGCTCGCCAGCTTATTCGTGATTTTTGGGCAAACCCCAATTTGGATGTTAGTCTTTCGTTTGCTCAGTTTCTGCAACAGCTAATTTACACTTATAAGGAATGGGGTTCAGATCCAAATGTATTTGATGTTTCCTTCCAAGTCCTAGTCGAAGTTGGAATGTTTAATGAAGCAAGAAGGTTCGTTGACAAATTGTTGAATTATGGCATTGTCATTTCTGTTGATTCTTGTAATTTATACCTCACTCGTCTATCACATAACTTTAATAGGCTTGGGATGACATCAAAGATTTTTACTGAATTCTCCTATATGGGTATAAGTTGGAATGTTGAGTCATACAACATAATTATTAGTTCTCTTTGTAAATTAGGAAAAATAAAAGAAGCCCATTCTTTACTACTTCAAATGGAGTCCAGAGGCTGTACCCCCGATGTTGTAAGTTATAGTACTATAATCAATGGGTACTGTCAGCTTGGGGAACTGCATAATAAAGCGATGAAGCTTGTCAAAGAAATGCAGATGAGGGGTTTGAAACCAAACTCGTATACCTACAACAGCATAATCCTTCTGTTGTGTAAGAGTGGTAAAGCCATTGAAGCTGAGAAGATCTTCAGAGAAATGATAAACCTAGGAATAAATCCTGATAATGCAATTTATACGACTCTTGTTGATGGCTTCTGTGAGTTGGGGAATACTCAAGCTGCTTATAGGTTGTTTGATGAAATGGAGGATCGGAATATTGTTCCTGACTTTATAGCTTATACGGCCATGATTTGTGGGCTGTCTCAAAATAGGAAGATGGAGGAGGCCAGCAAACTCTTCAATGAAATGCTCAGTAGAGGGTTAGAAGCGGATGAAGTTACATATACGGCACTTATTGATGGTTATTGCAAGTCAAGTGAGATGAAGAAGGCCTTTTCCCTTCACAACCAAATGATTCAACTGGGCCTTACTCCAAATGTTGTTACATATACTGCACTGGCTGATGGCCTCTGTAAACATGGGGAGTTAGATACTGCAAATGAGCTTCTCCATGAGATGTGTAGAAAGGGCCTTCAGTTGAATGTATGCACTTACAACTCAATTATTAATGGCCTTTGCAAAGCAGGAAATATAGTGCACGCAGTCAAGCTGATGGAAGAAATGGATGCGGCAGGATTGTTTCCTGATACCATTACTTACACTACTCTAATGGATGCTTATTGTAAGACAAGGGATATGAATAAAGCTCATGAACTTCTTCGTAAGATGCTGGATAGGGGGCTGCAACCCACAGTTGTTACATTCAATGTACTAATGAGTGGGTTTTGTATGTCAGGAATGCTGGAGGATGGTGAGAGACTACTTAAATGGATGCTGGAGAAGGGCATAAGACCAAATGCAACCACTTACAATTCTCTTGTGAAGCAGTACTGTATTAGGAACAATATGCGTGGTGCAACTGAGATTTATAGGGAGATGTGCGCTCAGGGAGTGATGCCCGATAGCAACACCTATAATACTATCATAAAAGGGCATTGCAAAGCAAGGAATATAAAGGAGGCATGTTTTCTCCACAAAGAAATGGTTGAGAAGGGATTTTACCTCTCAGCTAGTTCTTACAATGCTCTTATAAAGGGATTTTTCAAAAGAAAGAAAATTGTGGAGGCAAGGAAGCTATTTGAAGAAATGAGAAGAGAAGGTTTGATTCCTGATAAAGATATATACAGCTTTTTCTTGGATATAAGCTATGAAGAAGGGAACATGGAAAGCACTCTTGATCTTTGCAATGAAGCAATAGAAAATCTTCTTGTGAATAAAGTTAAGAATGAAAACTTTTAATTGGAATGCTCTTGGCAACATTATTTTTTGTTCATTGCGGAACAAATATGCCAATTTTCAGTTCACGTGCAAGCTGGACACAAGCTGAAGTCGGTCATTCTTGCCAAGTTATTTGCAAAAACATTGTAGTCCTCCGCTCCCCTCCCTCCCCCCCCCAAAAAAAAAAAAATTCTGCTCCCATGTATTACTCAATATATGAATGTAGCCCTTGCTATCCGATTTAATGCTGTGGTTGATCAGTTTTACCTGGCCTATGGTGAGATTGGACTTGGCTCAGAGTATAGAGAATGATGCTAGGACCGATTTGATGAGATACACAAAGTAATTCCCAACCACACATGCATCACCACGTAGAAGCAACACCAAGCCGACATTAGCGAGATGATGTAATCTCTGACCTTAGATATTCTGTTGGCAGTTAGAATCAAAGCTTAGACGAAGGCAAAGCCCTGAGTTATTATATATATGTTGTATTTAGGATTCAATTCCTTAGGTTAGCAATCTGTAACCCTTGATCTTCCTTGTTTATTTCAGCAGATTTACATGGCCCTGGTTTTAGAAATTCTCTCTTGGATTATTTTTGGCACAGTAGTTTATCTCTTGTTGAACCCCCTTAAGTTTGCAGAATTATGGTCTTTGTTCTCTCTTTCCGTTATTTACCACCGACTTTACAGTACATTTCCTAGGCGGAAGCTGCGGACTTCACTTTAGTTCTCCTGTTTAGCCCCCACAAGTGAAGCTCTGTAGCTTTCTTTTAACATTGAGAAGCCTAACATTGCCGATTCACATTGGTGAAGAACAAGAAGAACAGCTTCCAAGGTGAAACATTCATTTTTAACTTTATTCCTTTTTCTTGATGGTAACCAGGTGAAGTTTTCGAGTATTTGATTTGGGCTTTCACGGACGCTGTAACGGAGTCCTTAGGATGCCGAAATTTCTTTTCTTTTTAGCTTTCTTATTTGACGGGCACTTTGCTTTTGCTTCTATGGCTCATTCACCTCATTGGCTCATTCATCTTATTGGGTCATTCTTTCTTCTTCGGAAGACACTGTTGCCAGCATCTCATTGTTACGCTACATGGAGAAGTACCTCAAGAACTTAAATTATCAAACATGGAAAGGTCGAATCTCGAGAGTATATGCATTCAAAGGCAGCACCACTCAAAAATGCCAAACAAGCATAATTGTCCCGTGGGTTAAGCTCTAAACGGGATATGCCATCAAGGTATGACGGGTTTCGACTTTCAAGGCCGTAGCACTTAGACCAAGTTGATTTTTAGCTGTTATAGATTCATGTTTCGCAGCTAATAGAATTTAATTTGTTGAATGCATGAAAATGTTTGAAGATAGAGTAGTGCTAAACAGACGGCGGCTTCGTCTGCCATAACAAGATTGTTTTTAAGATTTTTCCAAACATGCAATGAAAACGGTTTCGTCCATGCAAAGAAAGAAAGTATAATTAAAAAAAAAAAACATCGGGAAATTAACAACTCTCCAAACCTTGGGAGGTGCTACGATTCATACTTTATAACACACTGCACTAGTTTAAGTACAAATAAATATATACCTTCCTTTGTTGAACATAAATATATACACCCTCCTCCATCGTATTGTATCATTTTCTAGGATAAACTCTGATATTTTTCAGTGACATTATACAAACAGGCATCAACGCTAAAACCATAGGCTTCCAAGAAACATTCAGGAAGTTGCCAAGAAGATGTAAATACAAATCATAGATTGAGCACAAGTTAGTGTTATAAACACCGTGTGAGATTGCTTACCTTTGACCACATTTGTTCTTCAATCTTTTCTCGCAGGATCTAATGCAAGCCAGCCATTCACAGCTATTCTATCTTCAGTTTTCCTCCTGCCTTCTCCTCTGCTCTGGCATAGGTATACTTGGCCATAGAACCCTTTCTTTACTCTAGAAAGAAGAAAAGAAGCCAATGTTAGACACTGAATCGCACCAAGACAAGACTGTTTTTGCTATGTTCAAGATTAAAGGATCTGTACAACAATAAAGCCTCCTTCTGTTTGGATTTTCAAAAGTTGAATGATCTATACCATTATCTGATCTTTGTTTTGGGAAGGAAGCTTCCCTTTGACTTGTTCTGTGATCCTCAGACCAAAATCAATTCCCCAAGGCAAGATATGAAACAGGAACAATTATAAATGATCACTACAGCATTACGAAGAAATAGAGAAATGGAAGCACTAGCAAAGAGGAAGGAGGAAGAGGTGAGCAATCAGAAGAGATTACAGAAACAAGATTTTAAGGGGATCACCAAAGAGCTTATTACCAATGATATGATGTAATGCATTAAAAGATAAGCTTAATGGCCAGAAGTTCCTCTTCTGCAGCCAGCAAGTAGTCGGGAGTGAACCATTGCATTACATGTGATTAAAATTATAACCCACTTATATATTCGTAACACAGAGTAAAAAAGAAAAACCTATTTGATCCAGCATTTTGTGCAAAGCCACAAACAAGAAAATTGAAAGGACTCAACACTAGCAAAAAGCTTATATATAAGTGATAAAAATGAATCTACCTATTATTCCAATCTTCCTGTATCCTTCATGACTATGTTCACTTCTCTACTGGGAATTGCATTGCAAGGACTTGTCTGGTCCCCCGGTACTCCATTCATTCCCTTCCATAGAAACAAGCTGTCCACATAAGTATCCAAGAAAAACGTGCTTGGAATACCGTGAATTTCCAGTGGGCTGATTCTATGACTCTCAGGGTCATAGGAGCCTAGCTCTCCGTGTCTCAACACTATGAGAAATTCACCATTTCCTCTCAGGCCTAATATATTGGAGAAGCCACCCCAAGGACAAATCTTGTAGCGTTTAATCCATGACTCTGCAACACCATATTCTTTCATTATCCACACATCACAAAAGTGATAGATCCAGCGGTGCTGCCATTGCCCCTCCTGCCTCTGTATCAAAGAAAGTGATTTCCCAGTAACTGATACTGTCATTTTGCGTATGCTACCAAGAATGCTTTCGTTGGATAGCTCTTCTGGCAATTCCAATTTCCCAAATGTTTCATCCTCTAAATTAAACACAGCCAAGACCAGCTTGTCCCCTGCCTCCACATTTGCACAACTTTTACCAATCCAATGGATATATCCATTCAGGAAGGCCTGTGGGGAATACTGAGTTATAACATAAGGAGGAGGACGAGCCATCATGGCTCTACTGCTCCTCCAAGCACCCACACTTAGATCAAAAATCTCAACCTCTCTGAGAACAATTCGAGCCCCAGACTCATAATGGCCAAGAGAATACACAATTCTAACAACCTTATAATCAATACTTTTCGAATCAAACCCGAACCCAAGAACCGTATCAAAAACACGAGACTCACTATCGTGCCTAACAGGAAGGGTCATTGACTTCCCCACTAAAGGGTTCCAAACAATGATGGGTTTTGGTGAACCGGCCCGTTTCATGTAAGAATCGATCAAACAAAGCAACCCATAACAGGAACCGACAATCTCAAAACAACCCAAACTGCTCTTGAACGGGCAGCAAAGCTGCTGGCATGTAACCAGCGACCTGCCATCATCATAGTTCAAGGTAAAAATTTCTTGGCCTTGAACCTTAGAGTAACGCCTGACAATTAAGCAAGATGGGGTCTTTTTCGTGTCGCCGCGGCTCTCGCGGGTGTGGCTGAAACGGGTGTAAAGAGAGACGAAACCAGGATCAGAGATTAGAAAGTACCATTTCTTGCAGACGGACATGAACCGAACAAGTGACTTCGCCGGCAATCTTAGAAAGATCTCCAACCACGCGTCCTGGGGTATGTAATTTGACATCAATAATTATTACTAGAGAACCTGTTGTTGTAGAGAGGAGAACTAGGAAGCAGAAATGCTTTTGACTTGGGATATTTGGACATACACAAAGGATTCAGACATCAAGCCTACAATTGTACAGAGAATCATTAAGAATCGTGCTGGGTAGAGGAATCTTTAAGGCGAAACAGTTAGGTTTGGCCCAGCTTTTCTGTTGTTGTGATTACACGACACCTAATTGACTTGCGTTAAATGTTCGTACGATAAATGTTCGTTTTATTCCATTACTGAAAGACAGCCTCTCTTACAGTATCGGCTGGCCGCCCTCAACTGAGCAGGGGAGCCGGGACTAAGTAGTAATTGGGCAAGTAGTTGGGACTCCATGGGCTCAGGAGGGCTGACCCAATAGATGCTCAATAATGTTGGCAACGCAACCGGGCCTGGAATGGTCACAGCAACTGTGTACGGTTCTTTTTGGGCTTGCCCTCCAATGGACCTAACCCAAAAGGGCTGGTGGGGAGTAGATTGGAAAAATTGTGAAAATCCCACTAAGAACATTGTTGTCTGACCTGACCCTAACTGTTATTCAAAAAAATTGATTAGAACATTAGATGAATATTTATATATTAAGTATTTAAAATTTTCTAAAATAAATATTTAAGATATTTTAAATTAATTTTAATATAGAGAATTTCATAAAAAATTAAAATAAATTATTGTAATCACACGTTAAAAAAATAAAATTACTATAAATAATTCATTTCACTCATTTGTAACACATAATTTAATTGTAAATTTTTTATTTTAAAAAGCTCTCATTCTTTGGACTACATAACATTCCTGTTAATGGTGCCTGATAATAGGCTTTACCATTGCCGGCGGTTGCAGTAAAGATCCGTAGAAGAGAAATATGCTTGGTAGTTATATTATATTGACAGGTTAAAAAACAAAATAACTCCGTCAAATGGAAATAATTCGACTTGAGAGATCCAGAAGGCAACGGCCTATGGATTGCCGTGGACCCAAAAACAAAAAAACGAATAATAAAATAAACGAATCGACGCTTTTCTGGAACAACCCACTGGCCACCAAAATACCTCTCTTACAACCGACGGGAGCTGTCGGAATATCGAGATGTCTCGTCTAACCGAATGCCGGTGGTTTTTAGTGTTGAAAATGGTGAATATTAGAGAGCCAAAAAAATTTTCAAAAAAATTAAAGGATAAAATAGAAGGGCTGGTCGTCGAGCCACGGAAACGAAAGAAAATAGGGATGTCCACATCCTAGCAAGAAAATTAACGCCACCATATCAGCTATGTACAAAAATTAGAGTAAAAAATTTGGTCACAACCATGGCTAAGCATTTCAATATTAGGAGTGGTAGTGAGCCGGCAGGTTGTCCAGACTCAGGGAGTGAACTTCCATCTGTTTGGAACATTGCAATCTACTCTTTTCTTTTTCATCTTTACAGGGAAATGCATACTCATATTCAAAACCTGCACTAAAAAGAAAAAATGCCCCTCGTCGGTTCTACGGTAGTATATGCTATGAACGGAAAAGGAATGCAAGGCACACCATATTTGGGACAACCCAAATCTGCCATACAGCACAAGCTACAATTTTCACCCACTAGTGTGATCCTAAAGTTACTTTATTGTAGTCAGGAGGTTTGAGTCACAGATTTAGTTAATGTAAAAAGAAGGGTAATTCTTATATTTGATCCTTCGCCGAAGCTCACAGCGTGAGAGGTTCCATGCATCGAGCTACCCTTTTAGTCCTCTTTAAAGGACTGTCCAAGAATAATCAAGAATTTCAACCTTGACCTATGGTAAAGCTAACGGCATCCCTTGGCATGGATTAATCACTAATTTCAATAACATGACATGAACTTTGAGTAAGATTTTTGCTAAGAAATTTACGAATTGCCTAGAGACACGGAGATGTTGTTTATTGTGAACTTTGGGAAGAATAGAAGTAAATTGTTAGCAGAGAAGTATGGCAATAATGGAAGTAACAACCTGATTCCTTCAACTTGTTGCAGTAGTTCAGCGCCCAGAATCTTGTGTTCCTTCAGGCCCGTGACTGATGAATGTTATTGGACTTGACTGCACTTTTCTGTGTTGTTCTTTCCTTTCTTTTCTCTATTCCATTTCCATCTGTGTTCATGTCACTCACAATTGGCCCTGTGGCTGGGGCCAAAAACAAGAAAACGACTTTTGTTTCTTCTTCGATAAGACCGATCCCTAAATAGTAAGATGCTTCCCCTTTTATGTCCTTCTTCATCCATGATTGCTCTTCTTTATGTACACTTTATCACAAATACGCAAGTGTTATATCTTCTGATGTATAAGTCATGTTTCCTTGACACAATTTCATATACTTATGGTGATGTGATATTATTTATATTTGTTAATTCTTTTTAACCTTTACACATGGATTCCTTTCTGTGCTGGGTGGGTGAAAATTTTTTCCAGTGTATACCTCAGACTAATGTCGAGAATTCACCAACATCAACATCCTGAACTTGAGTCCAAAACTTAGAATTTTTCTTGGTGGGTTAAATCTTGGAAAATGGGAGAGAAAAGCTTAATAAGGTACAGGCTGGTGGGAGGGCATGGATTCTCATTTAATAATTATAGAACCAATCTTTGTCAAGCAACTTTATTTTAGGCATTGTGACTTGCTTTTCCAACATCCTCGAAATAATCATCTCCTTTTGTTCTCTTTTTTATATATAGAGCTCTAATCGATTTTGCATCCCTGAGCTTGAGCAAGGAAAGGTACATATCTCCCAAGGAAATTCCAAGGCAGAAGAAATGGGGAAGAGAGTATGTGGAGCATCAATGAAGCTATCGAAGACAAATGAAAACAAACAACTCAACAAACTGATGAAGGTGGTGCGTCCTAAGGTCCATATCACAGACAACTCAAGCTTCAAGAGTCTTGTTCAAGAGTTAACTGGCAATGGCACAGCACTATCATGGTTACCCCCCCATCTATGCCGCAAAAAGTTGAGAAAGTTGCGACTGTAGGCAGCGAAGATCCGGGTGAACAAGAAAGCAGCGTGGAAGTGTCCGATGATGCATCTGTCGAGTCCTGCAACATTCAATTTTGCAGTGCTGAAGGACCAAAATCAAATCAATCCCACAGCCAGCTTTTTTTCAATAGCCAATAATCAGATTACTTGACCATGAGTCAACAACAGGCAGATAAGTTAGCGTGCCAGGACATCGAGTCATGGCTGCTAGACATGGATCACCACCTGTCCTTTGGCAGTTTTATGACTATGAGTTGGCTGGGCTATTCTGAAGGTTTTGATTCTATTACTAGAACAATAAAAGGTAATTAATATCTTCGCCCTTTTTTTAGGTTTTTGCCTTTTTGTTGTACAATAGAGGGATCGAATATTGTCACAGCCCATTACCTTATCCCAAAAATAACATGGTGAAGTATGTAGTCCCCCCCTTTTTTTTTGAACGTGGGATTCCGTCGCATCTGGGCCGAAACCAAATGACCCTCCAATCAGAATAGAGTGCATGTTACCCTGAGAAACACTCGTGCGCTCCGTACCTAACACAGTTATCCCTTGCATCACGCCCCCTGCACAACGTTGCTCTTCTACCCTAAAGACAATGAGAATGACAGAGAAACACGCCAACGCTAAATGTCAAGAAATTTTTGGCGTGCTCTCTCAATTGTACCATCTCTTTCTTAGTCAATAATGCTATAAAAACCCTATGATCGCACCCTCACAAGATAAACCTAATCCACATATCCCCATCATTTTCATTCCATTAAAGAACTCTTATTGACTTGGACATTTGAAATTAACTGTAGCTTAACTCTGTACAGCTGTTTTTTCAGTTTTGTAAGTCACATGAACTTTGCCGGAAACCATCGTTATCACATTCTGAGAAGGAATTTCCTTTTTAACCCAACTCCCAAGAAATAGAAATTTATGGTCAAAAAAGAGAAACATAAATTCTCATATCCTGTCACCACGAGATATGAGCCATTCTTCCTGGCACTAATCTTGAAAGGTTGCAACGACTTGAGGATAATTGACTGCATCCAAATTTTTTATACTCACCACAAGGTTATTGAAAAGCTTACCAAATTTTTTATACTAATGGGCCCGAAACCAAATGACCCACCAATCAGAATTGAGGCATGGTATTTTTTTGACTTTCAAAAGTGAATCAAATTTTTTTGGGCTCTCATTTATGACGGACAATGTTTGAGATATGATAATATATGGTGCAAGACAACCTGCAAAAGATCGATTTGGCAATGAAATCACAGAGCTAGACCATTTTCCGTTACCTAGTTCCGTGTTTATTGGATTGCCTTATATTTCTGGCAGAAATATGTATACATACACATCCATACAAGGCCAAGAATATACAATCAAGATCACTGATGCATTAATATGGTGAACGCCATCTCTCTCACTGTCTCTCTCTCTCTCTCTCTCTCTCATTCATTGAATGGCTGACATTGAAGATGAAATTGGATTTACTTTTGATTGCAAGGTCATGAATTGGGATTTACTTTTGATTGCAATGTTTACTTTTGTGTCTCCCTGTCTATCTCTTTCATTCAGGTTCTCACTTGAATTTGATGTACTCTTTTTCTTCTCAGCACTCTGTCAATGACCAGCAACAGTGTAATCTTCCTAATTTGCCTGTAAAGCCAAAGTCCTTGGTATGCATTTCTTGCTTCAATCCTGCTTGTTTCTTAAACTTGCAAGAAACTCTGTCTGAGCTTGTGGTTTGAGTAATTTGCACATGATTATGGAATGTATTTGCAATGACAAACCAAGAAAAAAAAGTAGAATTTTTTGACCATGAGACTTCATAAAGATATTTTCTAGTTTCTGGTCCGAGATATTGACGTTTCACAATTACCGATCATGGGCTGTAAGATGTTCTACTGCATATATTTTCTTCTTCGAGATTGTTTTGACGAGAGAGTGACGTTTACATTGAACATATTTAATTTAGATCTAAACAGGTTCTAAGTAAGAGAAGAACTAACTACAAAGGATCGAAAATCTTATGCAAGAAAATGTTTAAAATGATTAAACTTCACACTAAATTTATCTAGTAATGGAAAAATAAGAAGAAAAAATTCATGCGAAACTATTTATTATCATTACTTTATAATTATTTTGCTGCAACAAGAGGCGAAATTGACCCACGTAACAGGAGAGGCTAATCGAAACTCAACAATACCAATACCATGTTATTGTGACTGATGTTCTGCTACTAATGGAACTTCTTTTCCCATCAGCGTTTGTCTCATCAGCGCTCAAAATTTGGCCCAAATGCCAACAAAAGAAGCCACAGTACTAATTGGTTGTCCCGAGGACCGGGGACGCAAGCTTTCTTCCTGAATTCTTCTAGTCAACCATCGCGTGGGACTGGAGTTTTTCTTCCAGGAAGGGCAGGCAATAAGGTGCAAGATGGCAAGAAGACAGGCATCACAGCTGTGCCGACAAATCATACACGCGTAGTACTCAGCTGTAATGTAAAGAAAATACAATAAATTGAAGGATATTAATTAAGAACAGTAATTACCGCTATCTGTAGGATCATATTATTTGCATCGATATAACCATATGGCATGTGTATGCATGCAGCTTGCTGTCCTGTTCTCCTCCCTGCGCACGTTCTTCGAGCTCTTAACCTCGAAGTGCACGAATCGGGCTTGCATATAACTCGTAGAGAAGGTTATGCTTCGTAACTTTCTTCTTATCACCCTCTGCGCATAGACCAAAGAGTGGTTGGTTTTAAGCAATTATTGTCATCTGCAGGCCCCAAGAATCACTCAACAAGTCAAGACTGCAATGGGGTCAATAAGACAAGCGGCCAGGAAGCATCAGGGCGCTGCCATACGCTACCCCAGAATGAGAATTGTTCAACAGAGATATTTCTTCCCGAAGAATGGACTTACTAGCTTAGGGATGGGCTATTATATATATTATACAAGCACACAACCAGACGCAGTCACAGTAACATGCCTACAATTCCTCCTAGATTTAACCGAGGTAAAACTTAAAAAACAGTTTTTGAACTCCTATCAAGTTGACAGTCGCGTAGATCCCCGCAATAGTGAGTAGCAAGCATAATTGAACCCCAAAGTGATATCATTTGAAGCAGAGGCATGAGGCGCCTTCTACTCAGTTATTCCTACAACGGTGCATTTTCTGAATACCTCTATATCAGCAATAGCCTGCCAACGTGTTTCCTTAGCGTTCAAATCCGAATAAGAATAGAAAGATCTCATTTTGTCCCTGAAATTGATGCAGTTTCTGTCCACTGTATTTACCGTCTTAGCGATGATAGTTCAATGGGGAATTTATTGATACAGCAATAGTAGTTCATTAGGCCGTATAAAAATAAGGCAATTTCCAAGCATATGGAAATAGAAATAAATGGACCTGACCGGCATGCTTAGCGACCCGGATGGCCAAAGTGGAAGAAACGGCAGCCTGCGCGCGACTTTGATTTGGAATCTTATTTCTTGTCATCTATGGCGGCGTAAAACCAAATCGAACACGAAGTCTCGGTCTAACTTCTATTTGCGGGAAACGCTTTCGAGTTCAATTGACTTCTTGGAACCCTTTAAAGGGTAATCACTTGAACTTGTACGATTATAATGCATTCGGGGGATTGCAAGATCAAAGAAGTAGTTTCGCAGTTTCGCAGCGTGCTACGCACGTGACGTGATGCACATGGAAAGACATTTTCTGTAAAACAGCTGGTTGCGAGCGAGACAAATCTGGGTTTTTCATAAATCCGGTCTTAAAAAGGCTCCAGATGCTACATAAGAGGTTCCAAGAACAACAGGCCTTTCGGGTCAAATCTTCGGGGGCAAGAGATCTCTTGAATGGGACCAATTGCATGAGTGCAATTCGCTTGCCTTTTCCATGACGCAACACATCCTGTTAGATATTAATTAATGTAAATTTTTTTAAAAAAATTCACAATTAATATATCAATTTCCGCATTTATAAATTTCATACCTAACATTTTTTTACTTGTATCTTTATATCATTTTTTTATGAAAATTAATTATTTAAGTATTATTAAATTTAAGTAATTTTTTGTTTGATTTTAATATTAATAAGTTTAGAATTTATTATAATGCTTTTGACATAAATTTTAAACTTTTGGAATCCCACATTAGCAAAAAAAAAAGAAAAGTCAAATTTCAAGTTAATAAAATAAAAAACACCAAAATATTACAAAATTATCATCTCAATGGTAACATGAAATCTTAAGAAGGGATTTAAAAACTATTCGATTGAAAACTAACACATACTTTAATCAAAAGGTTATGCTTCAAACCAAAGACTCTCGCGACCCCCCCCCCCCCCCCCCCAAATTGGAGTGCCTTTTTCTTCTATGCCACAATGACAATAAAAAAAATAATAAAAATTGCACGATAACTTATCAAAATAAATAAATAAATACTCCACCTTAAAGGTCTTAGAGGGGTTAGGTTTCGTAGAGCAAATGATGAACTCGACATAATTGACCTTAATGACCGTTGTCAAACATAGCAAAAGTTTTGGCATATAGCCGGAATCTTAGCAGAAAATGGGCGGAAGAAACATAATAACAAAGAGCGGCACATGTTATTTTGGAACTAACATGCATGTATAAATCGCAATCTCTTTTAATATAATAATCTTTATGTATGTGTGGTAATGTAAGGAAAGGAATGTCTTAATACATTTGGTAAGGTAAGGTGTTACTAGCAATTAGCTATCCAAAATAGCACCGTCCAACATGAATTGGACTATATCTGATAAAATCAAAAGTTTTATTGCGCAGCTACGCAATTGAGATGCATGAATTAAAACGTAGCAAGTTTGAGCTTTTGGTTGTAATTAATTTTTAATGTCAATTGTTAACTGTAGTTGACCCACAATTCATTGAGCAGCATACTAAATTTATAACCAATTATTTAAATTCACAATTAATAACATAAATTTTGTGCATTCATTTTTCTCGTTGCATATCTATGAAGTTTCATATATATATATATATTCTTTTCTTTTTTGCTCTCTACAATAATAATCAAATTCTTCTACGTGCTCCTTTTGCCCGGCCCCCGGGGGGGGGGTGTCCATAGCATTTTTTGAAAATAAAAATCAGTTGGCACTCTATGGTGATGGATGTTTTCTCTCGTGTGTGCAATATATTCATCAAGCCAAATCTCCGATTACATTTCGCGATAATTATTTGAAAGTTAATTTAATACTTAAGGAATAAATGCATAAGCAAGCATTGGGCTGAGTGTAACGTTAGGAACATCAATTAAACTTTTATATAAAGCATGTGATATTATAAAATCAGGGGCGCATCATGTTAGACGGTGGAGACGAAAAGTGATTAAAGCACATTAAATTACTCTCGGGATACAAGCAGACAGAGTCAGAGGAAGAAGAGGACAATTTGGTAAGTACACTTACACTTGATGGAAATACTAGATTTGGTGTTCCCTCCAGCTGGAGCTGGCTTCTCTCTCTCTCTCTCTCTCTCTCTCTCTCCATCTCTCTGTCCTTTTTTGTTTTTTTTTTTTCCAGTTTACTTTTGTTATGCTGGGTTTCCATTACAATTTTTCTATGCCTGGTTATAATTGCCACCTCGCCTCTCTTCAATTTTCCTTTTCCTTTACTGTTTCTCTCTCCTTCCCGGCTATCTAAGAGGCCGCTCCCTCCTCTCTGCAAGACCCGCCAACCATTTACCCCATCACAGCCTTTTGGCCCTTAAATCAACCATCTTTACCCGCAACACACACACACACTCTCTCTCGCTACGCATTTTGCCTTGAAAGATTAGATTTTTGTCTGTTGTTATTTGCCATTTCTCTTTTTTATCATTTGCTGAACTCTCTTTTTTTTTTCGGCCCACTGAAAGGGCAAAACTTGTGCTTTTAAACTACTACTACTCTCTACAACTCTGCCCTTTTGGGGAATTTGGGTTTTGGTCGGCTGGTGATATTTCAGAGCTGCCTTGGCCTATTTATGCTTATAGAGCCTCACTGGCTTCCAAAACGAGAATTTCTTATTTTGTTCTGGGTGCATAAGGAAGATTATCATTGGGGTTAGCTGAGGCCCTTGGGTCACTGCAAAGGTAAATGCTTTTTACTTTTTCCCTTTTTTTCCTGTGAATTTTAAGTGCTTTCTTTTATTTTCCTTGTACGGACTTTATGCAGTTTGAAGGGTTCACATTTCTCTCTTATATGTTTCTTACTTGGATCATAAGTGATGCTTTTTGAGAAGTTATTCCTTTCCACGCGGTTTTTTGGGATTTTTTATTTGAATGTTTTCGACTTGTGGGTTTTGTTTTGTTTTCTTGTTGTTTTTAATCTTTTTGGTTTTTGGATCAGAGGGTTTTCAATGGAGATGACTTGTGGATTTTGATAGCACTAGCCCTCTAGTGCTAATGCATTTGAACTTCTTTAAACACAGTTCTTGATTTTCTTTTATATCTCTGTTTATTTATTTCTCTTTCCTGGATGATTCCTTTTGTGGGGTAAGTCAAAATCTAATTCATAGTGCTTTGAAATAAATGAATTTCATCTCCTTTTCCCTCTTAGCGAGTGTTAACTTTGGTTTTGAGCATCACCTTTATCCATAGTGCTAAAATGAGAAAAAGAAAAAAAAAATCTAAGAATTTTGGAAATTTCAGATACTAGTTACCTTTTTTCATGTAAACAGAGTTGCATGACATGCTTATGGTATCCAGGTGCAAGTTGGGAATACATTCCTTGTTTTCATAAACAAAGAGCAGCAAGTAAGTTTTTCCCTTCTGGAGGATCAGAGATGTCGACTGATAGCTTAAGTGCCCAAATGTGGAAGAAAACTTCATTTTTAGGTTTAAAACTATGGGTTCTGATTGGACTCTTTGTAGGAGGATTTATAGTTCTAATTCTTTTTATGTTATCCGTATGGTTCATATATCAATGGAAATCTAGAAAATCAGTGGACAAATTCTCCCTTTCTCAGATTCCAAATGTGTCAAAGGATATCAAGGTTGACAGGGTTGGGGGTCAGAGTTCCAATGATCACCCTGAAAGTTTATTCCTTAATGTCCAGGATAAATCAAGTGATAAAAATTCTGAGAAGATGTTGGTTCATTTGCGAATGAGTAAATCAAGTGATCCTGATAAAATCAGCCAATGCAGCTCAATCTATCATCATGAGAGAGCTTGCAGCTCAGTTTCCGGGGAAGAAGGAAGCTCTGGTACTGTGCGGAAGCAGTCTGCACTTGTGACAGCATCCCCACTAATTGGCTTGCCAGAAATTTCACATCTTGGATGGGGTCACTGGTTTACTCTCAGGGACATCCAGTTTGCAACAAGTCATTTTGCACCGAAGAATGTACTTGGTGAGGGTGGATATGGGGTTGTTTACTGGGGTAGGCTAATCAATGGAACTGAAGTAGCTGTTAAGAAGCTTCTTAACAATATGTAAGAGTACTTCAAATATGCTTTTATGATGCTGCTATATATCATTTTAATGATTAGTTCTATGTTGACATTTTCAGGGGACAGGCAGAGAAAGAATTTAGGGCAGAAGTAGAAGCACTTGGTAATGTTCAACATAAGAATCTTGTCCGTCTTCTTGGCTACCATATTGAAGGGGTTCACAGGTGTGATCAATTGTTGTTACATAAATTGAGTTGTTTTTCTCTCCTTATGCTTACTAAAGTCATGTTTAGCGGCATTAGGCTCTGTATCATGCTATTTATTGCATGAAGTTTTTTATAATGTTACAAGTTCTTATTCTGTCCTCCTTGAGCTCTGGCTTTAAGTCTCAGGTACATAACTTTTCTGGCCTTTTATTGTATAGGATGTTGGTCTATGAATATGTAAATAATGGCAACTTAGAACAATGGCTACATGGGGCAATGCATCATTATGGGTACCCTTACTGGGGAGGCTCGAATGAAGGTTCTTCTGGGTACTGCTAAAGCGTAAGTCCACTTTGCTCCATGCCTTTCAGTTAAATAGAATTAGAATCAAATGCCTAAAATAAGCACTCTTAGTTGCATTTGTAGCAATACATAAGCTAAGCCAATTTTAATCGATTAGCTTTCTCTAACTCAGTTGAACTCAACCAAGCTTTTGTTCCAAAATTCAAATAAATAGGGTGGCCTTCTCTAAGATAAGTTCCAATTCACGCACAATTTTTCCTCTTATTTGTTTTTCTTTTTGGAATTTTAATATTCTTCAACCTTCTTACAGTTATACCTAATGATAGAAATTATAATGAATTTTGTTTTTTGAAACTGTAAAGAAAGACAAAATCGTTGTTCTTAAATTTGTTTTCAGGCTCGCTTATTTGCACGAGGCAATAGAACCAAAGGTTGTTCACCGGGATATAAAGTCAAGCAACATCTTAATTGATGATGACTTCAATGCCAAAGTTTCTGATTTTGGGCTGGCCAAGCTTTTGGGCTCAGTAGAGACTCACATAGCAACCCGAGTTATGGGTACACTTGGGTATGATATTGTTGTTTAGGGTTTAGGGTTGTGTAATGGAGAAGGTTACATTGCAGCTAGATCATGTGGCAAATATCCCCTCACTGGTATTGTTTTGAAAATCCAGGTATGTTGCACCGGAATATGCCAATACTGGCTTGTTAAATGAAAAGAGTGATACTTACAGTTTTGGTGTCCTGCTGCTAGAAGCAGTAACTGGAAGGGAGCCTGTGGACTATGGCCGGCCTTCTAATGAGGTACTCTGATACGGTGACTTCTAACGTTAAGTTTTCCTTTACACAGACATTTCCCCTTTTACCTTTGGCAGCTTACGAAATTTCTCATAAAAGTTATTACTGAGCACGCCGAATGTAAAAAGTAGGTCAATCTTGTGGAGTGGCTAAAGATGATGGTGGGGACAAGAAGATTTGAGGAAATTATAGATCCAAACCTTGAACATAAACCGGCAACAAGGTTACTGAAACGTGTTCTTTTGGTTGCCCTTAGATGCGTTGATCCCGACGCAGAAAAAAGACCAAAATTAAGTCAGATTGTACGGATGCTTGAAGCTGACGAATACCCATTTCGCGAGGTATGATCGATTACCTTTCAGGTTTCTTCGTTTTGACATGTTTTTTGGACCAATCACTTGACGCAGACAATCAGTTTTGGAATAGAGAAGGTCTGTTAAATGATCGTGCAAGCATTTTCAGGATTGGAGAAAGAGAAAGAGTCTGCTACAGGCATGGATATCAAATCAATGAATGAGACAACTGATGTTGAAGACAAGGATGGGGATTCAGGAAGCCATAGGTTAGAAAACTTGTGAATTCGACTGACAAGAATGACCGGAGATCAATTACTTCTTGCCTGTCAGCGACAAACCTTTCAGTAGGTCATGACAATACGAAGTTAAAATTTTGTATTTCTGTACGCAGGAGCGAGGAAGCGGATGCAAGATATCCCACAGTTGAAGAACATGTAGGCCATTTCGTCTGATGCTGCCAGACGGGACGCGCACATCTCCGTGAATAGTTGAATATGAGTGCTTAATTTTGCAAAAAAAAAAAAAAACAAAAAAAAAAAAAAAAAATAACATACATATGAAGAGAGAGAGAGAGTCATTACACAGTTTGATTTCTGAGTCTTAATGTGCTTTCATTTTACATAGGATCACAATGACGTTTCATTCTCATGGGGTGGTAAACAAATTATTAATGCAATCATGCTGGCAGCTTCTTTCATATATCTTGCTGAGATCCTTCACCATGATTTTTATGGCCATGCATTAATTACGAATTGGCTTGGCAAATTGGTAATAAGAGTTCAAGTTGTGGGATTAAACTGCATGTTAAGGATTGAGACCCAGTAGTCTTGATTCAGAGTCCATCAATCGCCTTTAAAAGTGGACCCGCGGTGGCTTGAGAAAGGGGAAAAAATTGGAGCAGTTGATGGTGTCAGTAGGAAAAAGAAAACAATTCCGCTCGCCTCTTTGCCTTTCGACGCAAGATCATGCATATGGGCATGGCCAACGCGGCCTCAATTGTTTGAAATGGGAGCACTTCACGGCTTTTGACCCATTTGTCCTAAATTGGACATCCAACGGTCTTATGTAGGTGTAAGCAGACTGAGAATGTAGGTGTGCGATAATCCCCAGACAGCTTCGTCTTGGCGTCCTTTCTCTCTGAGGTTAAAGGTAGTAGGCTACCTGTGATGCTTGCACTTGGCCATTGGACCAGCCTCCCACGACGACTGCATCTTTGGTCGACGTTCAATGGCAGGTCTCTTTCAGACCTTTTTTATTTTTTATTAAAATAGATTGTAACTTACAAATATTTTTTTTGTTTTTTTAAATCTCAAGTTTTTTTAATAAAAAATTTTAATATTAAGACCCAATATTATTTAAATTATTAATTATTAAAGTGTTTTTAATGAACACTTTTCGGGCGTAATCTTTGACTCCAGCATTGACGGTGGTATGTGCAAGCTCTAATCGGAAGAGCACATTTTTATCGAACTTTTATGGGCGCATCCGTTTTGGGGGCGAAAAAGCAATTATGTCAACAGCAACGTTCGGATTGGAACATGGTACTACTACCGTTGTCAAAGCTACAGAGCAAAAAGAGTAATTTTATTTATTTTTTAATTTCTCTCGCGAGGCGATTGAAGCTCACGCATTCTAACGAAGTTTACATAACTACCAGAATTTTTTTTTTTAAAAAAAAAATAGCAAATTACAATAAAGTCCTTGAAGCGTCACATGGTGCATAACGCCATTGCCTTTTCAAGATCCGTGAAGGACTCGGGCAACATTCGCCCCAACTCCGAGAAGAAAAGGTCAAAAATTTGTGGGGCTCGGCCGTCGATGAGGGCCTCTCTATGACGGAGGCCGAGAGCTTTAACACAACTGGGCTTCTCGTCCTCGTAGCATATCTGTGAAATGTATGGGGCTATGGCTTTAATTGATTTATGCTTAGGCTTTCAATTGCCCATTTTTGATTGTTAGTTAGTTTACAAAGTCTGGCTCATTTGCCGAGCCCTGCACGAGTCAATAGGCCCACTTTCGGCAGCTAACCCAAGCAGCCATTTGAACCTCAGTAAGTGTAGCTACTCAGTGATGCTCTTTTTATAATTAAACAATTTGGGTACTAACATACTTACCAAAATTGACTAGCTCAAAATGTAATTCAAGAAACTCATTTTTTTATTTTTGTTGGAATATATATATAGGACAAGATCGTATTTAGTGGTTCGAATTCAAATCATTGAGACTTTAGTTATTACTAACACACAAAACAGTCAAAAATACAGTTGCACATCACTTTCAGTTTCAAGAGACCAGAATTCTAATGCTTCTCAGGTATGCTAATTTATTAGCTCCTTAACTTATGGTACTTTGTAAAAGGTCCACCATTTTCAGTACTTGTCTAGGGCTCAATGTGCGCATGCACTAGAATATTGCAAACCTGCTATCTGATACACATAGGTGAAAGACTTTCTTCGACAAGAATCGCACCCTTTTCCACACGGTTTCTGAAGATACCCTGAAACCGAGGAGAGGATGACTTTGAGATGATATTCCACTTGTCTAAACGGGACCATTAATCATTTAATTTCGTCCGCGTTTTCTATAGGGTTACGTTGGCTTCATTTTGAATTTGATTAAGAACTTGAATCATTGAAACATATTTCAACGAGAGTGATTTATACCACAAATAATTATTTGGGCGATGTACAAGAGTACTCCAAGGCCTAGGTACGTTCACAAAGCCTACCATTCCCATTGTTCTTTGTTGTATCGCTTTCCTAGAAAAAAAAAAAAAACAAATATGCTATTCTTGCACATCTGTCTCCAATCATTCAAACTGCTAAGATTTTCTCGAATCTGACTAATCATACTAAAATTTACCCGAATCAAAATTTGTCAACCATTATACTCATATGTTGATATTTTAAATCAAAGCTAGTATAAGAAGTATACAGAGAACGACGAAGCCAGACTTAGAAATTTGTGTTTTTTTTTTTTTAATACTTTTACCATTCTGACTTTAATGATATGAAAAAGAAAGGTTAAACAAAAAAAATTGTGGATTATGGCACGAACGAACCGACAAAGGGGGAGTTAAAGTTAACTACCCTGGAAGACCAATAGAGTTAGAACCTGGAAAACTAAACAAACACATATTACTGGTCTCTGCCATGGTGTGTATATTTTTTTTAAAGGGTTTGATGTCATGGCTTTCTCATGTTACAATCCTGCTTTGGTAATGGTCAATGCTTCTTCTTTTACTGGAATTATATAATGTGAAACAATGGTGAAATAAATTGTCAACCATGCATGGGATGTGAAGAGGTCAGGGTTTAATCAAAAGAGATTGTCAAGCATAAGCTACACACTAAACCAATAGAGTAACGCACAATATCATTTCTAGTTTGGGTTGGTATTTTAACGTGTTAGCTTTGAGCCTTTTTGTATGTCATTGTTAACTTGGCCATGGACTAACAAAGGTTTTAACTTTCCATCACAAATATTGCAATCAACGCCACAAATGCAGCCACAAATTGCAGCAGCAATATTTACTCCGATTGTACTACCGCACTTCCAATTGCAATTGCAATTGCAGACACATCACGAACTCTGACCGTTGGTCACTTTGGAAATTTTGCTTTGTTTTCTGTATTCTCACATTAAATGGCCTAACAAAATTTTCGTCGAATTTATTGATGCGATTTCCTTTGCATTTTGATTGGGAAGGGCAAAATAGAATGACAATTGTTGTAACCTCCTCAACTCTTCCTTTGGGAAAAAAGCATGTCCACTCCACATTGTACATTTTACATATAAAAGACCAATCAGCCTTAAAGATCACTCCCATTTTATCATCGCAACTTCACCTTCGAGCATGCTAAATCGTGCTGCCACCATATTTATTATACTGTCTCAGCATGTACCCAATTATTGTACTCCTATTATCACCATCCCCTATCAATTAGAGCCCCTTTCCCGATTATTAAAGCAAACTGACATTTCTTGAATTGGAAAACAACACCATTCACTTGGGGGGTTTTATATGAGATTGAGTAGAATAGATGGACAATAGACATGGAGTATACAACAAGAATCCAACAAGTCAGCAATATGCATTAAATGCTCTATGTGAGCTCCATACTGGTATTAGCTCATCCATAAATATCTTGATCGATTTAAATACAATAAGAGAGATCGCCGGGGAGAACTCCGATCATGGATTACGGCTGCTGTTTATTGATGAAGCCGGATGTAACTAGATCTTGCAGTAAGCCATGATGGTCAGGAACATGGAGTAGCTGCTGCTGTGGAGGGAAGTTTTGATAGAACATGGAACTTGGGTCCCCTTGCCCGGTGGGCGGAAGCAAGCAAGTCAGGAACTCTGGGGGGAAGGTTGGTCCCATTGAGCTCGACGCCATAACGGAAGGTGACAGCATTCCAGCAGCATTGCCCCGGAGAGTTGCCGGGCAGTGATGGTTGTGCTGCCCTTCATATGTTGTGATGACAATTGTTGGGTCTTGGAATGATCTCTCAACGCGTTTCTTGACTATGCATTTCTGACTTGTGCATCTGTAATAACTCCTGCAATGGCCCAAAAAAAAAAAAAAAACGAAAAGGACAATGAGATTTCCAAAAACTCGTTCATTATACGCCTTTACGCTCTCAGTTAAAGTCGAGCCTAAAAGCCACGTCTTTGAGATTCACCACCTTGCATTTAGAGTGCAATTAGGGTTGCAACGCAACTTGGTGTCCTAAATTTGCTATAATACTGATTTTGACCACATATTTGAAACTTCATGTCCTCCAAGTATGTAATACTAATGAAATCAAAAGGTCTGGTTCTTCTTTTTTTTTTTTTTTTTTCTTTTTTGTTCATTGCACCTCAATCTGATGATGAAGTAATTGTATGAATCACCCTGCAGACGGTGAGGACATGAATACAACAAAAGACTTGAATCAGTCGGTGGCGTTATCAGGTACAAGTTGTGGTTGAGAGAAAGTAGCGCGAAATGTATGTAAATGAATTTACACATAGCAAAACCATTGAACTATTCAAATATGTCGACTGACACTTCGTGAGCTTTATCAAGCAGCAAGCAAATGTTGACATTTTTGGTGTTCACTTAACTCTTTCTACCAAATATCCTTTTTGATATGTGAATAATGCAAATGCATATATCGTGCAATGAATTTCTTGGGGCAATCAAGCGATTTTTTTTTTTAAAGAGAAAAAGGAGAGAAGAAAACCTCGGATAAGGACTATTCTTCACTGCCTTCTGTCCGTACTTTCTCCACCTGTATCCATCCTCAAGATGATCAACCTCACTTTTGGTCAAGAAGGCAAACCGTGGCTCTCTTTGCCTTTTCTCCTCCTTTTTTGGCTTATTCCTGGTAAATTGAGATACAAAAGTCAAGATTGAGTACAAGTCAGATCTTAGAAATCTAGGCATACGTGTGATGGAGATCGATTTATATATGTGTTAGAACTGAGACCTCACCCAACAAGTTTATACTTTGGATGATAATATCCACCCATTTGCGTTTCTTCACATATGGCAGTATGTGCTAGGGTTTCTAAGAGCATCCAAAGAGTTGTGGATGCAGGAATGATTGAAGGGAAATATCCTTCTATATTCCTCGCACTCGATTGACATAGGGAAAGTCTTGTTATCTATTAAGATTTGGAAAGACTAAGGAAAATACAGTAAGGAAATTCAAAAAAAAAAAAAAAAAAGGAAGAAGAAGAAAATAAAAATTGCACAGTGAAACTGTTGTTATCTAGTTATATGGAAGAAGACTTTGTGAGTCTACCTTGGCAAATTAATATGACATGCACATATCAAACCCCATTAATTATTAATCTATATTAAAAAGCAAGACAAAAACAGGAGATCTTAAGAGCTCGTTAATTAAACTCTATTCGAGAGGTCGCCCATGGAACAAACCAATTAAAGAGAGTTCAGAACCTACACTTTCTTAGACCTCTCATCCCCACCTTGCTCGATCTCATTCGGCTGTTTATCCTTCTTGCTCTTCCCGGAATCTTCCTCGGCGGCTGCATCATTAGAGGAAGAAGATATGGAAGAATTGGGCGTGGAGGGGTTATCGGTAGTCGCTGCTGATTCTCCAGCACCCGCAACAGTTTTCTTTGAACTATCTTCAATGGGACTGATCACCTCAGATGACGAGCAGGACAAGTTAAAGGCTCTTGATAAGGTGTTGTAGTCCATGGAGCCTTGCAAGCAGTCAGTGAAGCTCAAACAGGAGGGATCAAGGCCCTGTAAGTTTGTTGTGGGTGTTGGTTGATTATTGTACATGGACGGATTCTCACTAAAGAATGGGAAGATTGATCCTGCCCCAGCAGGCCGGCCTGCTCCATGCTGGTTGTAGAAAAAGGGATCATAGCGGTACGGATCTTCCTTTTCATTTGAC
Organism: Ceriops zippeliana; assembly: GCA_037897445.1. Classification (NCBI taxonomy): domain Eukaryota; kingdom Viridiplantae; phylum Streptophyta; class Magnoliopsida; order Malpighiales; family Rhizophoraceae; genus Ceriops; species Ceriops zippeliana. The sequence goes on along the minus strand of JBAPLH010000104.1, from coordinate 3,145,528 downwards.
ATTGAAGAAGAGCCAAAAAAAAAAAAAAAACAGAGAGATAGAGAGAGAGGAAACAAAGAAAAAGGGGGAGAAACAAAAAGAGAGGAGAAGGAAAGAAATACGGCCACCACTGAAAGGACTAGAAGGTGGGGAGGGAGCTTGAATTATGGAGTCTACTAAATTTGCTCTTATAGGAAAAGGACTTTTGTGTTAAGACACATGTTCTACTTTTTTCAAGAGAGAAATAATGAGAGAGAGAGAGAGAGAGAGAGAGAGAGAGGGGGGGGTTGATTTTTACTTGGACGATAGGTTTGGCTAATTTCCACTCTTATCCCATAGTTGTTAAATCAAATATCAAACCCATCATTTGGTCAAAAGTCACAGTTAAGTATAGAAATGATCAATTTGATTAACGTTGCCTTGCGCCAATTGGCAACGAGAATTTAATCCTCGATAGGGCTCCTCGATAGGGCGCATCATTAGAACTACGCACCTATGATATGCTATTTCCGCCTGTTTAGTCCAACGCTAAAAATTTTCACGAATCCTCGTGTTACCGCTGTCTTGATTTTTCCGATAGGGCGTGGTTTCGTGGACAGAGTAAATGGGCCAGACCATACCCCTAAGTGACCTAGTTCTACATATTAAAAAATAAAAATTTGAAATTTTCAAAAGAAAACGCATAATTTTTTATTTTGTAGGATCCACGTACACATTTACTCCGCCTCTCCTCTGTTCCCTCCTGCCCGTGCACCAACATTTTTCTTTCTAGATATTACACCCACTTTATTTTTTTTTTTTTAATGAAAAATGACACTGAAAGCGGTGTTAAGGTTTATTAATGGATAATATCACTTGAACTTGTATAGGATTTAATCGTATATCCGATAAATTGGTTTTGACTAAAATTTAAATTCGAGACTTTTGTCCTTAAAAAAATGATTAGTTGTGATGAAATCTACTCATAAAATTATTAGATCCCATTATATTTAGTGCAAAAGTTTTAGCACAATTCTTAAAACTCCCTAACGATACTCTTTTATAATGTTATTCTGTTCAGTATTGTCTCGAAAGAGTCTCTAATTAAGAAGTGTTAAGAAGGATTTCCATGTACCTATGTGCTCTTTCCCAAATGTCAATCAATAATAATATATTTACAATGTTTTTTTCCAGCCAGAAATTTCCTCTCCTAAATACCAAAACCAGTTTAGTAAATCTCTTCTAAATGACTAGCCGTCAATTATTGAAAATTTCTCTTTCAAGAGAATTTAAAGAAACGGGAAAGAAAAATTACGCCCTCAACCGATAGAAGAAGGGCGAGGAAACAAGGGTATCCAATTGGGTCGTTATATTTCATGCGAGAAAAAGGATGAAGGAAAAATGGAAACGAAAAGAGGGAAAAATTGATGTTAGACAAGGACAGAAGAAGATTAGCTGAACCCATTCTTACGGTAGAGATAAGAACAAAAATGAATGGATCTTGGGTTAACCATACACAATACCAGTAGTCTAGTAAATAACAATAATAATGATAATAATAATAAAAAACACATTTTAAGAATTTAATAAGATATTTTAAACTCATTAATATTAAAAGTAAATTAAAATTTTCATTTAATTTAATAAAGACTGAATGAGACATAAAAAGTAAATAAAAAAATTATATACCTACAATATGTATTTTTATATATATATATAAAAAAAGAAATAAAAAGGAGTGAGACAAAGTCAGCGAATGTAATAAAGTGGGAGCGGGCACTCGCAAAGGGACTGACTGGTCAATGTTTTCAATGTTACGGTTTCAATTTGGAGGCATCGGCTGGCACGTGTCTGGTATTGGGCACCGTCATTTGACTCGGCTGGCACGTGGGATGGGCATTCAAATATCCCTCTTCTCTCTTCTCTCTTCCGACCAATTATTGTATAGTATACTATGCATTGCTGATTGGGCCGTGGCGTCAGCTTTCGCATCCCCCCGTCTCCGTTACCTACCGATTTTTGCGGCTTACTTTTTACCATTTGTTTCACTCAAAAATAATGAGAAAAAAAAACTGAAAAATAAAAGCCCTATGGCTAGTCAAATCATAGCTTCTCCACAAGAACCTTGCGGCCTGTCTTTCCCTCGTGGTGGGACCATCCGTTTTCTATATTCTTTTCTTCTTCTTTATATATATATATATATATATATATATATATGTATTGTAATATCTGTTTCTAATTTTGTATTTGTAGGCATGCAATTCGCTATTATCTTTTGTAATTAAATATGAAATCTGGTTTCACAAGCAACTGCATGTCTAATTTTTTCACTGATCTGTGTCGATAGTTTTCTCCCATAACAAAAATTCTTAAAAGTAGCCCTTCTTTCAAGTAATTTTGGGTTCAGTAAGGGGGGAGATTTTGCCTTTGGCGGAAAAACCTCGTATAAATTATGTACATACAAACTTGGCAGATACCCAATGTAATTTTCCAGTCAAATTCGTGGTCTTTGAGCACAAGTCCTTAACATGTTCCCCAAATTCTTCTTTCCCACCCAAAGGACCAAAAAGCCCAAAAAAAAAAAAAAGGTTGGTTCCGATTGTCACTCAACTCCCAAGTGCCCAGCATTTTTCATGGATTATTACGATTTAGAGAAGTTTGGTTAAACTCAAATTTTCAGTCCTGAAACAATCTCAGGAGCCCATTGGTGATAGACTTTATTTTCTTACTTCCGCCGTCTCTACTCTCGACTCTTCTGATGTTCTTTTGTAATGCAGAGTCAACGTGAGTCTCTTGCAACACAAAAATTAATGAAAAGCGTTACTATCCCTAGTTAACGGCATTTTTTAAGGGTGCGCTTTCCCTACAAGTATGGCTGCGTGTGCAAATTCAAATTCCGATATTTTCAAGAGTTATTCTGCGATTGATTTTGCTGAACCAACACAACGATTTGGGTTTAACGGTTCGACCAAATTTAACCATTCCTTTAAATGATGGTGCAGTGACCATCCTTCATCCCCCCCCCCCCTCCTCCTTTTTTTTTTTTTTTTTTTTTTGGTTCTGATAATTACCTTTCTTTATCAACTTATCTGGCCTATTGTGATGTTAAGGATGCCATGTCTCAGCATCCAGCGAAGGATCGAATAAAAACCAAACATATATGATTGCATTTAGCGAAGTATCAATGTCAAAGTCAATTTATACAGCTGCTTATAAAATTCTAGACTTTGCAATTTGGTTGCGGCAAGTAACACATGCTTTGCTTTTCTTTTTGAAGCGGCAGGGCGTGCGCCTGATGGGAAATCCGTCCAACTTGCATTGCGGCAAACTAGTGGTTCGGACACAAAATTGTCCTGACAGGCCGCCATTTGATTTATGCCCATGAAAATGTTGGGGGGGCGGGGGCGTTCCTATTTTCTGTAAGCAAATTATCGCGCCAACGACTTCCAGTGCAATCAAAGACTAGAAAATCTTTGCTATTTTGAATTGGCATAAAGGAATTCGTATACTCATTTTAGGAGGCTTATTCTAATTGAATTATTATTTCCCACACATATCGTGACATTGATCTTACTGATCCTACATCATATGCATGTTGGAAAGTTTTTGAACTTTTGTAAGTTGAGTCAGCTTTTTAAAAATCGTAAGACCATCTCCATCTTGGTCAAATGAACAATTCCTCTCTTAATTTAATTGGACCGAGCTCCTACGCGATGCCTTGGAAATTCAAGGGGAACGACTGGACTGAATCTCATTTATGTTACTTTCGTACTTGCATGATTGCATATTTGAGCAAATTCCGAGAGACTTATAATAGCATACTGAAACAATCTGAGTTAAAGATTACTTTTTTATATTCGAGTCACAGATCGCTTTTATATTACTGTAAGAGGATACAATGATGCTGAAATCAATTTTGAATGAGAGCATGCCCCAGTAGGAGCAATGAGTAGCAATGTCTAATCTGATCGTGTGAGGACTGGAATAATTTAAGACGACAGACATTTCAACAAAATGGGGGCGAAAAAAGGCTAATTCAAAAGTAACGATGAGGAGATTGAGATTGTTGACTTTACTAGCTCTTTTCATTCATATGAGAATACACTGGCATGATTCTTGTTCTTGGAATTTTTGGCTGAGGTTTTGATCAAACGAGGCCGTACTGGCACGTTATTTGGTAGTTTTCTTTTTCCCTAGAGGCAGAAATCCGATTTAACAACATAATTATTCTTTGGAAATTAGGCTTAATGTAAGCTCGGCAGAGAAGCCATCCATGTGGACACACAGTCCTTAGAGAATTGTATTGTTGATGAAAATATATAAATAATAATAATAAAAAAGGAAAATAATAGTCAAAGAAAGGCATGCACCCACGCAAGAACAAAAATAGTTGCCGCCAAAAGAAGTAAAATAAATCAAGAAGAGTCCTATCTATCAAACAGATACGGTCACTTTTCCTGACATTATTCAGGCACAAATGAGCAACTTGCTTGTGAAATCGCAACATTTACAAATTCAAACGTATGCCACATGCCTGAGGTATAATTCTGCAGTTGAAAACGACCAGAAAAAAAAAAAAGATTATTAGACAAAATATCACTGTCAGCGTGTTTGAACGTATTTCGTGGGTGGTGATCTAGCTGTTTTTGAGTTAGGCATATGATTTTTTTTTTTTTTTTATCATTATAAATATAGCTTGCCTAACATGCCAAAGAATCAAAATTTATCTTGCTGTCTAAGAAATAATTAGTGCCAATCTAGATATTTATTGCCACCAATTTCTTTGTTTTTTTTTTCTTCTTTTTTTCCCTTATGAATGCGTGTCGGTGTCAGCGAGCGCGCGCGAGAGAGAGAGAGAGAGATTTTAATCCGAGGAATCTAGCGGAGGTTTCCGATAGCCAATCAACAACAAATACTGGTTAAGCTATTTTTATAGTTAAATCGTTAGAGGTATCCAACAAATTAATCAAGATATTAGTGAAATGCAAAGCTTGGCCGCTGCGCGTAGCTAATTAAACTTTAGGGTCACTGTCCATGGAACAATCGTTTTGGCCTTTTGCGATGAAATCTTGGTTTTCGTTTCTTGAGTAATGTCAGTTTCTTAGTCCATCTTGGGTTATTTCTTAAACTGAATTGGGTTCACTTTTTCTAGCGCCACCATGCGCGGAGCACGCAAAGGTAAAATCTTATTAGACACCTTTGAAACTAGTTAACGTACAACAGGTTTTTTTTTTTTTTTTTTTCGGTTTATATATTCACTTGCATGTTTTGAACCATTCTTGACCGTGGCCTTATACGATGGGAAATGGGAATCTATTCATCTCCAAGCTACTTCCTATTGAATTATCAAATTAAAAAATATATATATCTTCTCAATAATTATTTGAACGTCTATTTTATTGATGGAGATATTATTATTTAGAAAGAAGATAACATAAATGGATAATAACACCAAATTGTAATTTATTAGACAAAGTTGACTAGAATTCATGCTTTTGTGCTCGAATCCAGGCTCACAAAGGTCAAAATTAACTTGTAGACTATTCTTTTAGCAGTTTTTAAATGGGTAGTTGCTTGATTCCATGGCATCACGGTATAGATTAGAGGGAGAAGATAAAGATGGGGATTTTGACTTGCATACAGACTTTTGTTTTATTTTTATCAATTTCCTTCAATAAGATATTAGAATCATATTACATTATTGGGGGAAATGTCACGTAAATTTGTATATGTTTTTATTTTTGCAGCCTTCAGTTCCTATCTAAGCAAAGCATGTAGGTCATTTATATGGAAAATTGGTTGGTAGGATGCAAGAGTTCGGAATTCAAAGAAAAATTACTGATGGGTTGGTCGAACAATAAACAATTTAAGAAATCACTTTTCAAAAGGTTAAGAGACTTGAGAGTTTGTGTTTCCTACATGCCCTGCTGTTGATAACGGGGGATCACTGCATATAATTATGCCCTTATTAGCAAAAGTATTCTAATCTTTGAAATTAATTTGTATTTTTACATCAAGAATTCACGAGTTGTAATGTTATAGATCATATGAACCTTTAGACAAGGCTATGCCCGATGATCAACTAATTTTTATGCAAAAACCCAGCTTGATATTTGATTATTTAGATTGACTTAACTTATATTAATCCAAAAAGTCGATAATACATTACTTAAAATATTTGACTTCAATAAAAGCTCGAAATTCAAATCATTCAAGTGTAAAATCAAAATATAATACATTTAAATTTTGGTGTTTTTAAAAATTAATTCCTTAAAATCTTAATAATTTAATAAATTTAAAATTTAAAATACCCGAAATCAGGAAAAGATAAACGCCCTTAAATTTCAAAGTTAATAAACGGATCACTTACAATAATCAAAATCTAATATGACTTGAGATTCAAAATAATACAACTTAAATTCGACCCGACGGAGCAACCTTTGCCCTGGGCAGTCGAAGACAGTGTCCATCAATTATTCATTTGATTTAGGAAATTGTCAAAATCAACTTTTTTTCGCCTGAGTGGGCGGGTGGTGTCGATGAGCAGGTCATCATAATTTCTGGCCAGTTTGGTACTTTTGAAGCGAAATGAAACGACTTTTTTTTTTTTTTTTTTTTGCAACATAGTCTTGGGATCAAATCATTGGGCCTAAGTCTTCACGGACGTCATTTCATGTGGGCCGAGGTTTGTGACCCAAATTAATCAAATTCAGAGTGTCTGTTTGAAATGGAAAAACCCAGATATTGGGATGAAATTTTAGAAATGATGAATAATGTATGAAATTTGGCTTAATTTATTATTATTATTATTATCCATTTGTTGTTGTTGTAGAAGACTTGCTGGGTTTAATAATTTCTTGAGAAGAAAAATATTATGAATGAAAGAGATATAATAATAATAATAATAAATACCAATTTATTGAAAACACAAGGCCTACGGCTTGAGGCCTTGATCCTGATCGTGACATTGGAGTGATATGTCAAATTGATAGAGAAACGAACCGTTGCTTGGAACGTGGTGAGTAGCAGAAGCTGCTCGCCATCAATTTATTGTGGGGTCATCCCTTTTATTCACGGCTACCACGCAAAAAACCAAAAAAAGAGAGAAAAAAAAAAAACAGAGAGACAGAGAGAGAGAGAGAGAGGGAGAGAGAGAGAGAGAGAGAGAGAAGCTTTTTACGACTATCGATGGGCCGACGAGAGAACAAACAAGCCATGCTGCGTCACCCCGCGTTGTAGGGTTGAAAGAATTTGTTCTTTTTTATGATTATGGGTCCAATTTTTTTTTTAATAAAATATTCGATATGTTTGACCTTGTACAATCCATATGATACATATGATTATGTTCAATTTTGAAAAAAAAAAAAATTGATAATTTTTGTTTGATACCATGACCTTTTCTCCTTCTTCTTCTGCAGATTCAATATAACTCAACCTATTACTTAGTCTGAATTTAATAAACTTCTTGTCAGACAGAAGAACTATAGAGAAGCTATCTCTCTCCTTCATTCAACTAACCAAAAAAAAAAAAAAAAGTAAAGTATATTGTTTTTAGTGAATACCAATTTTTAATCCGAGAGAAGGTTGATCTTTATATATAATTATTTTTTCATAAATAATTAAAATAACATAAATTTTATTTTTTCTAAATTCATTTTTTAATTAAAAGGTACCATATATTTTATTAATTATAACCTTTTCAAATTCTATTATATATATATATATATATATAATTTTTTTTAAAAAAATCTAATGCATTTCCCCAGTAGCTGATTCTTCATGCTACTAGAGGGTCATCATCTTCGAGTTTCTCTGACCATGCCAGTGAGATAACGATGACTTCACGAAGAGTTAAGTGGGAGTGTATTTTGTTTTCTTAATTTCATGATTATTTCAGGTGTTTATCTAAACAGTTAATTTATAAAATTTGTATTAGAAATAGTAATAATTTTATTTTATTAATTTTTTATGAGAAAAAAATAAAAAAAATCACATCCCTGTTTTCCCAAGTACCCAAAAAAAAAAAAAAAAACGATAATTGACAATATTCATATTAGATTAATTGCAGGCACAGTAAATGGACCTATATTGAGCCCAATTGCCACAATGAGATCAGACCTCCGTGAGCCCAATTTTATGGTGTTTTGTAAAAACTGAGAACCTAAAATGTTATTCAGTTTACACGCAGCATTTACATTTTAGTGATTACAAATTTAAATTGTTATATTCATAATCTCAAATTTCAATTGCCTCTCAATGAACTAAAAAACACACTTTTGCTAAGAAAGTATGTCTCTATCAAAAGATGTGTACCGACCAGATATACTTAGAAATACCAAATAATTAGGAGATTCTACTAAAAATAAAGTGTTTGAATTAGTTGTGCTCAGAGGATTGGACTGCCACAGCTCCCGTGAATTTTATTTCTTAGATAGCTTACACTTGGTCGCAGGCAGTATCTCTCAGCGTGGGAATTAGTAATGAAAATGGGAAAAATAGAGGCTTAAAGGAGATCTCCTCTTATTTGGACTCACTGGAAAATCTGTATGTACAACAGCTAAACAACTATTGAAGCAGAAGTTAACGCCATTTCGAATGTTTCGTCCCTGTAACTGGATGATAATAAAGCAAGCCCAAAATTCGAAGTTGAAGCAAGCAACTGAGCTTCCCTGAGAGCGTTGAACTGTTGGCCCGCACTATCTTTTCCCTTTCTGGACTTCCTAATACTTCTGAACATTCATAGCCATACCCACTTAATATATGAGTATCATCCTCTTGCAGGATTCAAAGCATGATGCTCAGGAAGGCGGAGATCGGATAAAGCCTTATCTCATCACTTTCAGTTTTTGTCTGGTGAGTTCAGACTGCACTCTGCAAAATGTCGCGTCGATATTTAAACCGAATTTAACTGGTTTCTTTCATGAAATTTAATTAATGGTTATGCCAGTTCGTGAAGGAACATGGAACATTGTTTATGAGACTTACTGAAGTTGCGGACTTCTGCCCATTAGTTCCTTTCATGTTCATTTTCTTCATGAGAATGAAGAAATCCTGGCTGATGCTGATCTATTAATGAGGGACAGTCAGCATTTCTCAATGCTGTCAGGTTTATAATCAACATGCTGCAAAGCTGGATGACAAGCTGACTCCTGCAACTAAACAACTGGCACACATAGCATCTGAAGAAGGTTGACACCAGTGATAATTCCTTTTTAGTTATTTCATCTTGCAGAAGAATAGCTCCATTTATCTCCTCCCAACAAGCCAAAAATTTCCCGTTGATGAATTTTATCTGTACAAAGCGTGAAGTATATGATGTTGCAAGGTAACTTCCCGGCAACCTTGTATCAGTCACTTCCCATCAGATCAGCAATAGTGATCTTGCCACAGTTTGCACTATCCATAGAGTCAAACTGATTGCATATCTCCAAGATGTCTTGCTCTGCTATCTTTCCCATTTCCTTGAGCTTGTATAAAACGAATTCAGATTTGCTGCAATTACAACGGCAATCAGTAGGATGACAATCGAAAGAATCATTACAGAACATTTCCTTGTTTTATTGTCATTTTTCTCTCTTTTACTAGTTTCTTCTTTTGTCCTTGATGCTAGGTCTTTTTTGTTTTTTTTTCACGAGCAGTGTCTGCATGGTTCAATTTCACTTCACAGCTTGATCTGTGCAGGGTTATCAATTTGGATTTCGATCAAGTTAGCTAATGGTAATAAGTACGATCATAGATCATGGACATCACCTGATCGATCCATCACGATTAATGTCTGCTGCTATCAAATCACCCATGGTGATCTTTCTCTGAAGAACCCATTTAGCGATAATGCGATTCCTCTTGTATATCCTAAGCTCTGTCAGGTACAGAAAGGCCCGAGCGACTGCCAATGTGCTTATTAACAGCCAAACAATGGCAAAACATCTTCCCGTTAAAGTGGTAAAAGCATAATCCCCATAGCCAACAGTCGTCACAGAAGTGACTGATAGATAAATGCTATCAACCCAAGTCAAATTCTCCAGAAACCGCACCGAAATTGCCCCTACAGCAATGCAGCCAATGACAACTGCCAAAGCCAAACCCACCTTCATTCTTATTCTCATCCTTCCTTTACTTGTGTCTACCATATATGTACGAACCATGGCATTGAACTTGGTCTCATCTACAGTGCTCAACAAGATTGCCTCTTGCCTATCACAAATGTAGGTGACTAACCCATTTAGCAGAATGTCAATGAATCCGAAACCAACCAATATGAAAGCACAAGTAAAAAGCTTGGTGAATGTGCCGTCTGGAACAATATCGCCATAGCCAATAGTGCAAAGTGTGACAATGGTGTAGTACAAGGCATCTACAGGCCTGAATGTGATGGTACCCTTGAAACTTCCACTAATCATGAATATAAAAACAACAGTGACCAGGTATAAGGCTATACCGATAAAGGCTTGCTGAACGATCCGAGGAATTGAATTTTGGGGTGGTCTGGGGTCAAAAGAATCGGTGAAGGATTGCTTTTCCTCGGTAAAGACAGATGGTGCGGACACCGAGCAGCGAGTGAGTCTCCTTCCCCCTTTGTCGAAATTGGCTGCGAGATTAACATGTGAGGCAGAGGTTGGAACTGTCGTGGTGGTAATAATGTCTCCATTGGTGATTAGGTTTGCCGTTGGTTGACGCAAGGGAGATCCAATATCAGGGAATCCTGAGGGAAGTCCTCCCCTTGGCGATGCTCTGCTACACTCCTCTGCTCCTCTTTTGGGGAGAAAAGGTTCGTCCATTTTCGGCAAACCGTGTTATGATTAAAACTAAAATAGTGTCTTTGCCATTTCAAAGTCATTCTAATTTTCCCTGATTCTGGCACATATACACCCAACTACAAGTCAATCCAGTGGAGGTAGAATATTTGGTGTTGGTTTTAGATGGAACTAACATTCAAATGTAAACAAGTTGCTACCTAGAAGTGTTGCCAACTGCCAGTCATTATTCATCAGTGTACTTTGTCGCTTGTAAACACATATAAAATACCGCTCGAACAAGGGGCATGTCATTCTCGAGCTCTTTTTCGCCTCACCTGTACGTTCTTCTTTCCTGTTAAATTAATTAACATGAGTGATCCATGTCATTTTAAGTATGACTCAAAATAAAATACCTAATATAATGGTCGGTTAGGCATAACGGTAATTTGGGTCATCGGGTTTAAAATCCCTCCACTCTCCCTATTAAGAATAAACGTTACAGGAAAGGAATATGTGTATATATATCTTCTCCTATTAAGAATAACCATTACAGGAAAAGGAGTATCTTCTCATTTAAGATAATTATTACAGAAAGAGAGGATCTTCCTATTTAAGGTAACGGTTACAGGAAAGGAAGATGTGTATATATATATATATATATGTTATTACAGACCTTTTCGAGAGCTCAACCATCAGAGAGAGAAAACGTAAAGAAAAGAAAGGGGAAAGAGTAGGAGAAAAGAGAGAAGCGTTTAGGAACGAAACAGAAGAGGCTTCCTATCTCCACTGCGGGACATCAGCATAATGGACAACGATATGTTGACTTCAATTACAGTTTTATTGCTAGTATTCGCAAAAAGAAAGATCCTGCAATATATGAAATAAAAATTTCATAAAGAGAAATTCTAGAAAAGTCCAACAATTGGTGTCAGAGCGGGTCTGCGAATATTGCAATTTGGTTTTCTTTATCTCTTTGTGCCGTATAGTATTTTATTAGGCTATATTTTGTTTTTCCTTTGCGTGTAATCAATAATTACAACGCGGGACAAAACAAATATTTTGGTTGCCTGGTACACGGGTCCCACCTGCAGTATGGTGGTGCTCGGGTAGTATTTTATTTTATTAGGCTGTATTTTGTTTTTCCTTTGCGTGTAATCAATAATTACAACGCGGGACAAAACAAATATTTTGGTTGCCTGGTACGCGGGTCCCACCTACAGTATAGTGGTGCTCGGGTAGTATTTTATTTTATTAGGCTGTATTTTGTTTTTCCTTTGCGTGTAATCAATAATTACAACGCGGGACAAAACAAATATTTTGGTTGCCTGGTACGCGGGTCCCACCTGCAGTATGGTGGTGCTCGGGTCCGAATGAATACCATAAAAAAAAAAAACTCCCACATAAAAGATAATTTAATCTTCGTAATTGAAAATTATTAAATTCACGTTAATGAGTCAAATATTAAAAGCTTGTTAGTCACCAAAGTGGCCTGACTTTGAATGGATTTGAACAGCTGACTGTGAATTTTAATTGTTCATTTTGGATGCTAATAAAATGTTTTGAAATGAACAATTGTGGTTATTAATTGTAAAGCTAGGAGATCATCCAAAGATGGATCATTGCTTATAATTAATGACACTAAAAGGGATTAATTAATATACTAAGTAAACGTGATTGTATATGACATTCATGTTAATTTTAGTATAATTAATTGATCTATTAAAGTTTATTTAAATCAGCATCATTATTGATTAGAGTTATGTATTTGAGGATCACCCAAAGGTGAACTTAAATACATAATTAAAGTTTGTAATGTATCTGAATCCATTAGAATTTACTCAAAGCATTAACGTATAAATTTGGATTATATTTGCAGCTTCCACCAATGTATTCACCTTAGGCAATTCGATGGTCAAATTCAATGGGCTGAACTATGCTGAATGGTCTGAGCATATTCAGTTTCATTTGGGTGTATTGGGCCTGGACTTAGCAGTCATTTCGGATGAAAAGCCTGCAGTCATTACAGGGACTAGTACAGAATCTGATAAGTCTTTTTATGAGGCTTGGGTACGGTCTAATAGGCTGAGTTTGAATTTGATGCGAATGACGATAGCTGAAAACGTCAAGCCATCGATGCCTAAGACGGAAAATGCGAGAGAATTTCTGATGAGAATTAAGGAATACTCTCAGTCAGATATAACTGATAAATTCATCGTAGGAACCCTAATGAGTGAGCTGACGACCAAGAAATTTGATTGGTCACAACCCATTCATGATCATGTGACCAGTATGGCTAATCTAGCAGCAAGGTTGAAAACAATGGGCATGAATGTGAGTGAATCATTTCTGGTTCAATTCATCATAAACTCACTGCCTCCTGAATTTGGCCAGTTCCAAGTGAATTATAACACTATTAAAGAGAAATGGAACTTTCAAGAAATTAAGGCCATGTTAGTTCAGGAGGAAGGGAGATTAAAGAAGATGAAGGATCACTCCATTCATCTCATCGTTCATAAGGATGCTAGTGGTAGCAGGTCTAAACCACATAAGAAAGGTAAGAAGAAGGACAAAGCCTCTATGAAAGTCACTGGAGGTCAGATCCAGAAGGATCAGAAATGCTTCTTCTGCAAAAAGATGAGTCACTTAAAAAATGATTGCCCAAAAAGAAAGACTTGGTTCGAAAAGAAAGGTACGTACTGTATATCAGTATGTTTTGAATCAAATATAATTGAAGTGCCCAATAATACTTGGTGGTTAGATTCTGGAGCTACTATTTATGTGTCACATATTATGCATGGATTCCTTTCAATCCAGCCCATAACAGGAACTGAGAAGTTCCTCTATATGGGAAACAGAATGAAGGCACGAATAGAAGGGATTGGGACGTACAGATTGATCTTGGACACCAAGTGTCATCTGGATCTAAAAAAGTGTCTCTATGTTCCTGAATGTGTTAGAAATTTAGTTTCTGTTGCAAAGTTAGATAAAGAAGGATTTAACCTCAAGATTGGAAATGGTGTATTTTCATTGTATAGACATTCGTACTATTATGGATCTGGTACTTTGATTGATGATTTGTACCGTTTGAATCTTGATGCTATGTATGCTGATTCCATATTTCTTGTTGAGCATGGTATAGGTAACAAACGTAATATGCATGATGAAAGTTCTGCTTTCTTATGGCATCAAAGATTGGGTCATATATCCAAAGAAAGGATATTGAGGTTGATGAAAGGTGATGTCCTGCCTCAATTGGATTTTACTGATTGGGATGCATGTGTTGATTGTATAAAAGGGAAACAAACAAAACATACATCAAAGAACCCAGCCATAAGAAGCAATGAGCCTTTAGAATTGATACACACTGATGTTTGTGGCCCGTTTGATATCCCAACATGGGGTGGTGAGAAATATTTTCATCACCTTTATAGATGACTACTCACGATATTGTTACTTGTATCTACTGCATGAAAAGTCTCAGTCAGTAAACATCCTAGAGGTGTTTATTAATGAAGTTGAAAGGCAGTTAGATAGAAAAGTAAAAGTGATTAAGTCAGATATGGGTGGTGAATATTATGGAAAATTCAATGAAAGTGGACAATGTCCTGGTCCATTTGCAAAACTTCTTGAGAGTCGAGGCATATGTGCACAGTATACAATGCCTGGTACACCACAACAGAATGGTGTAGCGGAAAGGCGGAATCACACACTTATGGATATGGTTAGGAGCATGTTGAATTACAGTACTGTACCCTTATCCTTGTGGATGCATGCATTAAGAACTGCTGCATATCTGCTGAATAGAGTTCCTAGTAAGGCTGTCCCTAAAACTCCTTACGAGTTATGGACAGGAAGGAAACCCAGTTTGAGACATCTTCACGTTTGGGGTGGTCCAGCAGAAGTAAGGATATACAATCCACATGAAGGAAAGCTTGATGCAAGAACCATTAGTGGTTACTTCATTGGCTATCCTGAAAAGTCCAAAGGGTATAGGTTTTACTGCCCTAACCATAGTACTAGAATAGTTGAGTCTGGTAATGCTCGGTTCATTGAAAATGGTCAGTTCAGTGGGAGTGGGGAATCACGAAAGGTGGATATTAAAGAATCGCAAAATGAATGGTCCACAGTGAGTACTCCTACTCATGTTGGTATTCCCACACCCAGTGTTTCTACTCAAATTGTTATTCCTTATGTTGCATCACAGTCACGTGACATGCAAGGACAACAAATTGATACTCGAAACACGCAAAGTGAACACATAAGAGATGAACCAAGTGACAATATTCAATTTACAAATAAACAAGTGATACCACAAGAAATGGCATTACGAAGGTCTACAAGACAGAAAAGGCCAGCAGTTTCAAATAATTATGTGGTTTACTCACTTGAGCATGAATCGGAATTGAACATTGATAAAGATCCAGTCTCATTTAAACAAGCCATGGAATGTAATGATTCTGAAAGGTGGTTCAATGCTATGAAAGAAGAGATGAAATCGATGGATGTAAACCAAGTCTGGGAGCTAATAGAGTTACCTGAAGGATCAAAACGAGTTGGCTATAAGTGGGTCTTCAAGACCAAGCGAAACTCGAACGGTAACATCGAAAGGTATAAGGCCAGACTTGTAGCCAAAGGTTTCACTCAAAGGGATGGTGTTGACTATAAGGAGACTTTCTCTCCAGTTTCTAAGAAAGACTCTTTAAGAATTATTATGGCATTGGTGGCTCATAATGATCTAGAGTTCCACCAAATGGATGTAAAGACCGCCTTTCTGAATGGTGACTTGGAAGAGGAAGTGTATATGGACCAACCTGAAGGTTTCATCACTACGGGGCAAGAAAATTTGGTGTGTAAATTAAAGAAATCGATATATGGACTGAAACAAACCTCCCGACAATGGTATATTAAGTTCAATAATACCATTACGTCATACGGTTTTGTAGAAAATACCGTTGATCGGTGTATCTATATGAAGGTCAATGGGAGCAAGTTCATTATATTAGTCCTATATGTCGATGACATTCTTTTGGCCGCTAATGACATAGGTTTGTTACATAATGTGAAGAAATTTCTCTCTGAAACTTTTGAAATAAAAGATATGAATGAGGCATCCTATGTGATAGGAATAGAAATATTTCGTGATAGATCACAAGGATTGTTAGGATTGTCTCAGAAAGGCTATATCAATAAAGTATTAAAGAGATTTAGAATGGAAAATTGCTCAACAGGAATAGTTCCAATTCAGAAAGGGGACAAGTTCAGTGAATTACAATGTCCAAAGAATGATTTGGAACGGAAAGTGATGGAATCAGTTCCCTATGCATCACTGGTTGGAAGCCTGATGTATGCGCAAACATGTACTCGGCCAGACATCAGTTTCGCAGTTGGAATGTTAGGCCGATATCAAAGTAATCCTGGAATAGATTATTGGAAAGCCGGAAAGAAAGTACTTAGGTACTTACAAGGCACCAAAGATTACATGCTTACTTATAAAAGATCAAGTCATCTTGAAGTAGTAGGCTACTCAGATTCAGATTATGCTGGATGTGTAGACTCGAGGAAATCTACATTTGGTTACATGTTTCTCCTGGCTAGAGGAGCAGTTTCCTGGAAAAGCGGGAAGCAGTCTGTCATTGCTACTTCCACTATGGAGGCTGAATTTGTAACATGCTTTGAGGCTATTGTTCATGCATTATGGTTGCGGAATTTTATCTTAAGGCTTGGTTTGGTCGACAGTATAGAAAAGCCGTTAAGAATTTTTTGTGACAATTCCGCAGCAGTCTTCTTCTTTAAGAATGATAGGTATTCTAAAGGTACGAAACATATGGATTTGAAATACCTATCTGTTAAAGAAAAAGTGCAAAACCAAAGAGTGTCCATTGAGCATATTGGCACTGAGTTGATGATAGCGGACCCGTTAACTAAAGGTTTGCCACCGAAAACATTTACTAGACATGTTGATCGGATGGGCATTATGGACAGGTCTTCGTACACTTAAAAGCCAATATTTAGACGCTCATATCATTGTGACACTCGTGAATTCAATTAAAGTTATGGTTTTGCTTGTGCTCTGTTATCTTTGTTTAGATGTATACAATTATGGTTTGTGAGATAATTAATAGCATATATGAGAATGACAGTTTAAAGTTTCAATGTTCCTCAGTAAAGTATTATGAATTATGATGATTATGTGATACATGGAAGGAATCATATTGCTATAAGATGTGTGACCGCCATGATCCAATCATCTTAATTCAATTAAGTGTTGTGATTTGATGATCTTTAAGAATTGTGTGCACTTAATTGTTATTGTTTCATCAAGTCATGACATGGACCAAGTGGGAGATTGTTAAATTAATTAACATGAGTGGTCCATGTCATTTAAAGTATGACTCAAAATAAAATGCCTAATATGATGGTCGGTTAGGCATAACGGTAATTTGGGTCATCGGGTTTAAAATCCCTCCACTTTCCCTATTAAGAATAAACGTTACAAGAAAGGAATATGTGTATATATATCTTCCCCTATTAAGAATAACCGTTACAGGAAAATGAGTATCTTCTTATTTAAGATAATTATTACAGAAAGAGAGAATCTTCCTATTTAAGGTAACGGTTACAGGAAAGGAAGATGTGTATATATATATATATATGCTATTACAGACCTTTCCGAGAGCTCAAACATCAGAGAGAGAAAACGTAAAGAAAAGAAAGGGGAAAGAGTAGGAGAAAAGAGAGAAGCATTCAGGAACGAAACAGAAGAGGCTTCTCATCTCCACTGCGGGACATCAGCATAATGGACAACGGTATGTTGACTTCAATTACAGTTTTATTGCTAGTATTCGCAAAAAGAAAGATCCTGCAATATATAAAATAAGAATTTCATAAAGAGAAATTTTAAAAAAATTCAACACTTCCAAGTAATATCTCACTCTGTTGCTTGCTCATGTAGAGTAATCTCCTTGAGAAGATAATTCCGCTCTCTAAAATTAACCTTCGCCTTGGAGCCTTTCCTCTGCATTCAGAGATATCTTTGACACCGGAAATTGTTAAGGCTCTGTCGTGTCCAAGTCTTGTTTATACATCACTGGTTTATGCATATTGTCAACGCCCTTCTAGTAATTAGACACGTTAACCCTTTTTACATTGGTTAGAAATCAATTCCTTTTTGCCTTTTGTGTTGAAAACAAACTGCAATTTGTAGGACAGCGGACAGCTTAATAAATCAAACTGCCCAAAAAAGTGGGGGAAAAATAAAAAATAAAATGGGTCTCTTAAAAGACTATAATTTCTACTACAAGAATCTAACTTGAAGAACAAGAGTATAGAGTCCCAAGACTAATTTGCAAGACATCAACATCGGATCCGAGACTAAATAGGAAGAATAGTCCAAGAAAATATCAAAAGAAAAGTCCAAGAATGTCTTGGGTGCAGAACAGTCGGATTTTCGTATTTTAAACGTTTGAACCACAAATAATCAAATAATCTGATTGTAATTGCAATTAGTAATACGCACAATCTAAAATACGCGACAAAACAGAAACTTCGCTGAAACCCAATTGAGCTGCGATTCGGGAACTTGGGATTTTGAGGGAAATAGGAAAAGCTAATCTCGGTTTCCAATTCCACTTCGTATTAGGGGGATTAATCGAGAAGCCAGTTGGACTCAGTTCCCAATTCCACATTGTGGGGGTGAAAACACAAATACGATCTATCTAGCTTTTATGTCACACGCATCGGAATTTCAATCTTTCCTCAAGTAGGTTGGGCTTCTATTACCCTAAAAACGAAAGCAGACTTTCAAGCTCCTGTTACGAAAGAAAAAATGCAAAATAAATGAGTCCCTCGGTAACATTGACGGACAGAATATAAAATTTGTCAAAGCAGAAAAAAGTAATGTTTTATGACTAGAAACCCCTTTATATCAAACTTGAAATATTACCATCTCTAATCCTTACAAGGAGAGAAGTTCCGTCGCATCGGTTGTTGCAACGTCGTTTTCCATGTTAAACGTCTCTTTCTTGGTTTAGGACCGTTTATCTTCCTACAACATTCTGTGCCTGTCAATAGTAAAGAAACCAAGGATCACGTTTAATTTCTGTCTTCCTTAAGCTTGAAGTGGAAGACGTGAGGCTCGTTGGAAAAGCTTGTGATTGTACCAGAGCAGTCGACGAGGGGCATGCACAGTTTCTCACAAATATTAAAAGGGATCGAAAAACATATAGGGAACTGTGGATTACAACTTGGAAAAGGAGGCAGCATATTTTCAAAGGCTTGCTTTATTTTAGTATTCTTAGAACACAACAGGACGTCGTTGGTATAGGACAACATGGGGATATGTGCTACACATGAATAGCCATGTTTTGTCCTATTTGCTTATATGTAGTAGTCACATCTATTGCCATTCGCTCCAATTTTGCCATCCTGCAAGACCA
Organism: Ceriops zippeliana; assembly: GCA_037897445.1. Lineage (NCBI taxonomy): Eukaryota > Viridiplantae > Streptophyta > Magnoliopsida > Malpighiales > Rhizophoraceae > Ceriops > Ceriops zippeliana. The sequence goes on along the minus strand of JBAPLH010000104.1, from coordinate 3,126,399 downwards.
ATCGTCTCTTACCCATGATGGAGAAGTCCAAAAAAGGGGTTCGTTAAGGCAGACTGTAATTCAAATCCTGCCGATTTTAATACTGCCACGTCAACCTTGTCTCGAGGAAGAAACAAGAACTTGCCCTCTTCAATCCTCTCAAATTCACAGAGTTCAAGAAATTCAACACCTTCTTTAAATCTTCCAACCCTATCCTGTTACCAGTGTAAAAATAGTGAAAGAGATTTGCAAATAATGTTGACTACTTTGGCACAGAGTTCTTGACTGTGCTAATAGAAAACAGCTACAATTTAGAAGATAAAACATATATGCGGGTATCATCCGAAAGGTGAAATATTGTAACAATAACCAATTAAATAGATTCCCATCAAACAGCTTTGAAGGTTAGATGGTCTCTATGCATATGACCAGAAACAAATGGCGGTGCTGGCTTTGTCAATCCAATCACTCAAAGTAAGTGTCTTGCCTGAAATAATGGATTTTTAACTCTAATCTTCCTGAACCTCTCCTCATCAGGATTCTTTGCGACGTTCCCAACATAAATCATAAGAGTTTGGAAGGCCTTCTTTACTTTAGCATCATCATCCTGTGACCCGAATATGAAAAGGGTAAATAACAAACACAGGAATCTGGTGGCAGAAACTCCGTTCTTATGCATTAGCTGAAAGCAGTTCTTCTAGAAAATGTGCCCTTTTTCATTCTGTTATCACAAGAAGGCTTCCAGGTTGTAGAAAAGTTACTTTCTCCTTGGCAGTCACACAGTTATTTCACAGGTGGCGAATAATGTTAAACAAGAAGTAAAATACCTTGTGATTGCGCCGTAGAGACCTTAAACATTCCCTTAATTGCCCAGTCTTTGTGACAGACTTAATATAAGAACAGTTCCGAAATTCAAATGCGACCAAATACCTGTCAGTACCACCTCCTGCTCTGGAATGAGAAAAATGAGTTCTATGAAAGAGACAGTAACAAAAGAACACCTTTTTTTCGCGCACGGCCGTCCTGGAAGGTATGATAGTTGTGTGACTTAATGGTGGCAATCCAAGCATCTGCCTCCTTTCTGCCTGCAAATCTTGGTGTTATACAGCGCTTTAAAGACATGAAATTCAGGAGAATCAACACAAGCAGTTCAACAAACTTCATCCATTTACATTGCCAAACAAAGGGTCTTTTAAATACTTTATTGTACATTCTGCCCAATAACATTTGAAATGCATGTGAAAAAGGACCAAGATCTGAACGGCAGTGCAGTAAATTATTCTTTATTCCAAGGCATTAGTCTACTATGTGTTCACATGGGTAAAAATTAATTATGAATTTCATAGTTTATAGGCATAGAAGAACAAGAAAGATTTTATTGACATTGAAATGCCGAACACCTTATCTGCTGCCAGTTTTTGAAGAATTCTGTCCCTTGCCCTCTTTTCTTCCTCTTTTTCCGCTTTCCTTATGGCTATATTACTGCAGAAATGAATGCTTCCATGGTCTAAAAGCAGAAAAAAATAATGTACTCTGAAGCTTGGGACAAACTTGCATCCATTCAATTTTCCACAGCCAATCAATGGCTGCTTAACTACCTACCGTTTTCTTTCATCATCCTCAGCCATTTGCTTTGCATCAAATAATGCCTTACTGATTCGAATCCTTTCCTGAAACAAGTTTAGCGGTAAGATTACACAGAATAAAAACTCTTGAAGCTCCTATTCAAAGTTACTCTAACACATAAATCTACACTATAGATATTGAAAAGAGTGACAGACGCAACTTTACAATCCCCCCCACCCCCCTCCCCCCAAAAAAAAAAAGACAAAAGGGAAAGAAAGAAAAATTCAGAGAGAATTCGACAAGCAAACCAAGGCGAAAAATGAAATCACAATGAAGACTTATTACCATGGCAATTTATTGTAAATTAACAAAGGTAACAGCATCAGCATTATCAGAGATGGGAATCTAAAGCCTTGCAGTTCTCGTGTCTCTAAATTAATTGTGTAAGTACTTATCATCTTAGCAGTAGTTTCGCAAAAAGTACTGTCCACGAGTATCTACCAGCCTTTAGACATTTTCAAGTGCATCTTCCATTTTTTTCTGCTCCACTTACAATTTTAGAACTGAAAGCACACAGTACACTATAAAGGAAGAAGAAAGGGTTGCTAATTTACCAAAAAGTGGAACCAAGAGAATATATGTAGGACAAGTATATTGAACCTTTTCCCTTTCTCTTTCCAGCCTTTTATCTTCTTCTTCCTTATTCCGAGCAGCTCGGTTCCTGAATGTTCAACGTTGGTGACAAACAATGCAACAAAGATTCAAGAGAATAACATAAGTTCAGATAAAAGGGGAAGGGTGATTAAATGGCAATCTAGATGATACAGCAATTCAATTAAGAATACAATGAGCTCAATTTAGCATCATACAACTAAGATATAAACTCACAAACTGAATGGGTACATTAAAGCAATATATATATACATATATTTTCTTTTTTGCTTGATAATTAATACAATTATGCATCTCAGGGTGCATCATAAACTATCTATGGAAGACAAACCTTAGATCTTTTTCTTTCATTTGCATGTCTTCTGTGGTATGAAATGGTTGAGGAGACTCGATGTCAATGTTCATTGCTATCTGAATTAAATGGGGAAGAGGTAAAACAAACAAATACCTTTACACTATATTGAATTGATTATAAGGCCAAAATCAAGCTTTTCAAAAAAGGTCTAAATATTTGCCAAACGGGTCCTATTTTCCATACATAGCACACATGGGATCTGTCAAAATGGCTAAGGAAAATGAGAGAGCGCTGTCCATAATTTTCCATATTTCTGCAGATTTTAGAAAAGAGATGCATGGAGATCAGTTGTCTTTTTTTTTTTGGTACTGATTAGAATTTAAACCTGAAACTAAGAGTTCGTGTAACTTTACCAACGAAACTTGTGGTTAGTAGCGCCTTGCGTTTTAAACAGCCAAATGTTCGCATTTAATGATATGATATGAATGTGTTAAGGGAACAGTATCATCCATATGAAGAAAAACAATACCAAAGCAACGCGATCAATGTCTGTGTCATTTTCATGATCGATGATCCAGTGCACTGCAGTCTCAAGGCTAGCATTGCCTGCAACAGAAGGTATTGAAGTTTGAAAGCACGATAGGTTATCTTAAAGCCCGTCAAGCACATTAAAGAAACAACTAACGAATAGAATCAAGAAACGTAGGAATCAAGCGGCTATTGAATAGCAAGAAACCACCCAAGAATTGTGTGAGCATGGCAAAGACGCACCAGAGTGATGAAGTGCTCGAGCTGCTCGGACCTGTGGGAATCCCATGTCCTCAAGTTCTTGTAGCAATTGCTTGTTTACTTCCAAAACGTCCATTTCTGCAGACAACCCACAAGACCCCCCCCCCCCCCCCCCGCAAAAGAAAAAATGTGAAAAAAAAAAACCAAGAACCTTATGGTTAAAGTTAAGACAACTCTACACACCAATACTATCACATATTATTGAATGGGAATTGTACCGCTTTGGGACTGCATTGGCGATGATGAGCCTAAGAAGCAACGCGAGACTTGAATTGTGAAATATGACAAGAATTCTGCGAGAAGTGAAGAAAAGAAATGGGTGTGCTCATCTAAATGGATTCACGTTTTTGACAATTTAATCTTTCAACAAAGATTCCAATCCAAACTGTGGCACTTTCTCCCTTCTTCTCTGCAGCGTTCTGATTCTTCCTCCTCAATGGTTTTAATACCTTCTTTTTGGCTTCTTCGCTTCGCTTGCACGACAAAAAACTGAGATAACGAGCGTACAAACTGGGCATCCTTCTGTTCTTTTCTTTATTATTTGTTTAAATTATAGTTTTTAATATAATTAAGTAGCAAGTAACATGGAATGACAAATGGTAACGACGAATTACATCTCGTTTTGTTTTGCAAATAAGTAAAATTAAATATAACAAAATCATTTTATTATAATTTTATATTATTCAATAAATATTATTACACATTAATATTTATAAAACTTTATTACAATAGGATTCAAGATCAAGCCCAAGCCCAAGCCCAATTCAGGAAGCATGGCCTGCAACACGCCGCAACCAGATTCCAACAAACAAGCGCTAAAATGGAATGCGGCTCCTGACACTTCCTCGAAACCGTTAGAAAGGAGGACGTTTATCAGTGAATAGATAGAGAAGGATGCGGATAGAGAGATTTTCTAGGGATGTTGGGGTCGCCCGAAACAGTGAAGCTGTGGCGCCCTACGGTATCGAAGATGGTGGCCTTTGTGGCATTGGACGAGCAGAGTGGCCGTCCCTGTTCGAACTTGAAAACAATCGTTCTTCCGCGTATTTTTCTTTCCTTCCAATTGAGCAACGCGGTTCGGGATTTGACAATGATGTGTCCTGGTAAAATGGCGTTGGCTTCAGATGATTTACAGCGGCACATTCGCTAGTATAAAAGAGGCAATCAAAGCAGAGCTTTTATGCAAATGGATGATAATATCAAGTTTGTCACAAAATTTGAGTTGCAAAAAGAGTCACATGGTTAAACCTAGCAGTAATGATAGATTTCTTACTGCCCCCTAACTGAAGTAATTAACCGTATAGTTTCTTTTAGCATGTATTGTACATTGGAAGTCCATCATTCTTTGACTAATAGATGGTGTCATTTTAAATAGTATTGCCATGCAACAGCAAGCGCCGCCACCAATATGACTTTTAATACCAATTTAGAGTAAATCAAGGATGACATGTCCGACGATGACCCAGAATTTTCTGACGGTCTTCTTCCAAACTTAGCAGACAATTTAGCCAGCAGCTTAGGAAGCCGACCGGATTTTGAGGCAGCTGCAAGCACCAGGAAAAGCCGATTATCAGTAGCAGGGCATGTAATTTAGCAGGACAAATTGCGATGAAAACATGCCAAGGCCATGGATCTGATATTGACTTTAAAATATGAAAATGATCAGCTAAAAACAATCAACTGAGGTAATCAGAAATTAGCGTGATTGGTTCCCACTAAACTCAACCTCCCCTGGCCCTAAAATAATGCTAACATCCATGCACAGGTAAAGTGAACCATCACCATCCAACCTGACAGTAGAAAAATTGTCTGGAATCACCAATTACAGAATTGTAGACCTCATAAACTAAGAACAGGCTGTTTAGTGGTTCTTCTAAGGACTGTTTTCAGCATCTTAAGTCATTACTAGATTAAGGAAATAAGATTACCTTTGCTTTTAAGCAATCTTTCCTCTTCACCAACACGCCTTCTAAGTACATTGAGCAATGATCCAAAATACAATGCAAAAACCGTGCAGGTGATTGTAATTACATTGTAAGGCATACTAAAATCAGGTGTTGTCAAAGGTACAAGTAATACTTCTGTGTAAGAGAGAATGGGACTCTTTTCCTGCATAATAACATATCCAGAATCAAACAAATAATTGCAAAAATCCAAAATGAATTAGATCAGGTCAAAAAGTTTGGCAGGTCATGCTAACCTGAAATTTGGACAAGGTGATCAACTTTTTCAGAGTGTCATCATCAGCAAATTGCATGCTTGTGTAGAAGTCGGGAAAGCTTACCAAAGCTGAAGGAATATCAAATCCCTGATTAGCATCTGGAGGATATTCATCAATGTGCAGGAAACCCTGTTCATATATAAAGAGGCAGTGCATGACAAAATGAATAATAGAGCAGCCCTATTGACCACTGCAACGAATCAAAAACAAATTAAAGTCTTAACATGCCTTATCAAACTCGAATGTTATAGCAGCTGATTTCAGACTACATGGAAATTTCAGAACCATCTCCATCACTCCAGGTGATTTCTTGTCTTCAGAAGGCACAACATGAATTTTTTCTATGAAATCTCCAACTGCCTTTGGTTGGTTATCCACAAACAACTGAAGAGTATGATAATATACCTTAATATACCAAGGCACAACTTGGAATACATCAACTCGCAACTTACATTCATCATCAACAGCATTTATGCCCAAGGAGCTGTTATTCCACCCAGTGGATTTCAACAACAATGCAATTGCACCCCTTTCATTCCCACTTCCCATCAAGAACCTACTAGCATGCAAAGGTGCTTGTTGGCATGACCAGATCAAGGGGAATTTCCATGTGAGGCCTAGATCAAATGGCTGCAAGTCACTGTATTTCTCAACTGAAAACTCATAAAGAACAGTAGAGGCCTTTCTGTGCAAGCTGTTCTCTTCTTCAAATACCCTATCTGGATTAACTGACAATTCGAAGCCAAGCTTATTCCAAAACCCCTCAGAGTCCACACTATCTGACTCATGATTAGTAGCTTTCTTCAACATGGCAACCAGACCTCTCTCAAGTTCCAGATACACCTTACTATACTTAGCAAGTACGCACCTTCCATTAGTTTTCCTCCCAAATAGAGAACTCAAAGACCAGCTCGGTTGAAGATCCTTCTCATTGTAATACGTTACACTAGTTCTCCTAGTATGAGGATGAAGAACAACAGTAAGTGTCTGCTCTAAAATAATGCCCTTACTTGTGCCTTCTGGATGATGTTTGTTTGAGGACAAGTGCAATTGCAGAGAATGATAAAAGCCTCCATAAACTGACGGTCGGTCCATTAATGTGGAAAGCCCAGCCTTGTCTCGACAAGGAAGGAGCTTCAACCATGGGGTTAAGTTCTCAGTGCATATGGCCTCCCGAGGCAACACACCATACCTAAGGCTGCCTGAAGCTGGTCGGAAACTCCATTCAGGAGCTGAATACATTGTAGAGGACTCAAGAAAATTGATTGAAGCACAGAAAAGACCCGAAAGACTGTGGGTTAAATTCTTCCAAGAAGTGTCAACTTGCTCATTAGGGGCATCAAAGACAGCCCACAACTCAACCCCAGGAGGCTTAGCATTCCTACTTGATATGGGGTCAAATCCACCCCAGCGTTCATAATTCCAGCGACCTTGTGTGAAAGATAATTCCATTTCCTTAACTTGAAATTTCTGGACCTGCCGATGCAACACTAATCCAAGAGTTATGTACTCTTTCTATCCCAGTATAATATTACCATATGCAAAATCAACGGTTGGACCTATAAAGACACTTGTTCCCTAGCTACGAAATCTTTCAATCCCAGTACTTTATGTACATCAGGCCATTGATGTCTGTACCTCATACCAACATTAATTTGCATACAACTAAGTGCAAAAGTTCAACAAATCAAGATTTTCAATTCCCTCGTGCATACAATTCTTGGCCAATAAATGCTTTTGAAAAAACAAATATATTCAGTTTCTATTCAATTGAATGAACGAAGCCAGTTCCGCTCTCTAGCCCTCAAACCCAAAATTCTATTTCCAGCATTCAATAAAAAACGAAAATACTATTAATAAAAAAATTTTGTTTTATTAAATTCTCAAATTCTTAGAAGTTCCCAGAAATTAATTTAAATTGAATACCGGGACCAGACTATCCCTTTCCGTTAGTATCCAAGGAACGAAGGAAACACTGGAAAATAAGAAAAAGGGAAGTGGTAAAAGAAAACAGAAAGTACCAGCTGAGAAATGGCTTTAGGAAAGAGATGGTGGTGGCGGCCATTGGAATCAGACGGCGGAGCTCTGGTTTCGAAGTGGAAGTGAGCCAACACTTTCCGATCGGGCAAAGGCTTCAACAACAGTTGCTCGTAAAACTCTTCTTCTCGCTCAATCACTTCTACTGTTGAGGATCCAATGGCCGCGTTGGACAAAAGTAACAGCAAAAACACGAGAGGTAGCGCCGGCCCGCCATTCAATGGGTTAAGGAGACGGCGTTAGTCGATTCTTTCATGTGCTGTTAGATGGGAAACGACCGCACAGATTCCGCCATTAGGGACGGAGACACGTTCCTCTCAATTTTGGAGCTCTCAGGTCTCCCAAGTCTCGAACTGCCACTGACTAGACATTGCTGGTCGCTGGGAAGTGAATGAGTTATTCGCTGCGTTTTGCGTTTTGGGCTTTCGTTTGGATCACACAAAGGTTGGGCCTTTTAGGCCCTTTATTATTATTATTATTTTGATAATGTCTCTTCTTTTTAGCGAATAATTTAGGAAAAACTCAAATTAAATGGTATTTATGTTTTTTTAATATATATTTTTCTTTTTCTTTTCACTTTTCTTCTCCATCACAAGAACAAACGACTGTCCCCCCCCCCCCATGCTTATAACACAATTTCTCAGGACATAATTGCTAGAACATTTTAATTTGGTATTCAAGTTTTAACGATATTTATTTATTTGAATTCTTTATAATAAAAATTCAAATATATTAATACGTAAATTTCAAACTAAGTATATGGATTTTTTTGCGGGGGGGGGGGGGGGGGGGGAAAAAGACATATACTAAATGACGAGATATATACTATTAATTTATTTTTTTCAATCGTCGAAACTTAATCCATTCTTCTATTTAAAAATAGCAACATGACAGCAATGAATGATCATGATCCGCCGGTCGATCAAGGAGATGTAACTCCGATAATGTAAAAGCATAATTTATTATATGATAACTGAACTATCTCATTTAGTAGTGGAAGTATAATTTTTACTATCACTTGAGAACTGGATTGAATCCAAGGCACTTTCTCATAATTACCGAATACACACACACACACATATATATATATATATTATTATTTTTTTTTTTTTTTTTTTTGTGGGGAGGTGGGGGTGGGGGAAATAATAAAGAAAACAAATCGGCCAGAATTGGGGGCAATGAAAGGAGCCGCCGGGTATTAAAAAATTCCCACCAGCCACTACTTTTTAAGTGAGTAGCCAAATCAACCTACTCCCAGCTAGAGATAGCCATTTAAAAAAAAAAAAAAAATCAATTATGATAAAAAAGGAGGGCTAGAAAACATGCATGGAATCCAAGGTCCCCATTTATTCTCCAGCCATTTCAGTTTAGTCCGTTAAACTTTGCCTTTGATTCCTTGCATTACATATTTTATTTTATTGATATATATTAAAATTTTTAATTTTAACTTTATAATTAATTTTCAATTTTTTAAATTTATTCTGTATAGATTTTTTGGATGAAAATTGGTTTAAATTATTATAAATTATACATTAATCAAACTTATTACTAACGGATTAATTAATCTTTATTTAAAGTAAATTTTCAATTTAAATAAAAATAAAAATATTATTTATAAAAATTGAAGATGAATTTTATGAATATTCACTTTCTATTTGTCATTTTCGTATCGAGTCGTGGCCCTCCCTCCAAATAAAGTAACAGCGAGAATCGGAAAATCCGCGGACTTCAAACCTTTATCAAATCCAGATTATACTCTGCAGCCGGACTATTCGGGCACCGAATTCCCAACATTCTCCCCACCAAAAATCAAGAGTACGATTTGGAAAGAATGCCTCGCCCAAGGCAAAAGGTATTAGGGATATGAACGTAAATTCATGAAACGCCTTCAAAATCACCGTAATGCTACTGGGTTTTAAAAGAACACGATGTAAATAATTAATTAAAAAAATGAATGAGTGTAATAATTACATTAATATATAATAATTAGTGATAATTGAGTTGGCCTATATAAAACGCACATTACCGATCCGTGGTCCTGCGGTTCGAGTGTATCTGTATACTTAATATTACTGTTGGCAGTGTGAGCGGAGAAGTTTTTCAAATACATCACACACAGAGAGAAAGGGCAGACAGAAGGAACTCTAGGGAAGCTTTTAAATATGTCTGCAAGCACCGGAGGAGGTGGTGGCGGTGGCTCCGGTGACCAGAAGGAGGACAGGAAGCCCATGGATCAGTCAGGGGTTGCTCATATTAATCTCAAAGTCAAGGGTCAGGTAAAAACATTACACTGGGCACAATCATATGCATGGTATTGTTCTGTCTGCGCTTTTGCTCTTGCCGGACTCTGTTAGTGTTTGCATGTCGAGATCGCTGACTCTTCCGTATTGCATGTCAACGTTTCATATAGGATTGCGTGTTTGTCTCTATGTGTCTTAGTTTACAAGTTTGTTTCTTTCGATGTTTTTTTTTTTTAATTGTTTTAAGGGATCGATTGATCGGTAGACAGATTAGAAAAGAGAGTCTTTTCCTAGCCGAAATTTAAAAAGAATTTCCATGAGACCATGTCGCACGTTTATCTACATGTTTTTTCAGTTTGATCTTTTATAGGATTACTTAATCACTCTGTAATATTGTCTTCTGTTTTGTCTGAATACTGCAGGAAGGTAGTGAGGTGTTCTTCAGAATTAAGCGAAGCACCCAGCTGCGGAAGCTAATGACTGCATACTGTGATAGGCAGTCATTGGAGCTCAACTCCATTGCATTTTTATTTGACGGCCGCAGACTCCGTGGAGAACAGACGCCCGATGAGGTAACATCTGTTTTGACTTCTCTTATCTTAATTTTTACAGACTGGCCGCATTATTAATTATCGTTGTGTTCAAGAAAGCCTGCTTTCATTTTTTTTAATTAAGAAAATGTTATGTTGTGTTGTGTTTTATTGCGTTACTTTTCAATCAGCGGAATAGATTGAAACGGTTGACTGTCTTCCGATGGGAACATTGCTCATTGCAAAAACCATAATAAGTCACTATTGTTGTGGTTTACATTACTCACCACATGATTAGGAGTCAGAACGGCAACTTTGATGTGTTGAGTAATTGCTGCCCAAATATGGTTTGATGATTTGAAGGATATTTTCAAATATTATTTCATTTATCTGGTGGTGCTGTATTGTTTGTTTCTTATCTTTTAAAACCTTACCCCATCCAGCTCGAGATGGAAGATGGCGATGAAATTGATGCAATGCTCCACCAAACTGGAGGCATGGATGGTGGCTTCTCATGGAGTTGAGATAAACGGACGATGGATCACGTGAAAGAGATACTCGGAATAGTTGATGAAAATGCTGTATTTTCAATCTATGGAAGCTGATGTCAGTGAACCTGGTTGCAACCGGATTGATTATAAGAGCCTTTGTTTTCATGGGGCTGCAGTGCACTTTCGGTTTGCTGATGCTTCTGGCTTTTTATACATTGAAATAAAAATACGTTTTGTGTCCATTTTAGCTTGCCGTTGTTGCCTTTGCGTGGCATCATGCTTATTGATCCCGAATTGATCGCTTCGTGTGGCGCGGCGGTTTTCAATGCTAGAATTTTCAATGATTGTTGAAAGTAGCACAACTGGAAGCACCAACCAATGGGCTTCAATTTGTGTTCGTGCATATCAGCGTGCAAGCTGGGCTCCGCAGTTTTTGCCCAATCCTCATATATTTGCTTAATAGTACGGTAAATTGGCCCATCATAAGAGGATGGTCCGATTTAATCATTTAGCACTACAAAGCTAAAAAGCCCCTACGCAACCATCCCCATCAAAATAAAACAAAAGGCTTCCATATTCCAGTGGGCTCATGGTCACGGAATTGAAGGTAACCGTGGTGTGCTCATCACCAGCTTAAATGTGCCTATGCTTCTCTCTTGGTCACGGGATTCTTGACAGTACAATTGATAAAATGCCAATGAGGATGGAATTGGAACTGTCGCACCAGCGGTTAGATGATAGATAGGATCGGGTTGGTGTATGCACTTTTGTTTCAAGTATATAAAGCAATTAATGAACAAGAAACCTACTTCGGTGAGAAAATTGACAGGCAAAAGATAACAAAATTAAGCTGTCTTCAAGGGAACACTGAGCCCATTCCACCAGCATTTCAAGAGATTACTCAAGCTGGTAACTCAAGCCTTTTGTTGTTCTTCCAGCTGCAGCACAATTGAAAATACACGTAAAATAGAAAGGTTAGGTAAACAGCTTACCATTATGATATGTAAGGACGTAATAATACATGACACCAACCTCTCAAAGTAATAATAGAAGAAGTCTGCATACAGCAATGTTTGCACAAGGCCCGAAATCCAAGCTGCATGGAACACCGAACAATACAAAATCATCAATGCACAGGCCACAGAAGGATGGGAGTAAAGAGATTGGCAATGAGGTAACCTTATCATTACGCCAAGGCACATCCTTCAATTTCAATTTTAGTAATAAAAAAAACGAATGCCTTGCCACAAAAGATCCTAGTTTTTCAGTGTGTATATGCTTCTATTGTCTTGCTTGGTGTAAGGGTGGGGGGAAAAGAGAGAGAGAGAGAGAGAGAGAGAGTCAGACTTATCCAGTGGACGAAGTGGGGCTCAGTGAAGTAACGGTAGATCCAATTGAGAATGTATAATGCTCGGTAAGCGCTGCATTGAAACAAACAATTTCTCAATCATTTAAGCTTGAGATTTGTGCAAACCATTTAAAAAAGGAGATAACTATTAAGGCTAAACAGTCTTTTGCCCTTTCCTTAAAAAGGTCAAAGAGTAACAAAGCCAAACATTCCAATTGGTTGGCTTCTACAGACTGAATTACTGTTGAGAGTTACCTACTCCAGAATGTTTGACTTTTGGCACAAAACCTCCCAAGGTTTCATCCTTTACAGCAAGTGGTTGATGGTAAAACAAACAAAGTAATCGTTACACTAAACCAAGAAGAAATTAACCTTTTGCTAATTGCCACCTTAACACACACAAGCTATGCCAAAACTAAACTGAAACCAGAAGTTGCCGGAAATACATCTCGTGTTGAAGGAAAGCTCAACACTTCATGTGTTGGTAACAACTAAGAGCTAAATGAAATGCTGACATGACCAAGCACAAAAATTCACTAATTCAAAGAAAAAAGTAGTCCAAGATGTAAAACCCTGTAATTAATCAAACAGATTCTGTATATGGCAGCTTACCCAAGAAGAAAGACATACTGCCCTGTCAAGTTGTCAATATTTCTAGTTCTTTGTAAGAGCACAAGCTGAGGAAGAATGGCAACAGCTTCCAAGTATATGGAGAATGTCCACATCACCTGATCAGTTTCACATGAAAAAAAATAAAAAAAGAAGAAAATGAAAATGATTCATGGCTATGTTTCCCAAACAAAGGCCAAAAGAGGATATACAAGTGGCCGGAAACTAAAAATCATTGAACAGTGGTTTGCAGGGTTATAGAACAAAAACCAGATAAATTAATATGCAAACAAACCTCCTTAAAAGTGAATTTCTCATGAATAAAAAGGGCCAATAGTAGACAAGGCAACACCAGGAAAAAGTGTCGGAAGGTATCTTGATCTTTATCATAAGACCTGCGAACAACCTTGTGGTGCCTTATGTACCAAACAATCGACAATGAGCTACCTAGAAATATTAATTTCATGACAGTATTGTATAGGGATACAAAATCAGTAAATATATCCAAGTAGCGAGTAAAAAAGACAAGAGCATAAAGCTCCTGAGTCTTTAGGGAGATGCCTGCATAAGATAAAAGCATATGTTAGGTCAAAAATCATTTGACAAGATACAGGAAATGCTACAAAATTCCAAATGCAAAACCAAAAATGACCCAAATTTCCAATGTCATCACTTGAAAAATGAAAGCAGATTACACTTGCAGACTTGTGGCTTCCTACTCTTATACTTTAATATGGATCCTACGAAACACCAGACACAAGATTTAAGCAAGGTGCCTGGCAAGCATGTCATGGTACCTACCACCTTTGTGCTCCCATAAACTCAATTCCACCATTCCGGTGTCGTCAGATGGGGTAACAGTGTATAAGCTTCTCTATCTATTTCTCTAGGAGTAGAATGATTTTTCCCCCTTCCCTTTGTGAAGGAAGCAGGGGCTTTGAGGAGGGAAAAGAAACAATCCATAATAACAATACTGCACAATTTGATTCATCTCAATAAAAAAAAATTTGAACCCATTTAAGCTACTGCGAATCCTATATGACCACCGCTATCACAAACAATTCAGGTGCCATACATGAGTTCAATAAGCAACATATAATAGCAAAAAGGACGTCTCTCCGAAGAATAGCACCGCCCAGGTGCATCTCTATCGCGAACCGGCAGAGCAATTTAAAGACCAATGCTTAATTATAAGCATATTCCGATAATTAAGCGAAAACCCAAATAATGGAGGACTTAATCGTACGGCAAGGCCATGGACTCATTAAAAACTAAAAGTAATGACCCAAAACAAGAAACAGAGGAGAGGCGACGAACCTGCACAGGATTTGATGGTGTGTATCTTGAGGAGGAGGACGAGAACGCTTGCCAGGTGAGTCATATCACCCGCTAACCTGAATATGTTCATCTTCTTCCTTTTTCCTGTGGCTCCGTTCGATCTAGTTATCTAAACTATTTTATCTATATCTATATATCGCCACCGTTCCCAGATCTCCAAGATTTCTCTGTCGGTCTCTCTACTCCTTTCTTCCTTTCTTTTTTTATTCACTCAATCTTCTCGTAGCTTCTTTGCCGACAGTGCCCTGCCGCGGCTCGCAGCGGCTTTTAGATCTTGCTAACTGTGATTTTAGATCTTACTGTTTTTTCCATTTTTTCTTTGGTTATATATTTGTTTCTTTTATTTATTTTCTCTCTCTCTCTCACACACACACAATTTGAACAAGGGACTAATTGGGTAATATTGAGTCGTGCCGTGGAGTGGGACCAGTGCAACCTTTCTTGAGGAAAAACCCTCCCGTTGTCCTATTTTTACGCTGGTAAAAACAAAAATGAAGAGAGTTCTCATAAATCAGGAGTACTAATTTACTGTAATTTCTACTTCTTTCAATAATCAAATAAAATCCTTTTATCGTGGAGCATAAACTGCCAGAATGTGCACCTAATCCTATTAAATGTTGACATAAATTTAAATTTAAAATTTTTTGACTTGTTAATGAATAATTTTTTTATTATTAGACATCATTTTCTAGTACGATAATTTTTATTTTTGTACTTTAAATTGAACTAATTTGATATATCAGAGATTTATTTATAAGAATAAAAACAAAAATATTATTAAGCAATCACGTATATTATAATAAATAATAATCATAATAGGATATTAAATTTTTAACTTCATTTATTTTTAATGGCATACAAAATATAATTAATTAGTAACTCTTTTATATGATATATAAGATCAGCAGTTCGGGCACTCTTCCACATCGAATAACGTTCTCTAAAATTGACAGTTTGACCAAGACAGTCACCAATGGACTAATTTAGTAGGGTGATACTTGCCCCCCCCCCCCCCGCGGGGGGAGGGAACTAATTAATAAAAAACGTTAATTAATTAATTATTAATAATTGACGAAATTTCGGAAAATCATACTGGCAGGAGTAACGGACTTGTGAGTGAGGGTGGGTCCACGTGGCTTTTCGTGCTCCGTTTCCATCCTCCCCCATCTCTCTCAATATTACAATTATTACATTTTTTTATTTATTTCCTCTCAAAGACCGGGCGATAGGCCAACCGAACAC
Organism: Ceriops zippeliana; assembly: GCA_037897445.1. Classification (NCBI taxonomy): domain Eukaryota; kingdom Viridiplantae; phylum Streptophyta; class Magnoliopsida; order Malpighiales; family Rhizophoraceae; genus Ceriops; species Ceriops zippeliana. The sequence goes on along the minus strand of JBAPLH010000104.1, from coordinate 3,111,042 downwards.
ATAAAAGATAAATAAATAAAACTGCAAAAAAAAAAAAAAAGGGAAGAGCTGGTCGGCGCTTTTGCTTCAAGAGTGGAAGTGGCAGGCAGACATATATGTGAAGATTAGAGCGAGGAATCGATCTGTGTAACGGCTACTTTCTGGATGGTGGTGAGGAGAAGTGGAAGACGCGTGATCTGTGAGATTGTACATTCCTCTGTTGATAGATTGAGAGATGGATTCCATTGACAAGTAAAATCTCCATTATCTTTTTCTCTTCCTAAAATTTTTCGTAAAATGGCGTCGTTTTGGAAATGCATATTTTTCTTGTCAGCAAATACAGTTTTGTTCTTAGTTTTAAAAAAATATTTTTTTTTTTGGTGGTTTGTGCAAAGGGATTTTACTCACCTCTGGGCCATTCTTTTAGTTATTTATAGTCCTTTTTTTGGGGTTTTTCCTTTTTATTCTTTTGTGCATGTGATGCTGGTCATAAGAAATGGATTTCATTTTATTTGTTCGACTATTCTTGTTCTTGTTAATAATTCCCCATTGGAGTTGCTGGATTTATCTTTGTACTTTTTGAGAGTAAAATGTCTGTAGACGACGGTCGGCTCTAATGAAATTGCTGGGTCAATGTGTGTTTTTCACATATTTTCTTTTATTTTCTGTTTGCTTGTCACTGTAGGCAATTTTATTATAAATACCCAATTGGCTGACAGGTTATGGTCTTTTCTTGCTCTCTGTGATTTCATCCAAACTGTTGGATTCGAAATTTCAACTTTTCTTTCATGTTGCAATTTTTTTTTTCCCTCCGTATATTTTTTACTGTTTTTTTTTTTTTTTAGTCTCGTTGCATCTTGCTGGATGATGTTCCTTTTAGATTTTACTCACTCTATGCAGTGTGTGATGGGCTTAACTCCTGGTCTTTTACTGTTCTTGTTAATAATGATTATTTTCTCTAAAGGTTACTGAATTCCAACTTGGGTTTCTAATTGTGTCATCCTATCCCGATTGTTTATAATACCGGTTCTTGGATTGAGTTCGGAGTTATTCATATTTATCTACCATCCTACTGGTGTTCAGAAGCACGTTACTGTTGTAATGTATCCCTATCATTTTCTTTGTGACTCTGAATTACAGTGAGGAACATTCGAATTTGCAAAGTAAGGACGATTGCCATCAAAAGGAGTCTAATTGTGGTGAGTTGTGTTGCATTGTCTGTCTGTAAGTCAAAGCATGCTGTAGGAATATGTGATAGTGGGAGGGAAATGGCAAATGAAGTTGCTGATGTCAAGACGACTCCATTTTTGTGAGCAGATGTATCTCAATGTCTATGGAATGAAGTAACACTGAATGAGGAAGATCTTTCCTACATGTTTGATGAAACAACTCCAGTTAAAGCTTGTGGGGATTGGGATTACCCTGCTAATCAAGATGGTACAGCTCTATTTCCCACATTTTCTTGCTTAGTAGCAAGCACTGTTTGTGAGTTGATGCATCTCATTTAAAAGATTTGATTTCAGATAGCATAAACAAGAAACCAGTTGAACGAAAGGAGAACTTTTCCCAGTCAAAGAGGCGCCGGATGTTACAGTTTGACAATCAAGAATCAGATTTCTCCCTTTGCCATGAAGAAATGCCATCTGCATTTCAAAATTCAATTGTCAGTGCTGGCTTTTTGCTCGTCAGATGCCTTGATGTCTAAAGCATGTAGTTTCCATAAGCTGATTGATACTTGTGAAATTTAATTTTGTGGTAACATCCTTTACATCTTTACAGGGGAAGCTTATCATAGCCTATGTATTGTGTATATCCGTTTGCAAGCAATTAGTAATAGACATGATATTTTAATGTGATGAGTGTGCGACAATATAATGAACTGATGGAATGGAGCTTTGAGATTGAACATTTCATCCTCTTTTCTTTTTCACATCATTCATTATTCAGGAAGCCATATTAATAATACCTGTCTGCTTTTGATAATAACTTAGTCTCTACACTTTCAAACATTTGGTAACATGTTTCAGTTTTGTGTCCAGGATGGGGAGGACTTTACTGAAGATGTTCTGCCTCAAGCATCACAGTCATTCCCTAGTTTTCCAGGTTCATCTCTTGCAGGACTTATAAGAAAACTGAGATTGAACTTGATACTTACTTTTCACTTTCCTAATCATGATTCTTACGTAATAATTTGGAGCAGATGTGTCTGTGGGCAGTTACAAGTGCTTGGATCAGTCACCTGAGAGGTGGATCACAGAATGCCTAAAGGACACGGATATGTATTTCAGTTCTGATTTTTATATGTATGCTTGTTCTCGCGTCAAATTTTTTCATTTGTTATTCTGTCTAAAAATGACTTAACTGCTCTGTTACACATGCCTCAGGGATGGCTATGGAGCATCTGGTATTGAAATTGATATTTCAGGTAGATGAATTTATTCCTATTCACATCATGCTTTCTTCTTCTTTGATTTTTACTTTATGTACCAATGAAAATTGTGTAACATTAGTTTGCTGCCGTAGAGTTCTGCAATGACCCGCCCACATTTGAAGCTAATGTGGTTCAAAAACACGTTAGTCGAACTCCAAAGAACATCATAGTTAAAGGTTCTCCTCATGCTCTATCTTTTATTCACCTTTTTCTTATGATTGCATATATCTACTAAGCTTAATGTCTACTGCTATCATCTTTATAGAGATATTCTGCGTTGAGTGTCAGTTAGTCATATTGGTCTATTTGTTACACTAAGCTTTCCGGGTGCTGCATTTTCTGTTGGTCAGTCTCTGCATTCTGCCTCTATTAATCCCTGGATGTACGTGGGAAGCAAATAACACAGAATTAAATGCTATGTGATATTTAGTACATTCATTTCTTATTCTTACATCCCTAACATGAATTGGGAGGTTCATTCCTAGATTGATGTATTTTCTCTTGGAGCATTCAGATTTTTCCTCCAAATATCTTTAAAAGAATAAAATAAAACTGACTGTGGAAGACTTCCGTTTTTTTTTTTTGGAATCTTAGGTGGGAACTCTCTACTGCAGACACCTCCTAAGTTAGCCTCTTCAGTTGTCTATCCATTTGGCATCATCAAACCATGTGAGTTCCATGGAGATGTTACTCTGAATGACATAAACCGGCAAATTCAAACTCCACCATTGGCAAAATCTAAGCTAAATGACGAAGATCCTGCAGCTTACCCCACTTCAGCTTTTTCGGGGAAGCCAGTTGTTGGCAAAACCAAAATTCGCACGGAAGGAAAAGGAAGCATCACAATTATGAGGACCAAAGGATGAGTACAAAAACGATATGCTGAACTTCTTATTTTGCAGCCTGTTTGAGGAAACCCAACAAAGTTTTTTCTCTTCATCACTCTCGCATATGCAAGTACAGAGGCAGCACAGAAGCTGACAGTGCGTTTATTTCTTGTGGCCTGTTGTTGGAATTCATCAATCAGATCAAAAGTGCTTATGCTTTCAAGTAGTAGTATTCATTGCTGTTGTTTTATAAATAGTGACCTCTGTCCAAGGCTAATGACAATCTTGATCTCCATAACATGTGCGTCGTTCTGTTTTTGGCAAAGCGCTGTATCGGAATTATATGTCTAGACTTTGTATTTATCATGGAATCATGAGCTTTTATCTGATGTTGGAGCTTCTTGAGGCATCGTCCTTTTCAACAATCAATTTAAACTGTAAATCTATGCCTGTTCGGAAAGAAGGCAATTGCATCATTTTTGCCATTCTTGCCATACAGAAATCTGATGGATGTGGTCTTGGTGGCCTTTATTCTAATGGATGTATGGTGGGCTCTCTTTCCTCATAACTAACGCCGGAGAAACGAATGTTTGATTGCTGCAGATGAACATCTCAAACCCCATTGGCCTCCCGGAAAGTGGAAATGCAATTTCCCATAATTGCTTGCTTGCTTGCGGTGTCAAGCTTCTCAAGTACGGAGAAAAAAGAGACAAAATAGTAGTCCACCCACGGAGAGCACACTCTGTGATTTTTAGTCACTCTCGTGATTGTATAATTGTATATGTTACATCTTGACGGGGACTTGAACACAAGATTAACCTAATACGAACAAACCCTTCCGTTCTACCTAATTTTGAAGCTGCTGCATATCCCTTTTTCGGGGTCGTGCAAGGAAAGGGTTTAAAAAATAATTAGAGGATGCAATACGCAAGGTGAAAGTCTTAGGCACCGTCACTTCAATGCTTTTGGGGTTTGGAGGCATCGGGCCACGTTTTCCTAAATCTTGGAAAGCGTCCACAAGGATATATATATAATTTTCGGAGGAAAATGAAATGATTTGAATAGGAGAGGTCCTCTGCTGATATGCTAAGAGATAAAAAAAAAAAAAAAGGAAATACTTTCTGAAAAAGAAAAAGATGCTCCAGTTTATATCTCTCTCCGGAATCAAAAGAAAGAAAAGAGAAAGAAGCTGCATTCTGTCGTAAAAAATTGAAAAGGATGTTGCGAGCCAGCACAAAACTGAGCAAAAGCAGCAAGGGCATCAATTTTTTTTCTTTTTTTAAATTGCTTCCCTTTTTTATAAAAAAGAAACAGCATATTAACAATAATTTTAAAATTAAATATAAAAAAATATTTTACTATGTTCTTTTTTCTTTCTTTTTTTTTTTTAGGGGGCGGGGGGTGGGGAGGGATGAGGACAGCTCCAACGGTTCACGAAGCTTCGCGTGTTCAAAGGCTCCAATAAAGTACCAACGAAAAACCTGTAATGTAACCGTCTTTTATGAAAGTGACGCCAACAAGACACGAAAGTGTCCGCCTAGAGCTTTGAGAGTTAACAAAAAAATATAACGGATTCGATTTTTTGCGTTGAAAGTGAGCCATCGATTCAAAGAATCAGATTCAGCCTCTGCATGTGTGGATATAACTGGTCTCCGTTACAATGGCGCTTTCTGGTTTCTCTGTTCTTGCTCTTTCTCGTGTTATACTCTTCATTAATTGTTTCCTATCTGCGCGCGGGAAGATCCCGTCGACGTTGGACGGTCCGTTCGAGCCCGTCACCGTTCCTTTTGACGTCAATTTGCGCGGCCACGCCGTTGACTTGCCCGACAACGATTCAAGAGTTCGGCGGACAGTCAAAGGATTCGAGCCGGAGCAGATATCGGCCGTGCTATCCGCGAGTTACGACTCTGTTTGGATCTCATGGATCACAGGTCCGAGCAATTTGTGCATTTTGTTTGCATTTTTTATTGCCTTCTTCCCTGTGATTAGTTACTCTTATCGATAATTTCGATTTATTTTTTCGTTTGTTTTTCCTTTTCAGGGGAATTCCAAATTGGTTACAATATAAAACCGCTGGACCCGAAAACTGTAGCGAGTGTGGTCCGATATGGAAGATTGAGACATCCGTTAACCGGAGAAGCGAAGGGCTATTCGCTTGTTTACAATCAGCTTTACCCTTTCGATGGTCTCCAGAACTATACTTCTGGAATCATACATCATGTTCGCATCACCGGTACATTTGTTTTCCGGAAAATATTTTCCAGTTTGTTAGCCATATTAGGAATCGTTGGGTTGCTTACACGAAATATCTGTAGAGGCCAACATTAATGGCACTTGGATCAAAATTAATTTTTATCCATTTTGAAATTTCCTTCTTGAAAATTGACAGGGTTGGAACCCGACACTCGGTACTATTACCGATGTGGGGATCCTTCTATACCTGCGATGAGCGGTGTTTACTATTTCAAAACCATGCCAGTTTCTGGTCCGAGAAGCTATCCTAGTAGAATTGCAGTTGTGGGGGATCTTGGTCTTACCTACAATACAACTACTACAATTAATCATGTAATAAGTCATAAACCTGATCTTGTTCTATTGATTGGGGATGTCACTTATGCAAACCAATACCTCACTAACGGAACCGGCTCTGATTGCTATTCTTGCTCATTTGCGGACAGTCCCATACATGAGACCTATCAGCCTCGTTGGGATTACTGGGGAAGGTTAATTTCGTTCCTTTCCTCCTCCCTTTCATTGTAGCGGTGTAATTTACAACTTTCAGTAAGGTTTTGCCAGTTTCGCCATCAAAGTCACCATTACTGGATTTGTTTTTTTCCAGGTTCATGCAGCCTTTAATCTCTAAGGCACCGATAATGGTAGTGGAAGGGAACCATGAAATAGAAAAACAAGTTGGAAACCAAACATTCGTGGCTTACAAATCTCGATTTGCATTTCCATCGGAAGAAAGTGGATCTTCATCTACATTCTACTACTCTTTTAATGCAGGAGGCATACATTTCGTCATGTTGGGCGCATATATTGCTTATGATAAGTCAGGTAATAAGAACCCATAACTTATCCTCTACTGCAATGAAGTACAATGTTGCCTTACAATTAATATTTCGTTGTCTGCGAGAATGCACTTAGAAGGCTGTTCTTGGGATTATTGTTAAAAAGTTTCTACTCAAAAAATACAAGCCATTTGCAGTATGGACAAACAAACGAAACAGAAGAATAAAGCTAAGTTGAAGCCTTGCAGGGCTCTAACAAGTATTCTTATGTTGTAAAGTTGGAACTTAGAGCAACTTTTCTTTTGTTTTGATTGTAGCACTCAATGAGGACCAAAATTTTATTTACGGATACAACTGGGCATCGGTGAATCGTGTGCCACATTTTGGCCTTCTGAATGACCAACCTGATATGTTCTTCACTTAGATTAAAGCGTGGTACACTTTAAAAGGGGATGAAAAAGAAAATTTCCTATTCCTTTTGATATAAAATTTCAAATGTACACATGGTCAGAAGGATGGAATTCATTTAATGATATCATTGTTGTAAGTGGGGCAAGTTCTGTTGCTTAAGCAGAACCAAACTTGTAGATTTGAGATGTTTATTTAATTTTGCTATGTTTTGTTTTGGGATTTTACAAAGGTTTGATGAGATTTTGAAATTTAAAAGCAACTGGACTGAGAAGAGGTTATATACTTTTGAGTCGCATTCTCGGGTGTTTAGGTTGTTGTATTTTTCATTCAATGTCGTGATAGCATTTTCCTTTCAAATTGATGAACTATTAGCGGATGCTTTTCTTTTTGATATTATTTAAAGCCAATCATGTGTTTCGTTTCTTTTACAGCTGATCAATACAAGTGGCTGGAGAGAGACTTGGCTAATTTTAACAGGTCCTCAACCCCATGGCTAGTGGCCACATGGCATCCACCTTGGTATAGTTCTTACGAAGCACATTATAGAGAGGCAGAGTGTATGAGGATGGAGATGGAAGAATTGCTTTACTTGCATGGCGTTGACATAGTTTTCAATGGACATGTAAGTTACTGTAAGCAAATTGCATGGTCGACTGACTAAACTAAGATAGAAATTTAATTGATAATTACAAAATATTATATTACATTTTGTATTGCTTTCATTTGTTGTAAGAAGGAAATCACTTGTTAAACTTGAAGTAAACCTGGTGGAAGCTTTCCATACCGATTGCCCAGGTATTAATTAATGGAATCATGATCCCCGGTATATGCATCTCAATTTTGTAATGTATTTGATGTAATAAGTCTAGATGCTACTCCTGAATACTAGTTAGTTGCCAAACACACTGAATGTAGTTATTTACGTGAATCACCAGGTTCATGCCTATGAGAGGTCAAATCGAGTTTACAACTACACACTTGATCCGTGTGGTCCTGTATACATCACAGTTGGAGATGGCGGTAACAGAGAAAAGATGGCAATTAAGCATGCTGATGAACCTGGCAATTGTCCAGATCCGTCCACTACTCCAGATCCATACGTGGGCCGCCTTTGTGCAGCAAACTTTACAACTGGCCCAGCAGCTGGTAAGTTCTGTTGGGACAGGCAACCCGATTTTAGTGCCTTGCGGGAAAGTAGCTTTGGACATGGAGTTTTAGAGGTACTCCCTATATGCTCAATATCATATGTTTTGTTAAATAGACTGGACAGCAAAAGAGAAAAGGAACACAAACATTCAAATAGAGAAACTGTGATGAAAGTATGAATTCCAACCTCCAAGCAGTTGCTTGTCCCCACAGTGTTCATATGATCAACTAAAATTACGTAAGCATGGACGTGTCATGCTGAGGGGAAGATGAACTGGATATAAAACATGTTTAGAGGCATGCTTTTGTTATGGGGTGTATATTTTGCAAGCATTGGTATAATGACTGGAACCTTTCAATGAATATCATTGCTCCCTTAGAGCTAGTTTCTTATCATGGGTTATGATTTATAATTGCAGGTGAAGAACGAGACTTATGCATTGTGGACGTGGCACCGGAATCAGGAATCTAAAACTGAAGTTGGAGATCAGATCTACATCGTGAGGCAGCCCGATAAATGCACCCATGGTATCCAAGTTAAGAAGAGCTTTGCTGGCAAGTTAAAGCAGTTTCAGTAGGCAAAGTGGAGGCTCTTAAACTGGGTGGCAGTCAGCGGCACTTCCTTCCAATACGCTTATGCAAGATGAGATGAGGGAAGATTCACTGACTTCGTAGTTCCTAACGTCGCTATTGAAAGAAAACTCAATATCCTCGTAAAAATAAATGGGGGTGGCATGTTGCCTTTTTGGGGGATGCTTCCCCCATATCACACATTTGATGTACTCCAAAATGGATGCAGCCACTCGTCATCCATTGTTGTCTACCTGTAGGCTGTTAAGTTCAAAGAAAAAAAGAGAGAGAGAGATGATGATGGGAATAGTGTAGCGGAAAACAATCCGGTGCACAGTAACTGTATTAGTAAATGGAGTTGCACAGAAAATTCGTCTTGACAAAAAATGATTGAGACATGAATACATATTACAGAAGCTGAGAAGAAAGCAATTGTCAGATTCCTGGGGTTAAACACATACTAAGAAGTGACGACTATGTGTAGGATGCAGCAAATAGCGAATGAAGTACGATCTGGATTAACCACCCAGGTAGGCCTGGGTGGGCACCGAGATGGGAATGGAATTACTTGGGGTGCAATCCCCTGCGACTTTTAGACATTGCAAAATTAGTGAAATTTGAATTGACTTGGAACTTACGAAACTCACACAAAGCAAGATACACCCTGCAAACAGAATGGGGATTCATTACCATTGTAAATCGGAAATTTCCAAACCGAGGTTGTGGTTACCCAATGGAGAAGAGTCTCTGGTTCGATAATTTGTTAACAACATTACGATCCATCGACAAGTTCAAGGCCACATAAAGCGTAGGTTGCACGAAAGAATTGAACAATATATGGATAATAACGGAGAGAGCACCGTGGGACCATCATTTGTACTTTTCCTTTGTAACCATGACTTGTTAACAAATAGACCTGGATTCTCGTGGATATGATTTGCCAAATGAATTGTCAGCTAGTTTGAGCTTAAAATTTATGATTCGACCACTAAATCCAAAATGTAGCCCTCGTCAAGCTGTGCATCGTCGTTACAATAGTTTGTGCCTTTTTTTTTTTTTAATTAATTCTAATTTGAATTCAAAAACTTTAATTTTAAGAATAATTTAAATACCGACAAATTAGAACTCTACCCAGCCTCATCATTTAAGTTTTAAGTAGCATGTCTCCATTTTGAGATGGTTCTAAATTCTGATTCAGTCTCTCGGGGGTTGAGATGTGTTGAGTAACATTAAAAATTGCAAAGCCTAGCAATTTGCCTCGAGAGTTTTCAAAGCCGGGAGCTCCAATCATATAATATCCTTATAATTGCCCAGATTCCTAAATTTGCACCAAACATATCACCAAAAGCACTGAAGGGGAAAAAATATATATTTACAGAAGTGTCTCCACACAATGCCAAAGATGGGGAGACAAAATGTTTGAACTCAAAATATATCAAGAATTTCCAAGATGAATCCATTGCACAGAGGGCAATTGCCCCTTTGAACCCAGAGCTCCCTGGAACACAACCTGCAAAAAGTGTGGCCGCAGGGGATAAATGCCGCGCCCTTATGCCTCACCATGCACACACAGCACGTATGCTCTACGCCGCCGCTGCCGCCTGCATCTTCCCCGCCGTCCTCCTCTTGCTCCTCGTACGTTCGGAGATCGTCGCCCACTGTGTACCTGGACCCCACCACTCCCATCTGTCTGTCTGTCTCCTCCAACAAGTCCAATAGCGACGTCCTCAGCCCCCCCGTTGACGCCTCATCCCCCGGCGCAGCCCTTTCGTCCGACCCATCCTCCTCCGCCGCAGCGGTGGCAGCTGCTTCTGCCTCAGCCTCCTCCTGCGCTGCCACTGCCTCCCTAGCCGATATGGCCCTCCCCTCCGTCAATACCGTTGCCAGGTGGCGCCTGCCCTCGCGCGCCGTCTCCTCCTCGTTCTCATCTGAATCCGGATTCGCCATATGAAAACGAACCGAGCTGTGGCGCGTCCTTTGCGGCCTGAAACTCCGCGAAGGAGGGCCTTCTTCCACCGCGTGAATGTTCGCATCTGCGTCGTCCGACTCGGTCGAATCCAACGGAATCGGCGCCGTTTGTCCCAACCGAGTGGAGCTCCTTCGAGTCATTTGCGGCCTGGAACTTGAAGAAACCGCCACATTATCGCCGGAGTCCTCCCGCTGATTCGAATCGGCCTGACTGAGGGAGGAGACGGTGGTGAAACGCACCGAATTGCGGCGTGACATAAAGGATCTGGAGTTATTACTAAAACCTCGGCCAACACTACCGTCGTTGTGATTCTGAATATGCATATCGGAGGTGGGGATATGGACAGAAGAAGTCCAGGCAGCGCCGGCGCGCTTGAGGCGGAGACGGTCTCTGAAGGCTTTCCAGCTCTTCTTATCTTTGTGGCCAAACAAGGAGCCATGAGCCTCTTCGTCGCGGAGTACGTCGAGAAGGGTTCGATTCACCTGGGTAGGAGTTCGAGCCATTGCTGCTGCGGCTGAGGGCCGCTTCTCCAAACCGCTCAATTCCAGAGTCAAGCCGGCTAGCGCTTCTCTACTGTTGTCAACTGCTAACATGTGATCTAATAAGCAGATCCTCCGGCGACCGCCACCAGCTCCACCTTCCATCAAAATTTAATTACACGAGTTCGGAGGCCAACAACAAAATAATCAGGAAAAGCTTAACAAAAAAAAAAAAAGAAGTTTCTTATTACAAAAATTCAAATCTTGCAAGGAATTGGAAACATGTTTACTAACATTATGAAAGGAAACAGAAATCACAAGCAGATGTCTGGGACTTTTCCAGAAAAGAATGTAATAAAAAAAAATCTACACTTTAGCTGAAACCAAATGAAAAACTACCCATAAAAAAGACAATTTTCCTGGAAAATTAAAAGGGAACCAATCGACCCTGAAACGACTACAGATCTACAGTAAAAGAGTCACGAAATTGAGTTTTTTTTCTCGTCCCAATAAAACAAAAAGGAAACAAAGCTACGAAAGTGAGATAACGAGACACATTTATGGTTCTGTACACTTGGAAACTGACCATTGGGGCATAGGATTGCGTTTGCTGCACAACAAAATTATACTCAAATAATTGGAAAAAGACAAGAAAAAGAAAAAGAAAAAGGAAGTACTAGAAAGAAGGAGGAGATAAAGAGATAAGATTCAGCAGCAGCAGACTATCCACGCAATTAGAAAGAGGTCCAAAGATGCTTTTTCTTTTTTCTTTCTTTCATTCACTTCCTCTCTGTTAGGTTTCTGACCCTTTTTGTTATTATTATTTTATTTTTTTTTTGGGGTGGTTTTTCTTCTCCGTAAGAGCTCTGAATAGCGAAGAGATGTTTTTGGGCAAACGGAGCGATTCTTATGGGACCAAAAAGAGGTCCCACGTGGATCCCTTCTCTGGGGAGCATCGTGGGGTGCTTTTATTTTCCTTATTTTGTCCCTCTCATGTCTGCATCTCGTCGCCCGCCTGTGTCTTAATTGCTGAATTGAATTCCTTTTTCTGTCTTGTTATTATTATTTTTTATGACAGGGATGCGAGGAACCGAAATTGTTCTCATTCTTGTCGGCGAGCAATATTTCTGGGAAAATTTTGGTCGAAATCCGTTTGTTTGGAATCAAGTTTTAAATAGCATTAATACAATTCGACGAAATTCTACGGATTAAGCAAATTAATTATAACTTTAATCTCTTGTTTAATGTAACATTTTAAATAAATAAATCGAAGTTGGTTGTCTCTCTCTCTTCTCTCTTTTTTCTTTTTATTAACGGTAAGACGACTTTAATTGAATTTCATCAACTTCTTACCCATTTGGATAAAAATTCACAATTTTATTACATTTGATAATTTTTTTAAAACATAAAAATTTAATTGAATTCTTGTGTTGTTAAAATTATAATACCCAATGATTTATGTATTAACTTAAATAGTCGTGTATTTGAGTGTTACTCGCACGAAATAATATTTATATAGCTCTAGGTGGGGTTTAATAGCTGATGCCAAATCAATATTACTTAAGTGTGTGTTTTTAAGAGTTTCTATTTTATTTGGAAATGATACCAAATTAAGACGAATCTCCGTCCGTGTCGCTCTCACGAAGGATGCTTGCTCGTCGTTATACATTCTTGTTGTCTGTTTCGAGGGGTTTGGTTGGAAGGCGGGGCAAGCCACGAGCTGCCTTCGGAGTTTTCTGGATGGCATGGGATGATGTTTTTTCTCTCGTTTTCTCCGAAATATATGTTTCTAATTATAACCATATCGAAACGCGACATTAGATGGTGCCACCTAATTATGAAGCTTTTTCTTAATGAGCCCAACGCACCTGGAGCCCAAAATAATTCCTCCTTTCATCCCCACCAAATTGCTTGAATAATCGACGGCCACAAACTCCTTGGCGCTATCGAATCGGAAGGTGGTTATTGAACTCGGAGCTGTTATACTCGACACATTTGAGGGCTGGCATCCATCTCATAGAATTAAGGTAAGCTCACTAATTTCGTCTTCACGTTTTTAAAATTTTATAATTATATTAATTTTGTTTTTTTAAATTATTAAATAAGTTGATTTTTAAATTAATTTTACTTCATATTAATTTTTTTTTGTTAAGTGTTGTCATCTAATAACCACTCATATGTTATGTTATTAAATTTACTCATCTTGATATAAATTTTAATTTTTGAAAATAATTAAAAATTAATAAAATAAAAATTTAAATTATTATAATTATTTTTTCTCTATTTAATTTTTTAGCAAGTCTTTTCCCTTTTTTTGGACATTAATCTTTTCAATGTTTCTAATATTTAATTTCTAATTAAATACTGGAGAGTTTGCTAAATATTAAAAAATTATATATATATAAATTGTCATTAATATTTTAAAATTTAAATTTTATATTGTATCAATAAATTTAATAATAATATAATAATAATATATTTATTACATAATATTTGAATAATTACCACATAATGACAGTTAACAAAAAAATATATTTAATTTTAATAGATAAAATTTTATATTTAGTGACTTTAAAAAATAAAAATAAAAATAATTAAAAATATTTTCAAACATAACAAGTTTTTTCAGTTTTGAATTAAATACCTTATAATAATCATGCCCAATACGCGTTGGACACGTTGTTCGGAGGATCTTGCTTTTCAGTGCCTTCTGGAATCTTCTATAGATCAATTGGTCGGTTCACCTTAAACCGCTCGTTGTTCCAAGCTGAAAAACCGGCCTGGCTCGCGCTAAAGTATTTTATATCTTCTGCACAGCTTTCTTCATCTTTCTCTCGTTCTCTTCGAATTTGGGTTCGTATATATCTGTCTTTTGATTTCATGTCTCTCTCTGTTTTTTTTTTTCAATTTCGCTTCTGATAATGCTGATTGCTTTTCGATTTCGCGAATTTTCAGGAAACTCTGTTCGGCTACTTGCCGATCGATCGACAATGACTCATATCCTTTGCTGATCGGTTTTGTTCCTCTTTATCTCTCAGTTGGAATTTACTTTGTTTTCTTTATCTCATAATGTTTGATTGCAGAAAGATTTGGAAGCACTAATCGTTTGTGTACATAGCAAGAAGAAATTGGTAGGGGGCTAATTTGGGAGTTTTGGTTTTGTGAATTATGATGTCTGCCCTCTTTGGTTTTTGGTAAGTTTTTGTTTAATTGTTTGCGTTTCTTTAACTGAAGCGAATGCGCTAACCAGAGAGACAGAGACCGTGAAAGGGCTCAGGCTAGGGCAGGCAACAAGCCCAAGCAGCCCAAGAACGATGGATTAACTCCTGAACGACGCCGTGAAATGTGTGTTCTTCTGTGATTGTATTATCATTATCATTATTATTTTGTTATTTGTTTGTCTTTTTTTTTTTTGGTTAAATTACGGATACGCCAAAGCGCTGCAAGAGAAGGCGGCGAGGAAGGCGGCACAGGCGGAGACGGGAGGAGGAGCTAAAAAACATTAGGAAATAGTACGTAAGTGGTGCTGAAGGCCAGTTGGGGGAATGTTTTGAATTGGTCAGATCGGGATTCCTTGGCTTTGAGGGACATTGATTGTGCCTTCTGAGCTCTTCGGATTTATATCTGATACGCAACTCATGTGCGATTTCCTCATACAGGGCTTGTGACATTGTGACTTCTGTTTCTAACTGTTATTGTAATAATAACATTTGCCCCATGCCTTTATTTTTCGTAGATGATTTATTGCTGGTTTCGGTAGTTTGATAGGGTAGGAGTACTTGTTGTCTCCCATTTTCCTTGCTTCGAGTCAAATTGTGCTTCGTCTCTTTCCAATATGAAGAGGCTGACTAAAGGATGAAGCAGCTAATGAGTATTTTTTGATTGAAGATTGATTTACTAACAAATATATGTAACTTGACATTCATGGGTGCGATGCTAATGAGTATTTTGATTAAGGATTGATTTACTAACAAATATATGTAACTTGACATTCATGGGTGCGATTTTTTCGTATCAAGTCTCGCATGTCGTCATCGCTAGCAAATAAAATTCGTCAAACTCCCCCTGTCTGCTCGATTCGGACAAAATGATGATGCGGAATTCCAAATTTTGCAATAGCCTCAAAGTGGAGCTAAATGGGGCGAACTTAAAAAGGTTAAAAGGTTTTGCTGGGTTAGTAATGGGTAGTTAAATAAATTCAATAATATATATTTAACCGGGATATTCAATAATATAACCTAGCCTATATGGCCCCCCCCCCCCGGAAAAAAAAAAGGTAATACATAAAATACATTATTGGGCTCGGAACTTTTTGGGGCTCGAGTCACCCGTTAATGCGGTGCCGTTTAGGCGTCCTTTTACTGCTTTCCTATGTTCGGCGTTGGATGGAAACTCGAAAAGAAGCCGAATGGCTACACTTTTTTCTAGCCTGACGAACCCATTCCCCCAGCCCTCAAATCGGCAACAGCCAGCAAAGCCTGCGCACAGAATACCGGCAACAGGAGCCGGAAGCTCCGAGAAGAAACCAGAATCATTTTCTACTCCTTCACCTGCTGGCAGGGGCAGCAGCACGGCACTAGTGGCAGCTCCAGAGCGAAGCCAGAGAAGGAGGACAATAGACTGGGAAAAGGTTAAGGAAAGGGAAGCTAGAGAGCGGAAAGAGGAGGTTAACCGGAAAATCGCATCCCAGAAGGCCATATCGGTGATTCTGAGAAGAGAAGCCACAAAAGCCGTCATTGAGAAGAAGAGAGGTCCCACAAATTCTAAGAAGTTGCTTCCCAGGACAGTTCTCGAAGCTCTTCATGAGAGAATCACGGCTTTGCGATGGCAATCTGCTCTCAAGGTAATCCTATTCTTTTGTTTTTTTTTTCTTTTTTTTTTTCTCTCTTGGATTGAGTTTCGGTTTTGGTTCTATTGGGGGTTTCGAATTTTTGTCTTAGTCGGTTTAAATTTCAAGCTTTCATTTTCTGAGACTTTGGTCATTGCAAATTCTAATCTTTAGTTGTCCTTTAGTTGGGACATTCCTCAAGCAATTCATGATTTATGCATGCAGTATGAGGATTCTTTTAGTAAAGCTTGAATGCATATGCTGCGTCATTATCTTCTTAGCGGGCAGAAATTCGATTACTATATTCAGGTTTTTGAACTACTACGGGAGCAGCTGTGGTACAGACCCAGTCCCGGTGTCTATGTCAAACTCATTGTCATGCTCGGCAAGTGTAAGCAACCCGACAAGGCTCATGAACTCTTCCAAGCAATGATTGATGAAGGATGTATTGTAAATCATGAATCCTACACTGCTCTGTTGTCTGCATACAGTAGAAGTGGTCTCTTTGACAAAGCATTTTCTCTGCTGGATGAAATGAAGGACACGCCTTATTGCCAACCTGACGTTCAGACGTACTCAATCCTAATAAAATCTTGCCTCCAAGTTTTTGCCTTTGACAAAGTTCAGGCAGTGCTCTCTGATATGGCTTCTTTGGGTATCAGACCCAACTTGGTTACATACAACACCCTCATCGATGCATATGGGAAAGCAAAAATGTAAATTCTCCACCTATGCTTACATGATTTTGCAAACTCCATCTCGTTGCTCAGAGTATTATCCGGAGTATGTTGAATCATCTCCACTTGCAGTAATTGCTGCCACTTCACCATTATTTTATGCTGTGTCTTCATCACCCCTTTTGCTCCAATTTTTGCCAACCTTTCATTGTCTCCGTTTATGTTCTCCACTTAGTGAATATGAGACAAGAAGTTCTCCAAGACTTGGGCAACCAGATGGAACATCATTTTTCTGTTCAGTTACAAGGATGTGACTTTTTATTTGGGTTTTGAATAGGTTTCTGGAGATGGAAGCAACGCTTGTGGAAATGCTTAGCCAGCAAAATTGCAAGCCTGATGTTTGGACCATGAACTCCACGCTCAGGGCATTTGGTGGAAGTGGGCAAATAGAAATGATGGAGAAGTGTTATGAGAAGTTTCAGAGTGCTGGGATTGAACCCAACATCAAGACCTTTAACATTCTTCTGGATTCCTATGCAAAGGCTGAAAATTATGAGAAAATGAGTGCGGTGATGGAATACATGCAGAAGTATCATTACTCGTGGACAATTGTAACTTATAATGTGCTCATAGATGCATTTGGCCGTGCTGGGGATTTGAAACAGATGGAATATCTGTTCAGGCTTATGCAATCGGAGAGGATCAAGCCAAGCTGCGTTACACTTTGCTCTCTTGTGCGAGCTTATGGGCGAGCTGGGAAACCTGAAAAGATTGGTAGTGTCTTACGTTTTATTGAGAATTCGGACATAACATTGGATACCGTGTTTTTTAATTGCTTGGTGGATGCACATGGGAGGATGGGTCGCTTTGCAGAAATGAAAGGAGTGCTTGAATTGATGGAGCAGAAAAAATGTGAGCCTGATAAAGTAACGTATAGAACTATGGTCAACGCATATTCAAGCAACGGGATGACTAGGCATGTGAAGGAGCTCCTGGATCTTCTTGGGTCAGCCAAAATGACTCGAATGCAGAAGACAAAGCCTGATTTATGAAAGAACATCTGCAGATCATGTGCCCCTTTCCTGCCATGCACTTGATTAATATAATCTGATCTTAATTCTGTAATTGTAAAGCAAATGAAATGAAATAAAGAAGTTATGGTGCTGGTTGTAAGGCAGCTACCTCCCTTACAGGTTCTCGCTTCCAACTCATGAGCCGGGATTGTTAAAACGTCTAAGATTTCGCTAACGTGGAGGGTGCGTTAGCCCTCCTTTTGCTATCAGCCTGTCTAATGGGCCATGGGGAAATGAATTTCTCGTCGTGATGCAAGTTGGATGCCGAAGATGCGGATTCTTGTAACTAATGGAAATGCTTTTAATTTCTAGTCATCCTGTGGAAAGTGAAGTAAACAGGTTTGTGGGATTAACGGAAACGCCTTGATTATTATGATCAAAGCAATAAAAAAGAGCAGCCGCAATAAAAAATTTCCCTTTTTTTATTTTCTAACTTTATTTTTCTTTTTGTTAATAAGTCAATGATTGTTCAAATGAGAAATATTGTCTTTGTAATCATTTCCTATTCACGAAAACCAAAATATTTGTAAATTTTCATTCTTGTGTGTGTACCCGAAACTACATGATAATTTGGTATTTAAATGTAACCATTTACCTTAAGGCAAGGTCGCGAGCAAATATGGATGCCACAATTTGTTACGGTAGACGGTTCCTCAATTTTTGTTTTGTTTTTTTCTTTTTTTTTTTTTGGAAAAGACAAAGGAAACGCATGCATTTTTTTTATTTGACATTTTTCGTGAGAAAAAAATTTAATTTAATTTTTTCATTTTTCCAATAGACAGGCACGTCTCATACTGACCAAGACTTTTTACTTTGGATTAAAGCAGAATTTCTTTAAAAAAAAAAAGAAAAAAGAAAAAAGGTTTTCTCAATTGAAATCATATTGAAGAGTTTTAAAGAAGGCGTGCAAATAATAATATTAGGCCCTGAATATAGCGTACTCACGCAGCCAAAATAAAGCCCTTTAAAAACGAAAGTAATTGAAGGCCGAAACGGACTCGACTCCAAACGAGAAGGCCGAGGCCCTCTCGTTTCGTTCTCTTCTTCTTCTTCTCCTTCTTCTCCTTCGCGGAAATAAAAAAAGTACCAAAAAAGAAAAAAAAAAAAAAAAGAAAACCCAAGCCCACTATCCTCTCACGCAGAGAGAGAGAGAGAGAGAGAGAGAGAGAGCAGTCTCGCTGGCATAGTTCTCCTTTCCAATCGAAGACCAAAACTTTAAGATAGAAATAGTAAAAAAAAAAAAAAAAGTGTGGGGGGTGGGGGGAAAAACAGTGCCAGAAACAAAAATAAGAACAATTCGAACGAGAAGAGAAGGGAACATTTAAGGTTTTGAGAAACACATCCAAAATCGAACACTCCCCACCTCTTTCATGGGTGACATTTTGCAAGGATGTCTCGTGTTCTAGGGAAAATTCGCTTTGTTTTGATAAAGGTAATTGGGCCAAAACCCTAGGAGAGAGAAACCTTCGAATTAGGGGCTTTTGCACTGACTACTTCCCCCATTTCTGCCTCTGTTCCGTGCCCTAGCTCTTCAATTTTGCAATTCAGGTGACTGCTGCTCCAATTTCGCTATCGATTTCCCACTTAATTGGAAACCCTAGAATTTTGGGGACTCTGGTTGCATTTTGAATTTGTCGAAATCGTGTGCTGTTTTGTGAAATTTAGGGTTTCTTTATTTCGGGAACCATGCGTGATTTCGTTTCCGTTCTGTCTTTGTTTCCCATTTTTTTACTGAATGCTCTCGGTTTCAGTGTCGTGTCTAAGCTACTGGTCTTGACGCTTCTTAAATTCGTCATTGCTTGATAATGTGAACCGACTTATTGGTGCTAAGCTTGTTTCGTGCTGTGGTAATTTCTCAATAAATGCGCGTTTTCAGTGTGAAGTGCATTTATTAGATGTTTATGCAATCATTAATTACTATTTTTATCATTTCTTCCAGTGCCTGCATTTGGCATGGATAATTGACTTTTTTTTTTTTTTAAAGTTTAATGTTTTTTGTGAGTTCTCCATTCATTTGCTGCAAATATAGCAGAGCAACAAGGACTTGCATCATCCTTTATTTTGTTTGGTTTATCAGAAAATCCCGTTTATTAAGAGCTATGGTGAATCTGCTGCTAATGACAATGTGTTAATAACAGTTAGAGGTCTTTTTATTCTCCAACCCTCCTTATTAGAAGCTTACGTAATGGGCTGGCTCTGACATTTGGGATCCTTACTCATTTTTTACCAGGCTTGAAAAATTACACTGATGCATGTGCTTTGCTGTTTAAGAGCAATCCATTCCTTGACTTATATGTTGTTATCGGGTAATGATTAATTTTTTAGTTGCTGTGTTCTTTGAACTATTATTTCTTTCCCTTAGTTCAAGTTGTCATGACACAAGTGTGCCTTCTAGATTGTTGTTTATGTGGCTTAATTGCACTTCTATAACTGGTGTAGAGAATTAGGACCTGTCACGTAACATGAGAAGGTGCTGGAGCTGGATAATTTTTCTTTTGTGATTCTAGCAATGTCTTCTCTTGTGACAGGTGGCTGTGTGCTAGGTATTTGTGCCTTATTATTAATTGGGTACAGTTTTATATGCTCCTGTCCTTCGAAGTTTAAAAGTTGGGATGACCCCTATACATTCTTGTTATCACAGCAACCTTAAGATACTTTTGAAACTCTATTTTGCCAATACATAGTGCTTGCTTTTGTTTGAATTGTTCAGAAATAGAAGAGGATTTTATGTCCATCATTTTTATGAAGCCAACTTCATTTTTGTTTCACTGAAGATTAGATTCCTTATCCACATTTTTCATTGGGTTCCCCCCCCCCCTTTCTAATGCATTTTTCTTTTTGATGTCTGCCTGATTAATTTGATAGTTTTCTGGATCAATGGGGAGTGAAGGTTTGTAGATAGTGGGTCAGGAATGCATGGATGTGGTCCAGGGGCTGGTCTCATAGTAAATGCTGAAGTTGATTCCATGGGAGGTATTGTTGATGGTGGAGTTGGTAATGGTATCAAAGCCTCCCCACGTCGAGCAGCAATTGAGAAGGCTCAGGCTGAGCTTCGGTAATAATGGAATTTTCTTTTGTTTTTACCGTCATCCCATCATAATTTGATTGTTTCTTTTGTGATGATAAGGAAATGCTACCTGTCCTATTTTCCTAACAGAGAACACCGATTATTTGATGTTTAACAGACAGGAGTATGATGTTCGTGGGGAAAGACAAAGAGAGCTAGAATTTCTTGAGAAAGTATGGGAATTCGGACTCTTTCTTGCTATTTTGAGCACCTTAATGGTATTGGGGTTGATATAATCCTTTTCATTCCCTGCAGGGAGGCAATCCATTGGACTTTAAATTAGGGAATGCAGCTTCAGTTAGTGTCCAGTCTACATCACTCACTGATCACCAGGCCGATCATTTTGTGGCCAGGTATATTTCTTTTGCATTGTGTTCCACTGTATTATGATCCGGCACTATGTTTAGTGAGGTGGCTGAAGCTTCCCTGTTCCATTTTCCTGTCCTGGAATTTCAATTGCAGTGAAGCTAAAGGTAGTTTTGCACTGACTGCATCACCTCATGGAGATTCTGTAGATAGTAGTGGTAGACCATCAGCTCCTACTGTTTGTGAACTAAATAGTGCTGACAATTTTCATGGTGAAAATGAGTTGCTTGAACATGAAAGGAACCCCAAGCATTTTAATAGAAGGAACAATATTGTTCCATTGGAACAGACTTCCCAGATTGATGGTAGTCAAAATATCAAGGAATCGGAAGATTCTGCTATTGTTCATTCATATGCTCGGAGGAACCGATCCAGGCCCAATCACAATGGTGCACGGTCAAGTTCAACTGACGTCATTCAAAGTTGTGGCAATCATGGATCAGCCTTCCAAATTCGTGGAGGTTCTAGGGAGGTGAAGGGGCCAATCTATGAAACCAACAATGACAAGGACCAAACTATTTCTTCCGCCACAAACTTAAAACCCACAGCTGCAGATGGAGATATGATTTCTCGGGCAGAGAATTCCAAAAATCAGTCAAACGGAGAGCTTGATGTTGTACAAACTATGGAGACAAAGGCCAACCTGCCCAAATGTTGTCTTCCTCATGATATGTTGGATGTTATTGAGTCCAACATCTTGAGGAATGACAAACACTCTTCTGAAATTGATGCTCTGAAAATATCTAGAAATATGGCTTTTGGGGAACATGATGAAGTTGGAAGAAGGGAACACATAATAGCAGATGTTCCTGGATGTCCACCTTGTGCTGCTATAGAAAAAACTGAGAATGAAATCAATTCACCTCTTCCCAATGGATTTGCTGACTTGAGAAGGGATGGGAATAAAGGCCAAGATGTCATTGCAGTAACCCAAACAAAGGGATTAGACACAGAATTGTCTTGCATGGGAAACATGAATGATGAAAGTGATTTGTGTTTAACACAGAGAAATGACAATACTAACGACATTCTCATGAAACAAACATCAGAATTTGAAGGAACACAAAGCTTAATTGCTGATGAGGTAGGAAATGAACATAATGAGGTCAAGGCTATTGATAACAGTAGTGCCATCAATGATGATCCAGCTACTGTGCATCAAAGCCACAGTGGTGGTGAATCTTTGGTCAAAGTTGAGGAAGAAATGCAAAGAAGTTCCAACTTGCCAAATGTGGTGAAACATCTTGACAGTTCAGGGATTGACCAAAACAAACATTCTCCATTGGAAGCTGAAAGAAAATTGGGCAATGAGATGAATGGTAATTCCAACTCTAACAGAGAATATCCTGGTGAACCTCAGTGCTCTATGGATTGTTCAGGCCAAAAGATTCCTGAGTCTGCTTTGTCAGAGAAAAATTCTTGTGCTGCTCCTGACCCTCAATCTTGCTCTAGTAGCCCCTTGAAATTGGCAGCCAAGGCTCATGAAGATTCTGTTTTGGAAGAGGCACAAGATATTGAGGTACTGTTTCATACATTCTTTAGTTTGCCAAATCTAGTAGGAGCTTTGCCTCTTTCTTTACAAAGTTCTGAACATACGATATAATTGGGCAAACAGGATAAGCATAAGAGAATTGCTGAGTTATCTGTTGGAGTCATACCTTCAGAGAGTCGTCGGAAATCTCACTGGGATTTTGTTCTTGAAGAGATGGCATGGTTGGCAAATGACTTTGCTCAGGTCTTACTTTGCTAAAAGTGCTATGATCCCTTTTTTTTTTTTCTCTACTTGTGAATTACCATTGCTTTTGCCTTTGGAATTCATTTTCTCCTTCAAAAGAATCTATCACTGCCTTAAGATATTTTTATCTTTACCTGCACTCAGTTCTATCTTTAAGCTTTTTCATTTATTGGCTACTTTTTGGCAGGAACGCCTTTGGAAGATGACTGCTGCTGCTCAAATTTGTCGCTGGGTTGCTTTTACTTCCCAGGGGAGGGTTAGAGAAGACTATAGGCATTGTGAGCTGGAAAAAGTTTCTCATTGTTTGGTAAAGGCTGTCATGCAGTTCTGGCATTCAGTTGAGCTAAGCATAACTAATGATGATCAGAGCATAGGAATTAAAAACTGCAATGATAGTTTGAAAAGGTTCGATGGAAGTGAATCTTCCAGGGTCGAGATTGAAGAACATGATCAGGTGGTTCTCAGTCAGTTTGAATATTTGGTTGCTGTCTCTGTTTTTTTTTTTTCTGTGTAACCATTTGATGGCTGTCTTTGTTGAGTCTTTTTGCATTTATATTATTGTGATCCAATTGATTTCAATGAAAGGTTAGATACTTGTTTCTAATCATAGTATGGACAGCCTTTTGCTTAATCTAAAGATAATCTACTTATTAAGAAAGTAAATCATTTATTTAAAAAATGCAGAAGCATTTCCACCTTTGATTTTGGTCACCATGTATCCTTTGAAGACTTTCGGTTGTTTTATTGCGGAACCAACTTGCAGTGACTTTAAACTGATCCTCAACTCACTGGCATGTTATGAACTTTCTGGTTATGAGCAGAATAAGAGCAGAGAGTTGGGTACACTAGGACAAAATTTTCCACGACCAATTCAGAGATATGCCATGAGGTTTTTGAAATATAACAACTTTTCAGTTCAGTCTCTTCAAGCAGAAGCACCAGCAACTCCCGACAGAGTAGCTGATTTAGGAATTATGGATGTTTCATGGGATGATCAACTTACAGAGGTACAGAGCTCTGTCCTATATTTTTTTTAGGTATTTAATTAACTCATCAAAGTCTGGCAAAGACATTCTTTCTCAACCTTTAGAAACACTTGCTGCACCATATAATAATTTATCTATGTTTAACTTGTTTTAGTCTGTTATGCATATAACATGGTTGGATATAAGTTGCTCATTGTTATTCATTGAGCTTTTTACTTGGCAGGAAAGCCTTTTCTATGCAGTTCCCTTGGGTGCAATGGAAACCTATAGAACATCCATTGAGTCCCATTTAACAAAATGTGAGGTAATGAAAATGTTTAGGTGTGTTTTTCTATCTATGCTTTTAGTTTGCTGTAACTTAGACAATCAGAGGCAAATGTAACAGAACTAAAAGAATCGTATACCAGGAAAGAACTCTCACTGTATGTCTATTCTGCTTTGGTATGTCATGTGGAAAAACCCCAATGTCCTCAACTGTTGGAGTTACACCATGTTTTGTTACTAAAAAAGCTATTAATATTAATTAATGTGCAAACTGTTGATTGAATCATCATTCCTCATCAATGACCAGACAGTTTGGGTTTCTTGTTTTTGCTTATACATTGAAATGGGCCCCTTGCAGAAAACTGGCAGTAGTATGCAAGAGGAAATTGATACATCTATATGTGATGCAGCAGGAGGTATGTTAAAACTGCTTTACTGTTAAGCTCCTTGGTTAGTAGCTATGATTATATTACAAGTTTGTTCACAAAAACATTCAGATCTTGGATATCTAGAGAATGAGGAGGAAGGAGAGATGGCCACATATTATTTGCAGGAAGCCTTTGACAGTAGCAAGTCAACAAAACAGGACCAGAAGAAACGGAAAATTTTGGTGAAGTCACACTCTGCAAAATCATATGATCTGGGTGCCGATTTGCCTTATGGACACAGCACGGTTTGTCCTCAACAAAATATGTTGATGGGAAAAAGGCCTGGCAATAATCTGAATATTGGTCTAATACCCCCAAAGCGCATGCGCACTGCTCCAAGGCAGAGGCCTGTTAATCCTTTTGGTGCTGGGCATCCTGGAGCCCTACAGACACCAGTGAAGACAGATGCTTCAAGTGGGGATACTAGTTCCTTTCAGGATGACCAGAGTACCATGCATGGTGGACCCCAAAGTCAAAAAAGCATGGAGGTTGAGTCAATTGGTGAGTTTGAAAAGCAGTTACCATATGATTTTGCAGAGACATCAGCAAAGTCAAAAAAGAAGAAGGCAGCAAAGAATCTGGTACATGTTAATGCACTTTTTCCTCAAAGTAGGCAATTAGATTTTGTTAATCCCAACGGATTTAATTTTTAGCTACAAGTAGTAAACACAATTTCCTTGTGTTTTCTTCATGGATTGTGGTTAAGCTACTCGGTTCTAATTTGCTTATAGGGTACTGCTTATGATCAGGGTTGGCAGCTGGACTCCACTGTTCACAATGAGCTGGTGATGAATTTTGGTTAACCAAATTTGTTATAATAGGTTCCAAAACATGTTGATGTTCTGATTGTGTTTTTTTTTTTTTTTTATCAATTGCAGAGGGATAATTCCAAGAAGAGGGTGGGGAGTCATCAATTTGAATTTAATGGATCTAGTGGTAAATTTGTTTTTTTTATATCAGACTGTATTATAGTTCGAGTAGTTAACAGCCTTTGTCTCAAATTTGCAACATTGCATAGATGCTTTCTCTACCCTCCCCCTACTTCCCTCTCTTCCTTTTTGGTGTTTCTGAGACTCTGTCCCTACTATCATAAACTATTTTGCTATCACTTTTTCTTTCTGGCCCTTCGGATGTTGAATTCTGATTTCATCTTCATACTTTCATACTTCCAATTTTTTTTTTTTTGTTTCAGGTTTGTATGGACAACATGCGGCAAAGAAGCCAAAGATAATGAACCAATCACTTGATAATACTTATGATAACATGACTATAATGACTGGCTCTATTCCCTCGCCAGCAACTTCGCAAATGAGCAATATGTCTAACACAAATAGACTAATTAAATTGATTGGACCCAGGGGCAAAAAAGCTAAATTGCTGAAGGTATCATTTGGTGATGATAGTTGTTGACCATGTGCTTTCAACTCTCCCTGCTCTTGGAACATTTTCTTTCTGTGAAATTGAATGTTTGGATCTGCTTTGCAGATATATGGTGGACAGCCAGGTTCTGGAAGTCCATGGTCACCTTTTGAAGACCAGGTCAATTGACAATCAATTTCTTTCTGAGAATATTTTCTTTCTTTGTGATCCAATTCTAATTAAGAAGCTTGAATTTCTGGGTTTCTCTTTTAGGCACTTGTTGTCCTTGTTCATGATATGGGTCCTAACTGGGAACTTATTAGTGATGCCATCAACAGTGCTCTTCAATTTAAGGTAAAAAATACATACTAAATTTGTCTTATAATATTTGCTTTTTTGTTGAATTGGATTTCAGGTCACTAAAAATACAGTTTTTATTTCTATTGTTTTTCAAACTCTTGATTATAGTTCTTTTCCTCCCTACTTTAGGATTGGACTTGGTGGTTCTGAGTTTTTGGATGATGAATTAGATCTTTTTATATATTCTAATTTCTTTTATGTTCTGATGCTCATTTAACATGTCCAGTGTATATTCCGCAAAGCAAAAGAATGCAAAGAACGTCACAAGATTCTGATGGATAAGGGTTCTGGTGATGGTGCTGAAAGTGCCGAAGATTCAGGGTCTTCTCAATCTTACCCATCAACTCTGCCTGGCATTCCACCGGCAAGATTGCTTATATTTTTCTTATGATATCATCTTTCCTTTCTGACTCATAAACTTGAGTACTTCTGTGTGATAACTATGTTCTTTCCAGCTACTTCTGTTTATTTGATTCTTTTATATTGCTGTATCTTATGCAGGGAACTGCTAGACAGTTGTTTCAACGGTTACAAGGGCCTAGGGAAGAGGATATGCTCAAGTCCCATTTTGAAAAAATTATTATGATTGGAAAGAGGCAGCGCTACATGAGTCGCCAGGTTTGTTAATGATTCTTATTGTGCCTGTATGTAGGAAGATGTGTCTCCTTGTATTTCTTTCACCAATTATTCCCCTTTTTTCTCCATCAACTGTTTCCAATATTTCATGGCTTTAGATAAAGTGGCTGGAACTAATCTATATCCTAAGGATGTCTTGTTGAAATGGTAACAATAACAGGCAGCAAGAGAAAGAGTATAATGAATATGATAACAATTCATATATCCCTTACCATTGACTAAAGACTTGAAAGCATCTTATATTTTCTCTGTTTTGGTTAACCTTGAGGTCCTACATAGCTTTTTTCTGACTATAATTATATGGGTTGTGTGCCTTTTGAAGTATGATAATCAGGATCCTAAACAAACAGCAGCTGTGCACAATTCCCACATGATTGCTCTTTCCCAAGTTTGCCCAAATAACCTAAATGGAGGTGTTTTAACGTAAGTTTTTTGTTTTTTTGGTCTGTGTTCAGCTTTTCACTGCTTATTTGTTGTCATCAGTTTGCTAAATCTACCTTTCTTCACTTTCTGGCCTTCATGCCACTGCTCTTATCCTCTGCAAGTGATTTAAATCTTGTTTTTATTTTGTTGGTTGAATATAGGCCTCTTGATCTCTGTGATGTGACTGCATCAAACCCAGACATTCTTTCCCCTGGGTATCAAAGTTCTCATGTTAATGGTTTAATTATGCCGAATCAAGGTGTTGCAGCATCAATGCTTCCTGCTTCTGGTGCAAATTCCACCACCCATGGATCTTCCGGTACAGTAGTTGGCAATAACACAATGCAATGTGGTCCACTCAATGCTTCGGGCAGGTAGATAGTTGATCTATTGCTTATAATGTCAATTGTATTTTCATATTCTGATTTCTTTGTTCATGGGTCTTTAGGGATGGTAGATACAATGCTCCAAGGGCATCCTTGCCAGTTGATGAGCAGCAGAAAATGCAACAATACAATCAAATGTTGTCAAGCAGAAAGTTGCCTGTTTCTGGGTCTATTTCTGGAGCTGAACGTGGGAATCATGTGCTAGCTTGTGGAAATGGCATGGGCATGATGCCTGGGATCAACAGAAGCATGCCTATGTCAAGACCAGGTTTTCAGGGAATGCATTCATCATCCATGCTGAACTCAGGAAGTATGCTTTCCTCCAGTGTGGCTGGGATGCAAAGTCCTGCAGGTATGCACTCTGGAACTGGTTCTGTTCAAGGGAATGCAATGATGAGACCACGTGAAGCTTTGCATATGATGCGGGTAAGAAATTTCTTTTCTAATAAATGCATACATCTGATGCATGGATGATGCATTTCTGCATGTGTATTTGTTATGAATTATGCTGGATATTATTTGGTGTGTAATTTGGATTAACTCTTGCCTTGTTTTTTGAAGTTCCCGGGTGTGGCAATTGGGACTATGGATTAGTGTAATAACTTACGTTGCTGATTATTTATTTAAATTAAACCCCTTCCCTAAAGGAAGAAGCAAAAATATAGAAGAATGTAAGTGGTTTGCTAGCTGTGGGATCCCAGATGAACGTTATTCATTGATTAACATTCTTGGTCCTGATTCAAACAGACTAAGCTTCACAAAATTAGCTGGTCCGGAAAGTAATGATGCTTTACAGTTTTATGATGATTGTTGTAATTATGGCTGATCCTGCATTTCTAGTTCTTTCTCGATGTTTGAGTGTAGAAGGTTGATGTAAAGGCAAGATAAAACATTGATTTACATAATTGCTTTGATATTTCCATTTGCACAATCTCTGTGTACATCCTTTTGCAGTCACATGCATCTTATTGCATAGTGGGCTGTATGACAACCATGTTTATTTTTGTCATAGCCCGGCCATAATCCTGACCATCAAAGGCAAATGATGGTGCCAGAGCTTCAAATGCAAGTTACACAAGGAACCAGCCAGGGGATTTCTGCTTTTAACGGATTGAGCTCAGCATTTCCTAATCAAACAAATCCATCTGCACAGACATATCAAGGCCATCCACAGCAGCATCAAATATCCCCACAGCAGTCGCATCTACTGAGCAGTCCACATCATCCTCATCTGCAGGGCCCCAATCATACTACTGGGTCGCAGCAGCAAGCATATCAATTCCACTTAACTAAAGAAAAGCAAATGCAGCAGCGGCTATTGAAGCAGCAGCAACAGCAGCAGTTTGCTTCATCTAGTGTTTTGATGTCACATGTCCAACCACAGCCCCAAATACCCATATCATCGTCTATACAAAATAGTCCTCAGGTTCAGCAACAAACTTCATTGCAGCAGACAGTATCATTACCTCCTTTAACACCACCAACCCCAATGACTCCCATGTCAGTGCAGCAGCAGCAGCAGAAATATAACTTGCCACACCATGGGGTAAGCCGGAACTCACAAACTGGTGGCAGTGGATTGACAAATCAGGTTGGAAAGCAACGACAGCGGCAGCAGTTCCAACAATCTGGTCGGCAACATCCCCAACAAAGGCAGCACTCACAATCTCTACAGCAGGCTAAACTTATAAAAGGAATGGGAAGAGGGAACATGATGGTGCATCAGAACCTTCTGATTGATCAATCTCATCCAAATGGCCTTTCTGTGCCTCCTGGTAACCAAGTTGCAGAGAAAGGAGTCATGCACTTGATCCAAGGACAAGGCTTATACCCTGGGACTGGCGTAAGTCCAGTTCAACCATCCAATTCTTTGGTTCCACCTCAATCCTCAAGCCATTCTCAGCCCCAGCAAAAGATATTTCCTGGCTCAACACCTCAATCATCAAGGCAACTTCAGCAGATGCCTTCTCATACTGATAGCACTCAAGGTCAGGTTCCTCCAGTGACCTCAGTTAATACACTAGCAGCTACTCATCAAGGTGTTCCCCCAGCAATAATGGGTGCCAATCACCAGCACCTGCAGCCACATTCACAGACAAATCCACACCAGAAGCAGGTTAGTCAGGCTCAACCAAATAGTCAGAGAATGATGCAACAAAATCGCCTAGTGAACTCGGATCCGCCAATGAAGACTCAAACTGATCAGGCTCATATGGACCAGCAGCCTGTGAACAATATCTCTCAGATGGGCATAAATACAGCATCTGGAATACCTCAGGCCTGTCATGATCCAGCTAATGTTGGGCCAGTTGTTTCTTCAGCAGTTGCACTTCAATGGAAACCATCAGAGCCATTGCATGATCCTGGCAGGCCTAATTCAGCCTCACAAGCAAGTTCTATTGGGAGTCCACCCATCATAACCTCAGCTGGGAGTGAGCCAGTGGTATCTGTCACCCAAGGTTTAGACCAGAGGCAATTATCAGGAAGCTTTGTGCAACATGGGCACAATGCCTTGGCACAGTGGCAGCAGCAGCCATTACAGCAATCAACACCACCACCCCATCCATCTCAGCAACTATTTCAGCCACAAGAGCACCAATTACAGCAAGAGCAACAATCGCCACAGCAATCCCAGCAGCAAACACAACATTTTCAAACTGTACAAGGTAGTTTGTACATGAGCCCGTCCAATTGAAAGCCGGAATGAACAACTTGTGGATTGTGCAGTCCTGGGAGCAGTCGGTGCTGCTATAATTTGGTTTGCTTGCCCTTATAGCAACAATGTACAGGTAGTTTTGGCTTTTTTTTTTTTTACCCTTTCTTGTTGAATCACTCATTTCATTTTGCAAGAATTAAATGCTAGAACCGATTTATGCAATTCTTTACTTGCCAATTGAAATTTTCTGGACATACTGAATTCCTTTTTATAATGCTTTAACTATGTTCATCTCTCTATGTGCATCTGTTTGCTAATTTTTGCTTTTCAGTCCTTGTAGTTAACAGTCTAAGGGTGGCATGAATCTTGTGCAGATGAAACTGGTTACTCCAGAGGGCATTGTAACCAGATTAGAGGTCGTGATTCCAAGTTGCATTAAAATCTCAACAAGAAGAAGTTATGGACCTCTATTTTCTATTTACTTGACGAGGATTGGGAAAGATCATGTATATTACTAGTCTCCTAGATTTTTTGGGAGGATGGGGACAGATATAGAGGTATGTACAGAGTCGCATCTCTCAGTTTATTCTACTCTTCCCTGCCTTCTGCCTAATCTCCCTGCTTGTGCGGTGGGGCTTTCGTTTTTTTGTACCCAGCAGGCTAGTGCATGTAAGATTAAGATCAGATTAAGTTGGTAGCCATCATTTTAAGGGGCAAAAGCCTTGGTAAATTTTGTGAATATATTCTATCTGGTGCCATCATACACAAGCGATCATATATTATGGTTTCTAATGCTATTTAAAATTTCTAGCATATGCAACATCCCTCAATAGCCCGTTAAAAAAAAAAAAAACAAAAGAGAGAAAAGTAAAAAATAAAATAAAATAAAATTCATACGCATTTAGAACCTCAATTATGCACTTTTGTAATCTTCCTTTCAACATCTACTGTGGTGTCGTTTCAACGGATCACTTAGCTAATTAATTCCTACCCCTGCGATTAACAAGAAAAAGGAACAAATGAAAAGGAGTTTGTTACTTTGTTTACGGGTTGGTTACGTAGGGTATGTTTCATAATTGCTGCTGGCGGTTCAATACTTTCGTGTGTCTCTGCACGTTTCCGGAATTGAGTCTCAGTATCTGGTTGGAAACAAAGATCTCTCTTCTGCAGTACCCAGATTTCAATTCTAAATTCCTTTCCTCTCGAATACGGTAAGAAAGATAGCAGGAAAAATGACTCGAGAGCCCATTGCCAAGACTGAAACCAAAACAACTGCCGCCGCTCCCCCCCACCCCGAAAAGTTTCCCTTACTACCACTTTAATTAGACAATGCAGGATCTGAAGCAGGCACATGCACTTAAACAAATATTTTGCCGCATTGTAACCAGCTATGCTTTCAAAATATTGTATGAATGATTGCTTGTTCTTCTCAAACAAGAAGATGGTGTGTGAACGTTTTGGCCAAGTAGAGTATGTTTTGATGGATCACGCTCCTATAAGAACACCCTGCAATAGAAACTGGCATTGAGGAGCATCAAAGTGCCTTTGCTCCTCCAAGATAAGCTTGGCTGCCGAGATAATAATCACCTTAGTTTCGATAAACAAGCACAGCATAATCTTATGGAGTTCGAGCAATGTATGAATGATACTCACCTCTATTAGAGTCACTCAGATGTATAAAAACTGCAAAGTAGGGATTACAATTCAGTAACTTTGGAGATGCGAACCTATCATACCATTTCAGCACAATTGTTCGCCTAGCCTGCACGGCTTGTAAGAACAGATCCATGAAAGAGCCTACGCAAGCATTCCATTCCATTGCAGCCTTCTTCAATGAGCCAAGCTTTGACCATACAGAATGTTACATTCTCAGCCTACTCCTATCTCCTAAAGTTAATAAGTGGAAAGGAGCAAGACAGATGAATGAACAGTTTTTTTTTCCGAGCATTGAAACCTGCAAAGATGTTCCTCGATGACCATCTTCAATTTGAATTCCTAAAGCTGCGAACCACCAACTGGCCCAGCGGACATGATCATCTCAACAATCTTCCTCTGAGAATCTATAATCATATCCGTCAGCTTCTTCTCCATCTCCATTCTACGCCTCTCCGTCTGCCTCACCATCTCCATCTTCTTCCTCTCCATCCCCTCCATCCTCTCTGCAAAACCCCTTATTTCCGCAGCCAACCGCAATTCCATCTCTTTCCCTCTTTCTTTGCCCTGCTCCTCATCTTCCACCGCGGCCAGCGGCATCTCCTCTCTCTTCTTTCTCTTCTTCACCGCCTCCCGCTCACTCCCCGCAAACCTATTAACCATGCTAGGTTTCCTAAGTATATAGTTGATACTCCGGGACTTGCTTCTATTTCTATACCCATAATCTTCTTCTTCTTCTTCGTCCTCCTCCACCTCCTCGTCTCCGTCGCCACTGCCGCCGTAATCACCGCCTCCGCCGGACACGTTATTTTTGTTATTATTTTTGTAAACAGATTGCATCGGGACCAGAGGTATAGCTGGAATGGTGAGGGGCCCGCATTCCATGGAGTCCATTAGGTCAAAGTACGGCCAGGAACTGGCGCCGCCGAGAGAGAAAAGACGTCTCTCGTCGCGGTGCCGGCGGCGGAGTTTCTCCATCTTGTGGCGGCACTGGATGGCGGATTTTGCCGGGTGGCTGTAGCCGTAGCCGCAGCGGCTGGCGACTGTGTCGGCGACCTCCTCCCACTGGCTGGCCTTGAGTTGTCCGCGCTTTAACGAGTACCATTTTTCCTGGTAGGCGCGGATTAGGTGCACTGTTTCTTTGTGGGTCCAGGGGAAGGGTTGAGATTTCTTGGTGGTTTGAGTCTCGCGGTTAGACGGCGGCGAGTGTGGTAGCGAAGGTGGCGGAGGCGAGGAAGATGGCGACGATGTGGACATTTTGGGATGCTAGGGTGAGGTTTTGGTGAAGGGTTTTAAGTCTTTTTGGATTATGGACTAAAAGCGGAGGGAAGCCGGTGGTCGTGGTGGTGGTGGCGGTGGGTGTGGCGGTGATTGTTGGTAAACTGGTAATAAGCAGAAATTACAAAAGCCTGGCGCCAGTAATGGATCCGAACCCGTTTTCTGCCTCGCTTTTCCCTTTTGGGCCGTTGAAAAAGGGGTTCTTGAACCGATCAATGTACGTTCACATCCTAAGCCCAACTCAAACAAACCCAATGTTTGGTTATTTTACTTTTCGTTTTTCCATCGACTGATGGGTGATGTTCTCCACGTCTCACATTGTGGAAGTCACTTTTAAGATTTTTGGGAATATATATATATATATATATATATATATATATATATTTATTTATTTATTTATTTATATATTTATATTTATATTTATATTATTTGGTTTGCAAAATAAGTAAGAGTAGTGTCTTATAGTTATGTTTTTTTTAAAAAAAAAAAATTGTTAGATTCACATTATAACCGATATATTGAACTTACAAAATAGCAAATGAATAGCATACAGTAAGGTTCCGTTAAAGAATTAGTTGAGGCAGATAGAGCTCGCGCAAGCCAGAATTTTTAGCGGTGGAAATTGTTTCCTCTTTTTTCGTGTTTAACCCTTTTTGTGAGTAGGACGAACCTAATTATAGCACGGCCCTTCAAAGAAACATGATACAAATGGTAGGAAATGAAAATTCTTGATTTTGCGTGTAACCCCTTTTGGCTTCAAGAAAGATCTTCCAGATCGACGATAAATATGCAAAGCGACTTTTCAAGTGATCTTTTGAAATTTTCAGATTTACTTGAATAAATGTACAATCCGTCGAGTGAAGCTTATAGGTACTAGGGGGGCCCGATTGTGCCGGCTAAACTTGAGATGTTCCCACCGTTTAGCAATGTGAGAAACTGTGCATCAACCAAGCTGATAAAATTGAGCCAGTAAAACTGCTTGGCCAAACTAATTTTCCATAAACCTTTTGCTCAAATGGTGGGAAACCTAACTCGGATTTGACATTCCGATCTTCAATGCAGGGGGTTGTAACACAACGGAGGTTTTGCCTCCTAGCTAACTCCTGCTCCCCACTAATTGAGAAACAATGCATTTAACTAGTTGAGAAAGTACAAGATTTCCCCACTTTATCAATGCAACTGTAAATCACCATATCCAATTGTAAAATGAACTAAAACCCGCGTATTCCAACAGCATGCGCGCAAGTCTAGGTTGAAATGCTAAATTTTTGCATTAAGGATGCCTCAAAAGAATTTGTATTACAGCCTCAGTTTTCCGCAATAAATCGTTTTTTTTTTTAGTACTGAAAATGGGTATAGTTAATCAGTTTACGATAAACTAATAAAAAAGTAAAATATTATGTACAGAATGAGTGAATATAATGTGTCCATATCGCAATACCCCCTGCAATGCCTATGAGAATAGATTTGAGATCCATGGAGAGATGATGCAACCTTCTTTTCCTCGAGGAATTCAAAACCTGAAGGCAAGACCTGCCATAAGAAATCAGCCCATACAAAGTGATACACAATGAATGCAGAATACATCTTCCATCAACCAAAACAGATACCTAGGATGATTGCCTCCATGGATCTACTAAGCTGATCTGCATGGTGTTGACATTCAAGACTTAATCTTGCAATAACAACCACATTGCCGATTTTTTTTTTTTCAAAGTAACCCACTCATCTTTCGTGTGGAATAGCCTTAAATGGTCTTGGCCAACAAGAGCTAGCTCCCTGCAATCGGCAGACCTTTGTATGGTTAGCTTCACACTGCTTGACACCATAAATGACCAGTCAATACTAGATGTATTTTGTGCCATTGGAAAAATGCACATAAGGTAGTAGAGTCATTAAAAAGGTTGGAATGATGCATAGAAGAGATAGCTGATGAATGCCAACTGAGAGACTATGGCAGTGTGTTTTTTAGATGTCACAGCAAACCTTTTTCTCGCATGAATACAAGAACTTACAGCTAAGTTGTCTTCCTTTAAATTTTCCAGTGTCTCAGCAAGCTCCACTTGTTTTGATGCAGTTGCAAGTAGAGCCTAAAATATGGAAGTATTCAAGAGCAACAAGAAAAATGGGTAATAAGTTTTGTACCTTTACATACTTCTTCCTCTAGAATAAATGTTATTTTTGACAAGAGAAGGATATCTTACTTTCTTTGTCTTCTGTAGATCATTTTCAATAGATTTAATGCGGCTCAAAGATTCAAGAAGCATGTCCTCCTTCTCCTGAGGAATGTTGGTGGGCTTATTAGCCAGCTCATTTAACATTGTTTCTAAATCTTGCAGCCTCTGCCAACATGGATGGAGCTGTTCCTCTTTTATCTCATGAGATGTGTTTTGGTCTTGAGAACTTGAATCTAATAAATGGGGAGCGGGCTGGTGTACTAATCGCCTGCCTGGATGTCTAAATGTGAAAATTATTCCTATTCTTGAAAGTAGAAGATATATCCAACAATTTGAGAAAAAAGCGAACCATAAAACTCATTACAGGGGGGAAAAATGTCTTTGGCTGCATTTCCTGGGCAATGTTGTTACCTGTAAAAATTACCAAATTGCATTACTCTGAATTCTTGCTGACATAATCAAATGCATATACCTACAATATCTAATTCTCCAATGAACAAACCTCGCATGGTAGTAGATTTGAAATTTTCATCTTGTCTTTTTCCTAAGGAGAAACTAACCTACCCAAGAAATTTGGATGGGCTTTCAGGACCAGCCTGGCATAATTTGAGCTGAGCAGGGCACAGTATGTCTCGGTAAGTATGGCCAGACACTATTTTTACCAGTTAGTGATATATCAAGTGACAGATAGCTATAAATTGGCTTTGGAGCTGCAATAGCAGCAACATAGAGCATCAGGATGCTTAAAATTTTCAATAGGAGCTAGAAAATAATTTTATCATGCAACTACAACACCCTTTCATGCAGACCAACAAGGCTTGGAAAATAAAGTTTAATTAAAAGGGAAATTGTGCAATCTCGTACTTGTTGCACTAGCATCTTCAGCTCTTGCACCATTTGGTTCAAGCAGACAGCATGGAGAAGCAGGATTACATGTGCTTGCCTGGTAGAACATTGAAGGAAAAGTTGCACAATCAATATAATTGCTCAGCATTTTGAGAACTAATAAATCAACCCCATCGTCTTTCAAGGCATAAACCTTACTGACCAAACTTGATGCTCCATGAAACTTTAGTCTCTACCTTTAATACAAGCATCCACTTTCACAAATCTCGGCACACAAAAACCACATAGTCTCGATTTCCTTGAGACAAAATC
Source organism: Ceriops zippeliana (assembly GCA_037897445.1). Lineage (NCBI taxonomy): Eukaryota > Viridiplantae > Streptophyta > Magnoliopsida > Malpighiales > Rhizophoraceae > Ceriops > Ceriops zippeliana. The sequence goes on along the minus strand of JBAPLH010000104.1, from coordinate 3,074,709 downwards.
AGCTTGAGATGCAAAATTTTTGCAAAACAGATTTACAAAATAACTGTTGTGCTTCCTTTCCACAACAATAGTATTTTCACTATTGAGAGAAATCAAACTTGAGTGTGAAGATGTTACCAAAAGCATGAATACCAGGGGAATATGATCACAGGCCACATCCCAATCAAGGGAAATGTATATACAAAACAAGTGCAAGTCAAATTGTCCTCGAGTGGCTAAAGCATTCTTTCTTATTTCTTTTCTATTTTATTAATCCTTGTAATATTGTGGCAGCAAACTCAGAAATGTAATAATATCATGTCCTGAGTAATTAGAACAAGCTTGCCAGTAAACTATCTAACTTAGAACACAAAAGATAGTTGAGACTAATAAAAAAATGTATTAATAATTGATCCTGTGTAACTTGTAAAGTTGAAGAACCAAATAAGCACCAAAAAACTGAAATGGAAAACTTACTTCCTCAGGCATTTGCATTTGTTGAATGGAACTTGAATTGTTTAACCTTGTATATGATCCTGAATCTGAAGCAGATATTTCACTTCTTGAAACCTGCAGAAGGTAGCAATGAAATGCCTACCAGTTCATAGGAAAAAGAAAATAAAATGACTAATCATTTAGACACTACCTTAGAGGCAAATAATTTGATTTCTAAGTCATCGTCGTCAGAAAAGCTTTTTGTTTTCCTCAAATACATTGTTTCTCCAGCATGTACCAGCTGCAAGTTGAAGATGCCGAAACCTTTAGTTCTCAGACATTACAAACACAAAGCAAGTCATTGTGAGAGTTTAAATCTGATGATTCTGAAAGTAACGGTCCTACTAATAATGGGTCTGCTGACTAAGATGGATCAAACTTTGCTTGATACTAATTAGAATCATACTTTCTTTATTTCTGGGTCATTCCACGGTCCTTTGTCAGATCTGAGGCAACCACCTTCATTTGGGCAGGAGCACATCCCACCAAGAAATTCTGGCAATTGGCTGGTTACAGGAAAATATCCATATAAGTTTTTTCAGCAGGAGTACAAAGCATTCCATGCATAATAGATGTACAATATAAAACTTGCAGGGAAAGAGATATCCCACCTTGAGTCTATAACCTCCAACAATTTATTTTGGAATTTGCTGCCCAAAACCTGTGGAGACAGATTAAAATGGTTTCAATAGGTTGTTAAAAGAATACCAATACCAAAACCAAAACAAAGGACAATAGTCAAGGTTCTTTTACATTTATTTTGGAAGTAGTTTTCGGGTCAAGGAAGCTTTTTGCCGTATTCCAAAGAAATTTGAAACCACCACCAGCATTAACAATGAACATCTGATGCAATGTCTGCCAAAAACAAATGATAGTGTTACAAATTATCAGCAAGAGGATAAATTAGCAACAGGAGTGATTTATTTTTTTTTTGGGTTCAGTTCCCTGTGATAATTAAGCCACCTCAGGATAGTTGTCACCATCAATTTTTTGCATGTGCATAACGAGATCATGTGCGACCTTGCCAAAGCTCACAAAATTCTGCATAACCAATAAAATATCAAGATACAACAAGACCAAAAAAAAAGAAATAAATCTTCAGATTCTGAAATTACCAGGCCATGCACATCCAGTATTGTTGTAGTTGAATCTATGTGCCTCTTGGCTGCAATAGAGCAGGGAACTTCTCAGCAAAAGTCTTCTCAAAACACTGAACATGATATTTTAGAAACCGGTCTACTGTTGTGGCATTCATTAACTTGCTAGGTTCAATTTTGCCGAGTCTTTCAATATAAACAGGTCGACCACCTTTGTCTACACCATGATAACCATGAGGATAATGGTATTGAACTTCTTCATATTCTTCGTATACAAAATCCTGAACATGTCAATGTCATGTTACGCTATCAGTTAGAGCATTGCAAAATTAAAGTAATATTAATAAGCAAGTTTTGTGATAGTCAAAAGCTTTTAGTAAATGCAAAGATTTCATCTCCATGCAATAGTTCATCCTTTTATTATGTAATCAGAACTATGATCAATCCTACTTGTCAAGCCATGATATTGCTGTAAAAGTTACCTGCAAAATAGTATCTACTCCGCACTCTTTCCTCCAGTTAAGCATGTCTGACCACATGAGGACAGTTTTATCCAAGTCAAATTTCCTTGCCTTTAAGAATCTGCAACAGTGAAACCCAGTTTGTAAATTTCTAAGAAACAATGTACACAAGAATACTACACAATTTTGAGACTGCTAATCATTTCAAGGGATAAATTATTTGATAATTTTTCAGTAAATGTAAATTTTATTCTTATATTTGATAAACCACAAATTCTACCAGTTCTCTGGCAAACGCCAGCATAACTGAGGTTTCTTTTTTGCTTCCCATTCAAGCTACAGTAACTTCTAGGAATCCCAAAATGTTGTCCCAATTCTACCTCAAATGTGGCAGTTTTCTATGCCACCTCAGATTAAAACCTTCAACTTCCACTACACAATCAGATCAAAATTTCTCCTTGTGAAAAATAGCCTTCAACTTCCAAATTGCCACTAAAAAGCTGCACTTTGAACTGAAATACTGCCAGATTCTAAATTAATTTAATTATATATATAAACCTAAGGTATCTATTTCATGATGTTGCTTCAATTAAAGAAAATCAAATAAAGCATATTGCCCAAGGAGAAGAAGATCTGCTTAACCTCAATAGAGTGTGATAATCATCTTGACGGGCTGGGAGCAGGTCTTTTGCAATTAAAAGCCTGCGAAAAGCATTGACGGCCTGCTCCTCCTCAGCATCCCGAACATCATTGACGGAAATCCCTGCGTACCGGCAATCCGCAACTCGCCTGCTTCCACGCTTCCTGAGGCTATGCGTGAGCCTGGTGGATGCACTCATTGCCTTTTTCTTCAGAGATCTGACTCTCCTTCTCCTTCTCTCATCCTCCGAGGTCTCTGGATCCAGTCTTTTCGCCTTCCCATTCTCTTGAATCAAAACGACCTCCTCTGTGATTCAAATTAACCAACCATATTACATAGAAGATTTAGGGGCTCATAACAAGATCCAATCCTCTTCTGTTTTAGCTGATATTTGGAAATCGGAATGTTACCTGGCATTTTGCGCAATGCACATGTGGATGGCAATTCAGGCTAGACCTGGATCAAGAAAGAAAAAACAAAAACAAAGGCAAACAAAACCTTCAGAAGAAAAAAAATCAACTTATGAAACATAGCCAGCTAGCAGGCAGGCCACGTGGATCTCAATGATTCGGTACCAATGCTACTTGTCGATAAACCGACGCATTTCACACAAAAAAAAAAATCGGTGTAACAAGAATCGGCATGTCGGAGGAACGAAAATCGAAGCAACCAACAAGAAAGAAAGTGAAAAAAGAGAGATTCAACCTTGCAACTGCTTGAGAGGCAAACAAACAAACAAACAAACAAAAAAACAAGCGAAAGCTTCCTCTCTCGCGGAATTGAATGAGCAACAAAAAACGGAATCTATACCTTCAAGGAAACAAACCGCATTCACACCATTCATGATCTTCAGCAAGGCCGCGTTTGGATTCTCGCGCATAAATCGCGCTTCATACGATGAGGCCAGCACTCTCTCTCTCTCTCTCTTCTATAAAATGAAATTGCTCTCAAATTACAGAGCCTCTTTTTTTCTTTTCTTTTCTTGTTGCCTCTATTGTGCTTTATGCTTTTTCTATCTCTTAAAGAAAAGATTCTGTTCTAATAAGTAGGAAAACCTCTTCCTACCTTTCTTCTTCTTCTCTCTCTCTCTCTCTCTCTCTCTCTCTCTCTCTCTCTCTCTCTCTCTATATATATATATATATATATATATATATATGCGCGCGCGCGCGCGTGTGTGTGTGTGTGTGTGTGCGGGAAGTGGAAAAGAATATTACGATGAGGAGCGCCAGGCAGCTGCGGTTAGTTTCAGGTACAAATGACGGGGGTTCGGGTAGGGGCGTTTGGGTCTGCGCAGCCGCCGTTTGTTAACACGAAAGATGAACAAGGACGGCTGTTATTTGGTAGTTTGGCTTGTGTTAACGCTACGCTACGCTAAGGCCAGGGCTTCCCTAACTAACTGAAATTTTTATTGTTGTATTTCTTTTCGTTTTATAATTAGTTCGGTCATTCATGTAATTCATATATATATATATATTTAGTTTGATAATCCATTTATCTTATTGGATGATAAAGAGTTGTATTAATTGTTGTAATTAAGATAATTATAAAAAAAAAAAAGCGTTGAGAAGGGAAAAATTCAATGTAGGCTGACCTAACAATAAGTCAGCAACCCTGGCTATAATATGTCTCCCCCAAAATAAATAAATAAATAAATAAATAAAGATGTTTTTGTTTATCATCATTTTAGCTATGTTTCTTGGGTCTATTCTGTGTAAGAAAGATTAGCAACTACGTCTTAGATGAACTGACAAGCTTAAAATCGAAACCAAAGACAAATACAATACGGATAACTCGAACAAATTCATCCAAATTTCAATATATATATTCATCTACAACCTCTCTCTTTAGCAATTTTTTATTTTGATTATGTTTTTTATGAATATAATTCACCCATAATAAGTTTATTTAAAATAAAATTATAAATAAATAATAATAAATAAATAAATAAATGTCACAACTCGTTTTTAATATCAATATGTCATAAAATGTATAGTGACGAATGGATATTTTTTCACCAAAATAATATATTTATTATAATAATACTGCTGCTGATGGTTAATCCCTTAATTACCACTTAAATGCACCCATGCTGGCAGTTATTTCAATGCAGTTTGACTTTTTCGACAGACGTACGAGCTTTCGGGTCAAACATACCTAAGGAAACGTGAAGATTCTTGGTTTTACTTTTCAATACCACCTCAACATTTTCGTATGTGTCAAATTCACCCCCCACTTTAATTTTTTCGGTCAATTAAGCCCTCAACGTTACATTCCCTTTCATTTTTTTCATTAGTCAGAGCTACGTAGCATATGAATACGAGTTTTCAGTCCTGCGCCTTTCAAATTATACGAAAATATCTTCCATCCTGAAAAGAAAATAGCGGAATTTTTATCAACCATATATGTTTGTAAGGAAAAAAATTAAAACAGCAAAATTCTATCAATCTTACATTAGAAGACACCTACGTGAACAGATTTAAATCTGTTTCAATCCACCTCGAAATTCATTCATCAAACTGGCCGTTTATATTCAACAACATCACACTTATGAACAGATAAATTTAAACGGCTGCTTGAAGAAACTGACGGATTTTATGTACAGATTGCTTGACGCCCACCAACTGGATACACAAGTGCAGACCCTTCTCAGTTCTGTTAATTACAGAACATGATCTAAGCACTTTCAAAGGCTTCCCAAGGCACGCTTTAGCAGTGCCTTTTACTCAAGTTCGCCTGAAGATGGAGGGTATTTAGTTATGATCTTATACATGGCCATTTCAATACAAGGAGCTGGCAAAGTAAAAAGAGCCACAGCAGCACGAAGAAATCTATACATGCATAATATGGTAACAAAGAAAAGCTCCAAGACCTTTGAAGGTGATGGGAGAGAAGTTGCTCGCCACATATGCTATCTCAATAGCTGAATCTCTCGAAGGTGGTTCACTATCTCCTCCACAAGTTTCAACTGAACACTAACCCTTTCCTGGTTCTCAGCACAGAGAAAAATTTTCTGTTTCTTCCTGCACCATTCGAAGCATTTCTTTAAGCCATTCAACTTTAGAAGTATTCACCTGAAAGTTAATGCCCAAATTTTTGACCTGTGAATCACCCAACATGTGTGACAGATTACTCGTGTCTATACAGTTTCTATGGACATTAGTCCCAAGCACTGCTATGCTTGTACTTGGACAATCATTTAATGCCTTGTGGCTCCAAGCACTAGAATCTGAAGCAGAACTGTCTGAAAGTATGCTTTCTTTAATACCATCTACATTCGGGGCTGTAGTCTTGTCATCAACTACATGAACGTCATAAACAGTTGATTCTGTGTCAAGCATGGAACCTTGCATATCTCTGGAAGCTTGATTCCAATGTTCCCCTTCTTTCTCCGGCTCTTCTCTGATACCATCAAAAGTTCGAGATACCTTCATTTCTTGGGACATGATACAATTATTCCCTTGTTCTTTTTCTCCCATGGCTAACTCAGATTTTTCTTCTACCGAACTCTCTGAATTGGATAGACCAGAGGCTAATTGCTCTGAAGTCATGTCTCTCCCAAAGTCAAGAGTGTTACTAATTGGCTCATAATTTGATGACCAACTTGCATTTGTTGCCACATCCTTATGGCTAACAAACTTACTCTTCTCAACCCCAGTTAACAATAGTAGATTCTCATTCGAAGCATTTGAATGTGAGAGCCTTTGTCCGTCAGTAGCTATCCTGTAACTCAATTCACCTTTGAGATGCTCATTTCCTAAACAAATCATTTGGCGATAACCTTCAACTTCCTTCTCCAGAGAATGATTCTCTTTTTCCCGCGTAAAAAGGATCTCCTTGAGAATATTCATCTCTTCTTCATCATGAGCAAACTTTTCATCTGTCATCCTCTGGTACTGCCTCACTTCCATTTCTATTAAGGCCTTGTCCTCTTGCAACCGAAAAATCATGGCCATGGCTTCATCTGCTGCAGTGGCAGCAGCAGCCCTCTCTTTCTCCAACTCTTGATAAAGAGCAATATGGGCAGCCTTCTCCTTTTCAAGCTCTTTTTCCAACATTCTGATTACATTTACCTCATTACCATCATTTCCCAGTCTGCCTTCAGCATTAGATACAGATTTTTCAACAGATGATGAATCTCTATCAGCACCTTTTTCCTTCTCATATGATTTATTCATTTCAATTCTATGTTGGATCCTTTCACCAACATTAATGCCACCTGGAGCAGTTCCGTCTTCTGAATGGAATAAGCAGAGGGGTCAGTCTGTATTTTGTGCAATGCTTGATGAAATGGGGCAACACATTCATAATTTAAAAAGAATCATGTACAATAGGTTGACCACTGTTAGACTCCCGTTACCCTTCAGAAAAATGATTTTGTTCCAATATTGGCTTCATTTTCATTAGGCAGTGCAGATCAAACCCATAGATCATAAATAATCAACACGAATTCATAATTACATGACTAAAGAGCAATACAAAAGGAAACAACAACCAGACGTGAAGTTTAAAATAATATCTTAAATGAGTATAAGCACTTATATTTGGGTACAAATGTCACTCACCCAGGAGACAATCTTCTACTCCACTTACAGGACCCAAGCATTCATTGATATCAGTCCTTCCTTCCTTGCCGTCAGTTGGAGCATAGGTAACACCTGCACCAAACAAGTGTGTGCTACGAGATAATAATTTTCCAGGTACAAGAGAAGCTCTCTTGCGCCGACGCCGGATGCCAGACTTTTGCTTCTGGTTCATAATTTGCTTCCCCTTAGCATCGTACCCACTCTCTCTATCAGCAAGACTTTGAAAACTTGGACCCAACAATGAACTAGTACATGCATCTCCCTCCAATTCCATAACGCCATTTTCGCATTTTTCATCTCTAAATTCCTTCACATCCAAACTGCGTGACTGATCCCTAAACCAGATCAAGTCAAAAGGGAACCTACTCTTCACCAACTCCTGAACGTAAATGACCCTTCTTGTTGGCCAGTCGAACAGCAGCTTGTGCAAGCATGAATTACTATTTTGATACCCAAAAATCCCACTACATGGACATGGCAAGTAAAGTCCGAAAACACTGAAGAATTTAGACACAAAAAACGCATAAGCTGATCCACAAAGCAAAAAATAGGCAACGAAAAGCTCGCAAAAGGCCACTATAAGACCCGCTAAAGTCCAAGAATCAACAGACTCCAAAGCCATCCTCCCTTTGAAAGTTCACAGTCCCTGGTTGTCCATTGAAAATTTGAGAACCAGCTGAAAATAAACGCACTTCAAGGACTGAAAACGAACACGAAGAGAAGACAAATCTTGAACATATTTGAGCACAGATCACTGAACAAAGAACAATAACCCACCATGAGAAATGCTATTTCACCAGCGAATTCCAACTAAAACAGCACATAACATTTAAAAAAAAAAAAAATCACAAGAAGGGTATCTGCAGGACAAGACAAGTGTCTTTAGAGGATCATGATCCATGCAATCACAGACAAGGATTGACAAGTCCGATCCATGAGTCAACGAGTAAGAAAGTATAGGAAAAAGATATGAGAACCTGGAATTTAAGGCGGAAAACTGAAAGCTTGGATCAATTTGAAAGCTTAGATTGAGCAAGCGCCCTGGGATAGCAGGAAAGCTCAAAATTTCAACCCAGAAAAAAAGAAAGGGATAAACAAACAGTTATGCCTGTGCCTTTACTATTTCTTACAGAGAACTCCAAAACCAAAACTTAACCTCGAAAGTTGTCGATTTCACGTCTTTGAGAAAGTAGGATTCATAAGCAGCCGACAAGAGATCGGTAAAAAGGCACCTAACTCTTTCTCCGCTTTGCAGATGGATATCTATGTTCTTGTCGTATACTGCTAAGTAAAAGCTTGTGCAAAGCCATTAATGGCAAGGGCTTGGCCAGTGGGTTCAACGTAATGATAAGTTATGGCGGCTAACTATTTTTCTCGGGTAAGAATAAAAATGGAAGGCAGGATGATAAACAGAGCTTAATTTAGTGGTTACAAAATTCAATTAGAAAAAATTCCAAATGGGAATTTGACTGAATAAATATATACTTTTTTGAGTATTACATATTTTTTTGTTTTAATTATACATTTTATTAATCTAAATACAGATTAATTATTTTCTTACTATATATATATTTATTTATTTACTATTGTTATTTTCAACAAGACATCCATTTTGGATATTTTTAAATTTTCTAGTTACTTTTTTAATTTTGGTTATAAATATTGTCCCTTTCAAACTCAAAATTGTTATCTCTCTATCGCTAAGCCACAAAATTTGTGGTATGGAGTATCTTTCTTCCATCTCTAGCCACATAGAATCCTTTTCTTTTTACTGAAAAGTTTTTCAAGCCTTCTTGTTTTATTACATGTGTTTTTGATGGTTTTACACGAGCATCCTTCTCGGAGAAAATAAAAGGTGGGACGAAATTTATGATCCCGCCGAGTTAAAAGAACTACGGTATTACACTGAAACTAAACTAAACAAAGGTAAAACACCTTAAACCTCATACCTACCTAAAATGTATGCTCCCAATACGCCTCTATGTGTACGAGCCAAAAATGGCAAAAGTCGTGAGTGCTGCTGCTTCAAACAATAACACCATCGGAAAAACAAAATAAAAGGACAAGGAGAAAACAAATATAAAGTTTTGAGGCAAATCTGGATATTGCATATTGACACAGACCGAAAAGGTTGTTCTCAGGTGATTGATCCTCATTCAAAGTAGGATTTGAGGGCTAACTGCCAACTACAAGCTTGACAAATCAAATTGAATCCTCGTACCCATCTTGTGAGGCTCACACTGAAAACTCAAGTCAATCAATTTTGGAAATTATTCTTGATTTTGTAACGATTTGCCTGGGGTTCAGGCTGACGAGGCTTGCACGGTGGGTAAAGGACCCCATTGTTCATTGTGTGAGGCTTGAGCGAGGATCAGGGTGAGTGGTGACTGCTTGAATTTAATTTGTGGTGGCATTATTGATCCAGTTGGGAATGAGGGTATAGAGTACAAGAGCAATAACGTAAATGGCCCCCCAAGAAAAACTGGTTGAAGTCTCTTGCGCGTTGGCAATTGCTTGAGTAATTAACCCCTTCATCCTCGGTCCAAACATAACCTTTACACAACCTTTAAAGCTTAAAACGCCCCGTTTTCCCACTCAAGAGAACAGACAGACGTCTCCAGCTCTTTTCCCCCTACACGAAGCCATCTCTTCCCGTCTAACATATGAGAGAACGAGAAGAGGCGGAAGGGCGGGGGGTGGAGAAGCAAGCAAAGCCTACGTCTCAAGCAATACTGGGGGCATTACAGTTTTACAAAAATAGTAATATTTTACCGATTATCGTTACGTATAACATAGCCATAATTTTTAATTCTTTATAATGTGACACAGCGATGTAGCGCTCACTTGCTATGACGTAAAAACCACTTCAGAGAAAACTAGATTGCTAAACTGTCGTGATCTTATTATGACAACCAAGTTGCGATTGTTCAAGGAGAAAATTCCGTGACTAACGATTACCAGAAACAGCAGCAACACGGCGTAGGCAAAAACTCCCATACCTTTAATGAATGCAAATTGCTGAAGCCCCGCAATCTATCGAGCAGAAACGGGACATATAAATAATAACATTCATCCCCGAATTGATATCATGATTAAATTACACAAACATTTTTTTAATTAACATAAACCAATTTTAAAAACACTAAAAGAAGAAATTTTCATGTGCAACTTTACGTCCTTCGCAACTTAAAACAAGAAATCAAGTCAGAAAGAATCGCATTGCTCCAGACCAAAAAGGGGATAAGTAATTGACCATTATTTGCCGTGTTTTCTAAAATCTCGTCTGCTAACATCGCATTGCATCTCATTCCACCAACAAAAATCAGGTACAAGGAAATGGCGACAACTAAAAATAATGCTCATAATCTTAGAGAGAATTGTGACAGAAAGATGCACTAAAAAAAATCAAGTCCAGCACACGATTTAAAAGATACCGATAGATAGATAGATAGACAAGCTAAATAACCACTGAAACTTTAACAGACATCCCAATACCAATTTTTTTGACCAAAATGGAGGTCTTAAAGAAATCCATTTAGACAGAATGCTCAACAAAATTGGAAACTAGCTAGTCACTGGAGCTTCAATACTCGACAGAAGAAAGGATGTCTAGTTGGGGACCAAGCTTCTCTTCTGCAGCTTTTTCAGCCTTCACCCTAAGCTTCCTCAGCTGCTTCTTCCTCTCATATGCCACCTGAGATCTTTCTTTCCTCTTCTTCTCCAACTCCTACAGGCAATGATTCAATCAGACATACATTTTGGACGCACCATTTCTCATCAATTCCATAAAAAACATTCGTGGAGTTGAAAGTTTGCAAGATTGAGAAGAGACAAAAATCTCCAAAAACTAGCCATATCATACACATGATTGATAAAAAGGGGACAGATGCAAAAAATAAAAAATAAAAACAGAGCACCATAAAAGTAACAGGAAAGGTATATCAAGTTGCCAACATAATTACTACTTATGTATGATCTTAGGCTGGGTCTAAAACAAATTGATGGAGATAGCAAGATGGTTAGAAACTCAACTAATGAAGTCAAAAAATGACCCCTATAAGAGCCCAAGGACCTTTAGATCATGAGAGTGTACATCTATGTATCATCTGCTTGATAATTCAAGTTTCATTTATCTATGCAATTTCCCTATTATTTGATCTATTTTTTTAAAATGTGAGCAATAAGCATTGATCATTTTCTCATTAAGTCAATGTGTCACAGGGCCTAACATTGTAGGGAGAACGCTGCAAATCCAAGAAAGCATCGGAATTTACAAAACCAAAATGGAGATTCAACAATCAACTTGGCCTGATTAGCGTTTAGAAACTCGAATACAGAATAGCAAAGACTCACCCTGATGATGTCATAATGGTTCCATCCAACCTCACTTGACAGCTTGCCCAATAAGCAGTAGTTGTGTCCCTTCTGAAGCCTCAACACTCTAGTTTTCATAAACCGAACAGGTAATAATTAATAACTAAAAACAGCATCTAAAGGGTTATAAACACTGAACTACCATAAGAAAATCTAAAGCATTAAAGAAACACTCACTTAAGAGCATCAGGGATGACCATCTTCTTAGTCTTATCATATGGCGGTGGGACTCCCTCATAAACCTTCAATCGTGAAAGTGCAGCTTCACCACGCTTGGATTTGTGTGGGATCATCCTGCCACAAAAGCCAAAAAAAAATCAAATCGGAAAGTAATTGGTGATAGATAGATGGAAGAAAAAAGATTTAAAAAGTTTTTTTAAAAAAAAAACAAGAACAGACCCGCGGACTGTGCGCCAGAAGATCTTGGAGGGAGCGCGGAAATGGATGGGTCCATGGGACGGCTTGGTGTTCATGCGCTTGCGAAGGAACCTCAGGTACTTCATCTTCTGCCTCACAAGGCCTCCCGACAAGCATATCTCCTCGCACCTCACCACCACCACTTTCTGACCGTTCAGCAGCTCTTTGGCTATTATCGACGCCAGCCTCCCAAGCATGTGGTGGCGCGCGTCCACCACCACCACCTTCGCGCAGATCCCCGATCCCGACACCATTTTTGCTCTCCTTGGCCGGTCTGTTTCTCGCGCACACTCGCCTTTTTGGAACGTTTCGGCTTTCGAGTGAAATGGAAGTTTATATGAAAAGAGTAGGTGGCTAGGGTTTCCTTGAGGGCTAGCACGATTTGAGATTTTTTTTTATTATTTTTTTTATTTTTCTTTTTCTCTCTCTCTCCAGTCAGTTGTTTACAATGTGGTGAAGTGACCACTCATATTACACCACGTAGACTATTGATAATTTGGTCCGCTTTCTTCACATGTTTGGGCCCAAAGTTCAGACCTGAAGCCCATACTTCTGATTAGTTATTAACATAGCGACAACCAAGTAATTGGGTCAGCACAGATACATATTATGACCTGACCTGAATCCGTCCACCATTAAATTCATGGACCCATCCCAACATGGATCCTACTTGGGCCACGATGGCCTTGTCAGCTGGGGGCCTCGAATTGTGTTGGAATATTTTGTCGTTGTGTTTGTTTGTTAGTCATATTAATCAACAAAGTTGTTTGTTTTCCTTTTCTTTTTTTAAGTTGTTTTAAGGTACGAATATCCACAAAATCTGGTGATAAAATTAATTATATTTTAAAATTTAAATTTGAATCCTTTCAAATTTTATTTTTTAGTATAATAAGGAATTTTCTCAAGTAAATTTTGAAAATATTAGCATGTTACTCAATTGTTAACAGCTACTTACATAAAACGAGCGAAAATATGTAAATATAAGTACTTGAAGTTAGACTGGACACCTAACTCACCTACTCTTAAATTTGTTCTCACTTGATCTCGAAATTATCTAATATAACACCAGACGGCGACAAACTCCCCACATTAAACACAAAAATGTACGTGCGAGGAGTCGAATTTAGACAGTACACTTAACTCACCCACTCTTGAAGTTGCCCTTTGCTTCACTTTTCAAGTTTATTATTGATGATATGAGAAAAATGGAATAGAGCGGTAGCCTTTTCAAGGACGAGGTAGTTGAATATGATGACCCAACCATACCAAAGCGTCGAATGTTTTACTTCCACTGTGTATCTTCATCCCCATTGTTTTTGCATTCAAACAACACGTCAGTGCTAAGAAATTTGGTAGGCGTATGGTTGGCCAGTTAGCAGCTTATTCAACTGTGACAAAAGCACTATGACCTATATCTCCATGGTATTCCCAACTGGTTTGAATTCTGCCAACCAATCTTTCTGTAATGTCTTTCTGTAATGCTGAGCCCTAGATGAAAATGAGGTTATGGTATCGAATTTGTAAAGAAATTAATTCAAGAGTCAAATTGGTGCAACTCTAGATTCACACTAAATTTGGAATAAAATCTTACGGTTTAAACATTTTTTAGGTTATGAGTATTAATTTTTTTTCTTTAAAAAAGAAAAACCTAAAGGGAGGTAGAGCATCTCCCTTCTCAACAAAATTGCACTACAAGCTTGGAAAATAAATAAAGTGTTTTCCATAATTGTTTATAGTCAGGTACTAAGTGCTTTTTTTTTTTTTTTGTTTAAGTTCTGGTTGGCCAAAATTATGGCGTCCCGATATCCTGACCAGACAGGAAACAAGTCAGTAAAAAGAAAAAAACAACCAAGGTAGTTGCTTGTTAAAAGCCGACTTGGCCTGTAGTATACAGCAGCAAAACCTAATATTTGATGTTTAACGTAAAAATTTTTAATTGATCAAATTAATCATCACATAAGAGACAATACCAACATCAATAATATTTAATCTAGCTGCATTTTCTGCAGGCTTTAGCTGAGACAATTGGTGACGAACTCGGTGACGAAGCCATCTCAGCCCTCACGATTGACCAACTCACGCAGTTTCTCTCTATGCCTCTCTCTATTTCTCTTTCCCCCCGCCCTCTGTTGTTGTATTTAATCCACTCCTTGCCTGTTGGCTTTAAGTGCACGAGTGGAACTCAAAAGGGGTTCTGTCTGATCGATCCAAGAAGTCACTTTTATCTGCACTCTCTCCATCAAACCGCAGAAACAGAAAAAGGATGAGCGGTGAAGGAAAGGTGTACACTTTGGTCGAGGTATCCGAGCACAACAACAGCAAGGACTGCTGGCTTGTCATTGACGGCAAGGTATGCCCAGTAATCCTCACGATTCATGACCCAATCTGGTTGTTGTATTATATATATACAGTGTTCCTTGTAATGGTTGTTCATGGATTAGGATTGTCAAAGTTGTACGATTCTCCGTATTGAATGTTTGATGATGAATTTTTTTTAGGCATCTGGGTTCGAGCTTTGATTGTAATTACTGGAATCTTCGAGCGTGCCATTCGGTTAAATATCCTTGCTTTCCTGGACCGCTTCATTTGATTTCTTGTTTGCACGTCTCTTTTTGTTCGTTTGTTTGTCTTTGTAAATGGCAGTGATTTTAATTGGGAGTATATACAAATATTTGTAAGAACCTTACTTCCTGCACTTTTGCCATCCGAGATGATGATCGATGAATATTACGAAATTACTTATTATTGTACAATTATTAGTGTCGTTGTTGTTAGTATCTCTGATGGCAGGGAGTGTGTTCAACTCGGATTGTAAAGAATATGTACGTGGTATTTGACTCGAACTGCCATTTGATTGGTTGTTTTACTGCACAATATTTTTTTTGTTTTCAGTCACACGTGAATCTCATTCTTTGAATACACAACTTATTCCCGGTATCTCCTAAGTTGGACTTTGGGAATTGTTTACTTTAACCTTTTTATCTTTCTTGAAAATGTGCTTCTCTTCTGGCCCTTTCATGAGTTGTCATGTTGATATGGTTGGAATTTCGATTCTTCAGGACTTGGTCAGTGATGGCTGATACTTTTTTTTTTTCTTACTATTGGTGTGTGTGAATTATTCTGTCAGCCCTTATGATTTTAAGATGGTAAAATATAGTTGATTCCAAATTTTCATTGAAAAAGGTAGCGATTCTGCAAAATATCTAAGAACTCTGCCATCGCCTGGCTGGACACACATTTAAAACAATCAACTTTAATGATACGAATGCAATTTGGAATTGTGAAAGCTTCTAGGAAAATTGGGATTTGGCATTACAAGATATCATATGTTACTGAACTGTATCTGGAGCAGGTTTATAATGTGACAAAATTCTTGGAGGACCATCCTGGTGGTGACGAGGTTTTGTTGTCAGCCACAGGTATGAAGCCAGACACTGGTTGATGTACCAAATGTGGACAAAACCAAGGTGATTTGTTTTCAGATGCTCACGGATTGTCTAAATTTGGTGTGTGTTTTACAGGGAAGGATGCTACTGATGATTTTGAGGATGTTGGGCACAGTACCAGTGCAAGAGCAATGATGGACGAATTTTATGTAGGCAATATTGATACTTCAACCATCCCAACTAGGACCAAATACACACCTCCCAAGCAACCACACTATAACCAAGACAAGACACCAGATTTCATCATCGTGCTCCTCCAGTTCCTTGTTCCCCTTGTCGTCTTAGGCCTGGCTGTTGGTATCCGTTTCTATACCAAATCAACTAAAGCATAATTCTGAAAGCAAAAAGGGCAATCTTGATAGGCATTCCAAATAATTTAGCATCAGTGGATTTTAGTATATCCGTATGCTGATGAAATGTGCTTGCTTTATTCTTCTTTTTGCCCCTTGCCTCTATACCTGTTAACCTATTAGAGGGTGTTGTCAACACTTTACTTGATGTGTCATTGTTCTTATGATTTCGTTTCTTTTGATGGAACATGCACTCGGTAAAACAGCTTCCTGAGATAGAAAAAAAAAAAAGGAAAAAACACTAACGATTCTTTCAAATTTTCTTGGGAATTAAATGGTTTCCAAGGTCTGTACTTTCAAGCTTCAACAGCATCAAAATTTAAGATCACAAATTGGTAAAGCCACACCCGGAATCATTTTCAGTTTCAATGAACTCCGTCGAGCAGTGGCTTGGGCCTATTAAAAGGCTCTTGGAGTGATGTAACTAGTAAATTTGAGTCGTAATGAAAGGGGCGAGAGGACTCATTCTCGAGGTATGGGCTAGACTAAGCATGAGACTTGAAGCTCATGACAAGTATTTATTGGAGACCTCGACCTCGACTTGATCGCATCGTCGGCTCGACGTGGGACTTTCTGGGCTCGTCGTGGGACTTTGTGCGAGCCTGCGTTGACCCTTTTTGCATACGTGGCTACGGGCTAGTGTTTCAACCTATAATTATTATTATAAAAAAAAAAACACAAAGGAAATCTTATAAACAAGTATATTTTATTCGAATTCCCGCGCCGTTATGCCCTCTCAGTTCTTTTAACACTACGGAAATCTTACAGTATTTTCGGTCTATCAAACTCTTACATTAACATTCTTCTACATTTCAACTTTCTAGCATAGTTTGTATTTTTTTTTGTCTAATTCTAACATGGTTTTTTAATATTGAATTAAACACATCGACAAATATCCGCTTATGCCTTTCCGAGCTTGAGTAAATAAATTCAAATCTCATAAACTTATTCGTACATGAAAAGATAGTTCTCTGTGCTAATATAGTAAATTAATATTTTATAATACTAGAGAAAGTAGAGCCAACATTATAAAGGAAGTCAAATATTTGGCTTAAATAATTTGTCAATATTGATCATTACTAGGATAGATATTACATCTATTAATGTATTTGTACAGAAAATATTAATTAAATAAAATTTTTTCCTACATGAAGAAAAGCTACCGTTATGAAAGGCATTAAATATTTGCATGCTTTTGATTTTTTTTTTAATGTTAATCACAATTTACTATAACTAGGAAAAAATTTTAAATTGTATTGATTTCATAGTTTTTTAATTTAAGTACCAACTAGAGCTTAAGAATTAGCCGGAAAAGATTGCTTGCCGCTTTAATAATCCCACGTGTTCTGCTGACAATGACAGATATTCCGATCCAATAGACATAAATTGCGTACTCCAACAAGTGTGTTATAAGCACACAGAATAGTTCTGTGGACGGCCTTCCATCGATTGGAACAAAAAAAAAAACAGACCGCAGCCGAAACAAGACTTCGATACTAGATGCGGCATAGAATGATACCAACAGAAATATACAGCTGAAGCCGGTTGTTTTGCAGCCGGTTTACCGTGAAAAACAATGAAAAGGACAGCGTGCCTTCACCGGCAACCTCGTTTGCATCAGCGGATAGTCCTAGGAATCCCCACCAGGCTTTTACATAAATTGGCCGTGTGTTGTTCTGTATAATTCCCTTTCCCTCGATATTTTTCAGAAGGACATAGAAAGCAAGTTGCAATCCACTTCAAAAGTGAAGGGAGTCCTGAAATTGGTGCATGCGGGTATGTTTGTGGAGATACACAGAGAGCCCATAACCGCAGCTGAGGTCCTGGAGAAGAACCCCAGGCACTCCATTGCTCGGCCAGATGTGTTCAGGAATCCATGGACTGTGGTGAATCCGGATTCCATGTTGAGGCCTGGGGATGTTTTTTTCATTGTTCCCAACCGCAAAATATATCAATTGCTGAAGGCTCACAGGGAGAGCCACAAGCACTCTTCAGACCGCGGGGATTGTCACCAACATTCTCGCTCTCCATCACCTCTTAAAACATCTTCTATTTGGACAACTTCCCGACAACACGAATACAGCAAAAAACTCGGAAGACACCGCGAGGGTGCGTCTCTCAAGGCGATTTCCAAGTATACAAATTCCAGCAGAGAGCATGTGGGGGAATCATCAGAGAATACCCAAATAAATATCCGATCCTTCCATCATGATGAATATCTTTCTAACAATGGCAACCTGGAGGATAACATTACCAAAGAGGTGACTCCCCTAAAATCCTGCTTAAGGAGACAACAGCTTTCGCAAGTCACTTAAACTCAGGGTTTCATTTGACTTGCCAAACGAGGATCAAAAGCAGGAGAGAAGAGCCCTTGGTAAATTAAGAAGCTCCACCGTAGACATATCAGCATCTCTATGTTCTGCAACCAGCTTTCGGATTCGGCCACTCGTGATACAAGAGGGAACAACATTTTGCAACAATAATATCAGAAGCCTGTGAAAACTATCCAACCAATAACATCTCATTGATATGTTCAAAGGATAAATGCAGATATCCACAATAGTTGACCATTTTAAGTTGAACTGATAGCAAAAAGTTTCTACCCAGCGCCTCAGATGACAGCAGACAACATGGTTAACAGAAACTAATGTTTGAAATGCCCTCGCATGAAGTTAAAAGCGTTAAAGCAATCCTAGTTGATTTAGGTAACACTAAGAAAAACCGTAATAATGAAAGATGCCCTAATCAGGTAACCATGTTTGCCATAGAAGTCAGTAAGCATTGCTCAAGGTCTCTCAGTTTAGCAAAAACCTCAGAAGAACAAAATCATAATGTCAATTAATGACTTACTTTTGGTTTAGTATCCTGAATTCTCGTGGAGCAAACTAATTCTAATTCCAATGCACTAGCATGATATGCAAAAAGAAACATAAATTGAAGTCATTCCCAGAACTGTGCACTATTCATGAAGATCATCAACATGCCGAACCCGGAATGGCCAAAAAGATGCTTCATTCATTGAAAGGGGAGGATAAATTAAGAGAGAAGAAACACTGAAGCGTAGACAAAAAGAAAGTATTATCAAAGCCAGTCAATTATCAGACCAGCAAGAATGAGGAAGGAAAGAAGAGGGAGAGAAAAAACAGAACACACGGTGCACATGTCATGGAAAATTAAAAATTGCATATGAAAAGATGGGTATCAACGTCCACTGCAATATCAAGAACATTTAAAAAGAAAGGAAAAGGGGTAGAGCAAAAGAAACCCAGTTGCATATTAATGAATAGCAATATCGAGAACAACTAAAGAAAAATACTGATGCGAATGGCTCTCATAAAAAACCAAACAATTCATTGCAGGCGTTGAGCACTTACCTAAAAGTTGCTGCTGCTGCTGTTTGTCCACGGAATCAGAAATAGGACAGCAGAAGAAATTGAAAGTGTCAGGACACAGAGAGTAGAGATTTTGCAGAACAGTGGATTTACGGTAGGGAAGTGAAGAAAGTGAAACGGCAACAAGAGAGAGGAACAGAGACCAAGTTGGAGAAATTAACGTTTGTGAACTTCTCCTTTGGTCATTTTTGTCAAACGGGTGGCTCTCAGAAAGAAGAAGATTAAAAAAAAAAAGAAAAAGAAAGAAAAATCAAAGATTGCAATTGGCCACAGCTCTGGGCCTCCCCTTTCAACCACTTCAAATCAAGGTGTCTACATAATACAAGTAGAAAAGTTTCACTCTTGCTATTGCTGGTTGGTGTTGCTACAGGCAAGCAGGTAAAGGGGCACTGAGAAGGCGGGAGGGCTGGCCTTGCAACTTCTGGGTTTTTGGCAATAAAAAGTCAGACAACAAGGGATTGTTTCAGACATTTTTTTCTCCATCTCCGTTCTACTCTTTTGTCTTCATTGGTGACGCTCCAAAATGGCATCAAATAAAAGACTTCTTGTCCACTCCAGCCCTTGCCCATCACATGGCATTTTCATAATTACGGATTTTTTTGGCTCCTGTCTATTTGAGATTAATTGACATATTTTCCACGTCTTGTTAGTGGGCCCCTTTGTCAATGCTTGTGAGTTGGCATTAGTCGTCGATGGCATCAACAGAGGGTTCGGTTGAATTTCCATCCGTCTTGACGGCCGTGGATGGATTTGATTTTGACTCATTTTTATGTAGGCCAAACTAGATGTATGATGTATGTAGATCAAATCAGTCGTGTAATTTTAGAAGATTCTGGTTTCTGGGTATTTGGCATCGTGTTTTGTATGGTAATTGCCCCGATATTGTTGGCTAATTCAACGGTTTAGATGTGCTTCAGGACATGTATAGGGTACTGCACTCTTTAGCTCTGTTTTATGGTCGATCCTTCATCTGGGCTCCTGAACACTCTTGAAAGGAAAGTTTGATGTTTTGTTTCAAACAATAGACATGAGATGAGGTTTTTTCCCAAACAATATTTTCCTATTTTGTGACATTTTGTTTCAAGTCATAATGAAGTCATAATGAGATTTAACCGTGCCAGATAGAAATGAAAAGAAAGGGATAGAAAAAATAAAAGAGTACTACAACAGACTTCGATCGTAGAATTGTAAAAGATGCTTCATCCAAGCCTGGCCCCCGTCGAGTGAGTTCTTCATTTTATTTGAAGTAATATTATTTTTCACATTGAAAAAGTAATTTTACAGATAAAGTTTTGAAGTACTTTTTATTTTACGAAATCTATTACTACGATGATGATAATTTTTGTAAACATGATATCAGTAAAATTTAAATTTAAATGACTAATTTCACTCTAAATAATTGAATGGAAAAGAAAAAAAAAAAACACATTATGCTAGAGAATGTGAGACCAAAATAAATGCAAGGATGCGGAAAATATGGAGTGGGACACCATTATGTTAGACAATGTGAGGCCAAGGTCTCATTGCATGATTTTGATGGGGAGGAAAAACGTATGGTTTTATGTTAGTCTCTTGGATATGCAACCAATAACCACATGATTGTCCTCTTTATTTATCACCAATGTCTATTTCTTGGTGGTACCGTGGACCCCTCTACAAGTCAATTCATCTTGAGCTTTTATCCACATGGCTCCAAATGAAAGATTAAAAATCGCTGGCTGTAGCCTTCCATGCCGAGATATCAAAGAAACATGTGACTGTGCGACCGAATTAACGTAAATTCATTGTACGTTACAAGATTATTAAAATTTCGCGTCGTAGCTTGCGGCAAGACACCTCGTTTGCGGAAATAAAAAATGGCGGGGCACGTTCCAAAAAAATCAAAAAAGGAAAAAGAAAAGAAAAGGCGGAGACCAACCGAGTATATACGTGTCGGAATGCGATTGGAAAGGATGTTCTAGAACGTCGAAGAAAGAAGCGGGTTCCAAGCCCTCGGGCGGGAGGCTGTTGGGGCCCCGAAAATCCTCAACCTATAAATCGGCCCCCTTTCTCGTTAGGCCGTTGCTTGTTCACGCGACGTCCATAATTTGAAAGGGCGCTAACGGAGAAATTTCCCCTCTCTCCCTCTTTTCGTTCCTCAGGTACGCCTCTCTCTCTCTCTCTCTCTCTCTCTCGGGATTTCTGTGCGATCTCAGGGCTTTAATTTGTAGAATGCTTGCCGCTTATGATTCATATGCTTCTGAGAGTAATTTTATTTTAGATCCGCAGCATTGACTAAGGTTCTGCCTTTGGTTGAATTTTTCCCCCCCGCTTTTTAACTGGTACGAAAGTCACATTGGATTTCTTCTTCAATGCGTCGTTGAGTTTATTTATCTTTTATTTTATTTCATTTTATTTTTTTGAAGGATTGTTTGAAGATGCTTTTGGTTAATTTCTACTTCTGCTTTAACAAAATCATATTGTGATTTTTTTTTTTTGGTTGAACATTTCTTTCTTCTTCTTCTTCTTCTTCTTTTTATGTGTGGTCGAGTTACTAATGTCATCTTCTTGGCTTTTTTATCCGTGTTAAAGTTGATAACTTTTGCTCATTTTGATTTGGATTGTGACATGTGAATTCTGTGACTTTGTTTTGGGTAGGTCATCCTCGTTGGTGGGATTTCCAGGACAAGCCGAGTACCTATAATTCCTGCAGCTTTTTTCTGAGTGGACCGTGACTTTTTGGATATGGCTGAGGTATTGATTTATGTTTCTCTGGCCTTTTTTTTTTTTTAAAGGTCCAATCGGCACTGTATTACTAGATTTGTTAATGATTGTTTTGCCCCTCATGGCTTAAAACTTCTGGCAGGAGGGTCGCCGCGTTACTTTGAACGTGTATGATCTCAGCCAAGGATTGGCACGCCAGCTTTCCACGACTTTTCTGGGGAAGGCCATTGAGGGTATCTGGTAAGGCTTTAGTAGGAGAAGAAAACAATGTATTGGTGTCAAATGTGATTAGCTCTTCCATTCAGCAAAATTTTGCTTCTTTCATTGTGCGAATCTATCATTCATGCATGGCAGGCACACTGGAGTCGTGGTTTATGGCAATGAATACTATTTTGGGGGAGGCATACAACATGCCCCTGCTGGAACCACTCCATATGGAACACCGATTAAGGTAGTGGACTTGGGTATTACACATGTACCCCAGGATGTATTTGAAATGTACCTGCAGGATATCAGCCCCCGTTACACGGCTGAGACTTACAGTTTGCTAAGTCACAACTGTAACAACTTCAGCAATGAGGTTGCACAATTTTTGGTTGGTGCAACAATTCCAGACTATATTCTCCAGCTCCCTAATGAAGTTATGAAAAGCCCAATGGGTGCTCTTATAAGTAAGTTGCCTGTACTTTTTTTATAATTTTTTTCCCCAAGTCATTTGATTTCCTGTTTGTAAATAAGGAACTATAGTTTTGAAGTGAGTGGTTGCTCTAAATCTTTTCATTGTTTGAATGTACTACCCTGGTTTGTAGATTTTCTTACTGCATGCTTTATGTAGATTGAAAAAGTGCCTCTTGATGTCTTATAACTGCAGCGAACAAAATTTTTTATGGAATAAGTTTGGTGTGTCGTTCTGTTCAAAATTTGTAAATTAAACTGATTCAGAGATCTGTCATAGATGTCACTCAAGGGCAGACAAAAAGAAACCATAAATAGCATCGATAAGGATGCATAAAAAAATTATATAAGCAATAGTGTGCCCAACAATTGATAAATTCACACGTGCCCCTCTCCTTTTCCCCAGGCGCTTGTTGAGGTTGTTGTTCCTTTCGTCTGTGGTCTTAGAGATTGCATGTGTTATAAGATTACTTGATTGTTAACATGTTTATGTTTATAGATTGTCAATTTATCCGGTTGATGGCAATAGGTTGTGTAGTTACTTGGTAGCTGAATGTCTTTGCACCTGTTTTTATGCTGTAAGTGCCCATGATACAAAACTTGGAGACTACATTGAAAGCGGGAGCTGTCCCGCAAGTTCCACAATTCAGGCCTCCTTCTATGACCCAGCCTTCAGCAAATACGACAACTATTTCTGTTAACAAATCCTTGAATGGTGGTCCCAGTCCATCCCTTAAACGGACAACTGTGAAAGAGACCAGTAAGGCAGTGAAATCTGACCAGCCAAAAAGGGAGGACTTGGTACCCTCTGCTATCAAACCTGCAGAAGCAATGGATGAGTCATCAACCGAAGGGGTTGCAGGGGATCCTCTCGGAGATGCCAGAAGCCAAGTGCAGGATGAAATCTGCCAGGAATTTGCTGCAATCATGACTACTGGTAAGTTGAGTGCAAGTGAGGCTGCAGCTCTCGCAACTAGGAGAGTGATGCAAAGACACGGGAACTTGAATGTTGCAGCTTAGAAATTGTGGAGTAATTTTAGAGTCTCACTGTTATTTCTCCAACGTGGGTTCAATTATAATCATATGAAGAAAATTCCATGTTCTCGCTCTACTTTCGTGCGTAGACATGCTTATTTGAACTTTGTGCGTCAACCAGATTTAGGTATGGCCTTTCTGATTGGAGGCTAGAAGTTCTAAATGGAACGTTGCCATGATGCACAGCTTTGTTTATTCGTTCACTGTCTACTTGAGCACTCCCTTTTCGCTACTGCTTTTAATTATCCATCTGATTTCAGATTATTTGTTCTCCTGGATTGTAAATCTAATGGTTTTCCTTTTCCATAACATGGATTAAACACATTCCATCGGGTCTAACGCATGTCACAAATCAGCATTATTGCTCATTTATGCCCAAGCCCGGACATCTTTGACAAGTAACCCTTTCTCTCGCTTCTTTGACTTAACCCATTTTTATACCTCAATGAGTTGGCTTTTCTTTTGGTTATAAAGCAAATTTTTTCGTTGCATCTGTTTCTTGACTTGCGTCAAGGCCTTGGCTGCTTCGATGTTCGGGCCAGGTGTTGGAATTACGTTTCTGAAAATCATACGCTCGTACTATTTTTCGGTTGATACGATTCGGGATGGCCGACTCACTCAGTGGAGTGAATTCCAATTTCGCGTGGATTTTAGCCTCTGCGAGACTGTTGACAAGCAAGATTCGTGTTTTTTTTTTTTTCTATTTTCCCACTAATTAAGGCTGGCCTGTGGACAATATTTCACAAGGGCATGAGAGTCTCGATTGGGATGTCAGACATTCGAGACCCTGTTGTGGTGAGTAGGTACAATGTTATTGGGAATTAAATGGTGTTCACGCCTTCACAACATTCATGATTCGTAACATGTTTGGAAAATAAAACACATAAATTGACTTTATAAAACTCTCAATGAAAACGATTCTATCTGATTTTATCGCAGCGAGGTTGGGCAGCCGTGCTTTCATAAGCACAATTCCCGAATATCTAGTCTAATTCGCAAGGTTAAAGCCCTACAGTGGTCCAAAGTATAACGGAGCAAATTCCATTTGAGCAAAATGAACTGCCATAGTGACGAGACAGATGAATCATGCTTCCTTAACGGCAATTTGATATGACTTGAAAAATGTATGATCCAAATTTGGAAGAGTCTCTAGCGGAAAACTCCGTAGGAATTTGAACTTCCATATTAGAAGCATAGAGAGGAATCCATTGAATAGAAAAGTAGATTTAAGGGACAACAAATAGTTACCAACCCACAATCAGAGGGACATACCCATAAAAAAAAAGGAGCATATATGGAAGAAGATAGTAAGGTGACATCAAGACAAAACATGGAAAAGCTGAAAAAGATAATAACCATGGAAGTCACAAGTTCCACATTGCATTTCACAATTTTTGCGACCCTGTTTGCAAGTAAAATCAAAATTTCGAGGGAATAAGCTACAATATGCTAAGAAATGCCGGCAGAGTCTTGAGCATGAGAAGGGTGCTGAAAATGGTCAGCAGAGCTGACATTATCATCCTCCATTTCAACACTTACTTCCTTTGATGTGCTCGAACCGTCGGAAGGAATATTGATTCCTGCAAACCCAATCATCACAGCTGCAGCTCCAAGATAATCCATAAGACTAGGAGCATTGCCTGTAAATGTATCCACAATAGCTGCCAATGGGACTTGAATTGTAAGACCAGCTGTTGCCACAGTGGTGGTTGTCAGAAGAACAGCCTTGGCCCATAAATAGTCACTCAGCACATTATCCAGCAAGCCTGTTAAAGATGGAAGAAGGGTGAAAAAAGGGTGGATTATACTATATCAAATGCTTCCTTAAGCAGAACATCCAAACGCTATCTAGAGGATCATATAACTACAGTACACAAAGAAAAATTTGTAACACAAAAAGCAAACATAATCCTATGTGCTCAGTTCGCTGTAGGAGACAATGTCTGGGAACTGGTGCTTGACAAATGAAGCAATGTCCACTCAATAACACCAGAAAACCAAATGCAGTTTTCTTCGATCTGGAACAAACTTCTCTCTTTGAACAGAAAATGAACATTATTTAATTACACACAAATCTTACAACTGAACTACGTGAACAGAAAATTATGTGTGCTTATATGCATACAGGCATATAAGGTTTGCTAACACACACAGACATGTGCTTTGTCCAAGGAACAGCAACAGAAAAGCTGTGATGGTTGACCTAGTACCATAGCATGCATATTCATCAAATATTGAACCAAAACAACAGAATCCAAGTATCAAGCAACAACAATTAAACATACAAACCTTTGCCAACTATTAGTCCAAGCTGTTTCCATGTTAGCATCCTAAAAGGCTCCAATCCAGTGAAATTGAGCACAAGGGCCACCGGAAGAAAAATGAAGAGGTTAAAAAACCCCACAAAACCAAGGAACTGCGCTGTACTGACATGACCACTTTTTCCATCATCAT
Source organism: Ceriops zippeliana (assembly GCA_037897445.1). Lineage (NCBI taxonomy): Eukaryota > Viridiplantae > Streptophyta > Magnoliopsida > Malpighiales > Rhizophoraceae > Ceriops > Ceriops zippeliana. Next base: position 3,048,608 of record JBAPLH010000104.1, on the reverse strand, counting down.
CAGGCAGCTTTATACGAATAAGAGTAACATACACAGCATATAATCCAGCTGAGGCAAGAGCAAGAAAGTCTCCAAGAAGAGGATTTGGAGCAATTTCATTTGAGTCAGTTTCTGTGTCACCTAAGCTAACAATTATTGTTCCAGCCATGCATAGGAGGACACTAGCAAGCTTCAACCAGGTGAACTTCTCCCCCAAGAATGCAAGAGAGACCAAAAAAGTGAAAAGACTGGATGTTGTACTTAGAATAGTGTTTGACTGCACATAACAGAAAAAATATAACTAAGCAGATATACCAAACTACAGGCACAATCAAGAACAAAAATTAGAAATGCTTACTGTGACGGTAGTGTACTTCAATGACAAGTTGAATGTCAACTGTGCAAAAAACCAGAATGGGCAGATAAGCAGGCTAATCTTGGCCACTCTGGTGCGCGTCCATCGTCCTTTAGCATCAATTCCATTGTTAGCACGTCCACCTCCTCCAAGCTGACCGGGAAAAGTTCTTTCTTTTTCACATGCAACAGTTTCCAGGTCAGAGCCAACAATTTTTCGAGGACTAATTTCTCCCTCTCCCATAAGCACTGATGGATAAGATCCTTGGCCTTTCACACCTAAATCACTCTGACCAAGAAGAATGGCCTGCTCTGACTCCCCCATTACTTGCAAAGGGCTACTCTTTTTGTTCCTCCAGAACAATATACTACCGTAAGAATCCTCCAAATAACGTCCAATTTCAACCATTGGGATGTACACCAGAAACAATGAATTGCAAATGTATGTAATGAGAAATGGTGAAACACCAGCATCTACAACAGATTGAACCACAAAACTGGCAGCTATCCAGATAATTGCAACAGCAACTATGTACAACAAACCTAAAATCCATCTCCAAACTTCAGTTTTCATGTCTTAGAAACCCTATATTCAAACCAAGAGAACCCAGAAAAGCCCAGACATTTAAACCAATTGCCAACTTCCAATACACCAACATCAATAATTATCTTCCGCAGGACAATCTCAGCCCACCCATTGCAAATTACACCCGAAAGCCAACAAAAAACAACAAAACCGAAAACAGAGCGGACAAGAAAAGCAAATAAGCAAACCCGGAAATCGGAATATAATAGAAACGGGGTGCTGCGTGCGAAGATCAACCCAGATGTCTTAAAGACCCTAAAGCCGATTTCAAGGAAAACCCAATAACAATATGCTGAATTGATTGTATCAAACCAACTTCTATTTGATCAAAAATTCAAATAGAATTTTTTGTTGTTGCCTTGGATGACGCAGACCCGACACATTAATGTTAATGATTGGAGTCGAGGTCCTTCTCCGACTGGCGAATAAGAGGAATTTGTGATTGTTATTATTGAAGACAAATCGTCTCTTCGTTTCCGTGATTTTTTTTTTGAAAAAATTTAAGCCTTTGATTGTTGACTTCTTGTTATTGCGTTTTTTTTTTTCAAATATATATATATATTATTTATTTATTTATTTTTGTCTTTTACTTTGTGGTAAGTCCTAGACGGTTAGCGTAACAACTATCTGTATATCATCAAAGCAGGGCCCCAATTCCAATTCTAAATTTTAATTCCTTCCATTAATCCTATGCTACGGATCAGGATTCTTTGATTTCATAGCGATTAGACGATGCAACAAGAAAAGGAATTTATCTGTTCTCTGTTCCTACATTGAGTTTAGAGAGTACCAAAGATTAAATTTTTCTGGTTGAAAACTGCGCAAGGAGCAAAGATTCGAAGCCTGCTGGTTGATGGTTGCACATGCACGTGTTCCAACATTGCGTGCTGCCCTTAATCGGCCAATAGGAGTGCTAGAAACAATCCCGTCCAAAAACAAAAAGTAAAAATATAAAATAAAATAAAAATAACAAAAGTGCCAGAAACCATTAATCCTACCCGCCTAGAAAATAATTTACAATTAACTTCATTTGGCTATAATGAGCTTTAAAAGTGTGTACGTCCATTGTGGTGTATTTACCAACTTAACCTTCACCGTCAGCCATATTTCATAAAAAAAATAATTATAATAATAATAATTTTTTTAGAAAGAGGACCGTTACCTAGTTTGTTTTTTTTTTATATTATTAATAAATTTATTGAATTGTAATCTAAATATTAGAGAAATTTAAATTTTTAATTGCTAAAATGTTCTTAGAGACAACTACTATTTAATTTGAGGATGCAATTTGGTCACATTACCTTTTTTTTATATAATTGGAAAAAATGAAAAATGGATTAAATATTTTTTTAAAAATTGTGCAGAGCTTTATTTTATTCTAAATACAGTTAACTTTGATTGTTTGTAAAAGAAGGTGTTAACTCTCCCACCACGTTGACCCTCCAGCTTCTGGATTAGAACTTTGGGCTCAGATAGAAAGTCCAACGCCTGGTCAGGAATGGATCCAGCAGCATCCTTTGTATATTGCACAAAACAAAAAGAGCAAAATAATCAAAGAATGTCTTCCAAGCACACGTACCATAATTGATACACATGGAAATGGAAAACCAAAAAAAAAAAAAAGTGGGGGGGGGGGGGGGTGCGAATATTGTATTTGAATGAGCAAAGGGAAAAGTCTTTCTCTAGAATGAAACTGCACTCCCACAGCTCGATGCCATGCGTTTTGAGGTGGAACCCCATTCTATGGCCTCTGCCACTGCTCGCTGTCGTTCTCGTTGGCTGTCTTCTTCGTGGCAGGATCCATTTGCTCCCAGTGCTGTGTTTCGGTCAGATGGCGGGGAAGGAAATGAAGCAGGTTTTACACTTGTTTCAGGACCAAGAATGCTGAGAGCAGTCACTACATCACTCATTAAGGGCCGAGCAGCAGTTTCTTCGTGTAGACACATTGCTGCAACTGCAACTGCTTGGTTTAAGCCCCTCGCCGGGAATTGTCCTCCAAGAAGTGGATCAGCCAACTCCGGAAATCTCTTGGGTTCCTTAAATACCGGTTGTGCCTGTTTTTCCAGAGAAGGTAAGAATTATTATAGCTCTTGTGGGTTTAAATTTTATTACATGAAAAATTAACAGAAGGCAGGTTGTGGCTATTGTAACAACGGAAAAAAAAAAAAAATGGAAGAGTGATGCAGAACATACTTACCCAAGTCACTAAATTTTGCTCTCTATTTGATCTTGTGGTGTCAATCACCCTCTTTCCAGTGATCAACTCCAGCAAAACAACTCCAAAACTGTATACATCTGATTTAATGGTCAATTGACCTGTTCTTTGATATTCTGGTGCGCAATAACCATACGTTCCCATTACCCTAGAAGATACATGCGACTTGTCCCCGACAGGCCCCAGCTTGGCTAGCCCGAAATCTGAAAGTTTTGCATTGTATTCTTTGTCCAGCAAGATGTTAGACGACTTCAAGTCACGATAAATTACCGGAGGATTTGCCTTATCGTGCAGATATTCTAATCCTTTAGCAGAATCTAACGCTATTTTCATTCTTGTGTGCCAATCTAGTGGCTCTTGTCTTGGAGAAAGATCTGAAAATTGAAATAATGCAGTGTGCGAGATATACGGTCAGTGGAAAGTACGCTTTGCTGGTCTCTAAACAGCATCGCAAGTAAACGTATATACAGATGAGTGAATGTGTTGAATATGCATTCAAGTTTCTGCCCAATTGTTCAGTGAAGGAAAATTTCCAACAATAGCACCGGTCTTTTCCAGCCGGGGGTGACAACTAAAAAGTTTATTGCTGATATGTTCATATCAACCACCAACATTGCCTGTCACATCAGCAGTACACTTTTCTAATCAAAATGTACCCTCTAGCTTGAGTCATATATATTTTATTTGACCCGTATTTGCAACTTGACCAAAGTTTTTGTCACCAAGTGTCCAAATTTGCATGACAAGAAGGATTAGGATACCTACCTAGTAGATGATCTTCGAGGGATCCCGATGGCATGTACTCATAAACCAGAAGTCTTTGATCTCCATCAGCACAATATCCAATAAGATTTACTAGGTTGGGATGATGCAAGAGACTCAGCATTAGCACCTCGACGAGGAACTCTCTGTTTCCTTGCAATCCATTCCTGTCGAGTTGCTTCACTGCCACAATCTTTATGAAATATAAGCCGATGTCATTAATCAATTTTCTTGTTGCTTTTGAAAACACTTGAGATCGAAAATTGACATCAAGCAAGACATATTACATACTTGGCCAGTCCTCTCAAGTTTTCCCTTGTAAACTCTTCCAAATCCGCCTTCTCCTATCAGACATTCCCGTCGGAAATTCCTCGTAGCTGTTGCCAGTTCACGAAAAGTGAATGTTTGTGATTCCATGTTCTTGTTGTCAATGTCTTTGTTGGGGGCATCCTTATGGTTGTCGGATTCATGTGGAGGCCCTGGTTTGTGATTATCTGCAGAATAAACAATTGTGCTTCAAAAGCCACTCCAACAACAAAACTCAGCATGGAAAAAAAATCTAGAATCATGACTCAACATCCATTAATGATGGCAACGAGCAAAGCAGCTAAATAAAAAATACCAGAATGTTGATTTGATCAGACTTGAATTATAGTTGTAAGGCCCATGATGGTTCAACAATTTGAGGCTGGAAAGTGTACTCACCAGGCCTATAATTAGGGGCAATGGCGGGTTCTCTACTAGGAAGAACGCAAGGAGGCGCTGCTCTTCTGTTGTTTCGTCTCCTCCTACCTGTCTTCTGCTCTTGTGATGAAAAACATGAAAAGCAGCTCATTTTCCAACAATGTTGAATCCGAAAAATACTAAATCTTCCGTGTTCCCTTTTTATCTTTTTCTTCGTACGATCCCCCCCACCTTTTTTTTTTTATGAGTCTCAAGAAACTGAGATGTGATCCAATGTACCTCCAAAAGACCAACTCCGGAACCTTGCCAACTTCCAGACCTTCAATCGGATCGAACGAGAGATCAATCATATGTTCCTCTAGAAACCCATCTTTAAAAAATGCAACTCATATCAAATTCTACCGAAATTGTAGCATATAAATTCCTGAAAAATTTCCAGGCCTGCCAACATCGTGGGCATTGATTGCACAATTTCCAAGGACTAAACCATAGTTTTTCAAGTATTCCAAGTCTAGAAGATATAGAACAAACAAGTAATTGAAAATGTAAAACAGAAAAGGTAAGCTTAATCCTTCCAACAACATAACCTTAACCAACGGCGCATTAAAAATGCTATGTTGGTTACAAAATATGATGTTTGATAGCTGGGCAACAAACACCAAACTAACCAAAAACCCAAAGGCTCAAACAAACGTGAAAGACCAAAAACCTTGGAGAAATTGAACAATTAAATAAAAAGGTTAAAAGTGGGGACGGGAAGAGAGGGAAAAAGAACCCCAGAAACGGGTAGGGTTGACCATAGGTCAGCAAGCTACAAAAATGGCTGTCTTTTGTTAAAGCGTTAGCGTAGAAAATGGAGAGAAAACAGAACGGAATGGTGGTGAATCCAGTCGTCTGTATCGTAGGTTACAATACCGTTCAACGAAGGATGGTTTTTAACGGTAGACAAAAATAGAAATAAAAGCGATTTTTGTATTTTTTTAACATATTTGTGCATTATTTTTTAACTAAATTACGCGTTCCCCACGTTTAGCCAACCCATTGAGCCATAATTCATTACAAATGGGTGCGCTATGGAATTAGAAACTGCTAAACAAAATTTGGATGTGCAGAACATATTTGGTCAACATCTGACAGGCACGGCACCATGCAGAGCAAGACAAAGGGGATCAATGACTTGGTTATATAAATTTGATCGCGAAAAGTGAACGTGTTTGCAGCACGTGGTAACAGTCTAACAGTATAAATCACACCCGAAACTAAATACAACAGTCTAGTCCTGTTCACCTCTGTGAATAGCAAACGACACAAGTCACCTTTCAATACCTGAGAATCAGAGGAGATGGCGGCTGGGATGCTGCCGTTATCAAGACCGCGACATTATCGCTGCACAAGCCTTTTTGTGAAGGGCTAAAATGTCAATTAACTTATAATTTTTATTTTATTTAAAAAAAATTTACACCGCTAACATGTGATCAACAAGTCATGTGATTGTAATAAAATAATTTTTACTGTTGAATTGCATGCATTACACATACACACCCGAGAAAAGTCGATGGGAACCAGATTTGTTCATGTCTTGATGGCTGTAAGTTGGATATTGTTCCAGTTCTCTCAATCACAAAAACAGAGACATGGCTGATGGGGATTCTTGAAGTCAACAACAAAAAAAAAAAAAGCAAAAATGGAGACTTTCTTGGATAAGTTGCTAGTCGTGGGGAAAAAACAGGAATTGATCTAACATTTTTTTTCTCAAGTTTTTTTCTTTTATTGATTTTGGAAATAAGGGAGGGATTGAATGAGGAGACGAACGTGAGAACAGATCAAATTCACCAGATTAAAAATTCAAACATGGTGAATTGGAGAATGGCTGCCATAGAAGCTCCAGGAAGACCAAGTATGACTTCCCCTCCTACTCTTCCTTTCCCTTGGCTCGTTTTGTTTTATTATTTTATTAATTTATTATATCACTGGGCACTAGTGAGTGGCATGGAAGGCATGGTTTACTGGTGTTCCAGGCCTACCCAAAACTTTATTGGATCATAAAACTAGTATCCGCAGACAGCAGTCAGGTCGATTTATTGGGCCTGAAGTTGCAACTTTGGGCCTTTTGAGTTTCTTTTCTTACATTTTCCTTCGTAATGTAAGATTTCTAAGACCTGACCTTTCTTTGAGCCAGGCCCGTAAAATCTTTTTAATGAGTGCTTAACAGTACACGGCACGCTTAAAAATGTCCACGCTAACAATTCTTGTAAGTTCGAGCAAGAAACCGATATTATGTTTGTCAGCCGAGCACACATTTTCGATCCTTTTTAGGTCAAAACCAAATGTTAAATACACACAAACATGCGCACCGGAATTGCACGTTTTAGTAAGCAGGATTTGGGGGTCGAAAATACGAGAGCTCTGCTTAAGCCCTCTGCACATATTAACCTGGCAGAGGTCAAATTTGGAACGATTGCAGCCTTCTATAAAATGTCGACTGAACGTCTCTCCCTCCCTCCTTCTCACTCACTCTTCTTTCCTTGTTTTTCTCGAGGACTAGAGACACAATCATTAAGCGCATTATTGATTCGGGGTATCAAGCAACAGTGAAAACGATACTGTTATAATTATTAAATCATGGGGATGGGCAGCTATAGCTTAGCTATATAGCAAGGGAAGCGGAAGGAAAAGAAAAAAGATAAAAAAGTTAGCTGATAATCCAGTCTCTCTGGGGAGCTTTGGTGGTTGTTTTGGCATCTCAGCTTTTCTTGGATAATGTGTCTTCACTGCTTTGAAAGGACAAAAGCAAAGTCTAATTCTCTTTCAGATCTGACACCACTGTTGGCCCTCGGGCATTTCCATTCTGATCTGAAAATCTGCCTCATTTCCCCAAGTTTGAGAGGAAACTCATGCAATCACCTCAGGCTGCAGATTTCTACCTTCTTTCTCATTCGTTCATTGTTCTAGTAGAATTGGCATTCTTGGTTAGGTTCTTGAACTAGAAAAATCTAGCTAGACTCTTTTAAAGAAAAGCCCATTTATTCATTCCAAGACATATTTTACTAGTTTAACCAACCCCATTTCGCTAGTTCCGCAAGTCTTCGGGTTCGTCACTTGTACCTGGGGAAAAGCTATCGCTTCAGAAGAAACATAGCGAAACATATGGCATATAGGATCTGGATTTATACATCAGTTTAGAAATTTCTTATACTACTTGACCAAAAAGATTTATACAAAGCAGAACTAGCTCGCTTTTCACTATTGTGAAAATTATGAGAAGACCCCCAATAACATTAAATATGTCCTCCCCAACGCCAACCCAGAAAAAGAAGATTTACAGACTCATTCATCTAGAATTCAACATCTGTAAAATAATCTTACGAGCCATAAATTTTAAAAAAATTAAAATTAATTTGAACAGACTTTCGGCTATTAGGATTTTTTTATGAATGATTTGGATATTATCCTGAGAAAAAGGTCGTCCATTTAAGAACTCTTGAATCAACCCAACAATGCAAAACCCACACAATTCTTGGTTCACATATTGGTTTAATACGAACAATAACCATATAGCATATACAGCATATTCTAATAACCTATATATGAAACAAAATAGATGGGTACATACAGGTATCAAAATAAAGTATCGCTCTAGCTATACATTTTCTAATAAGAAAAGGAACCCTAATACAAGAACAAAATAAAAAGAAAGGCCAAAAAAATTTCAGGCGAAGGACATATAACAACAAAGGCAACAAACCTCTCAATGAGGACAAGCGGTATTAATACTGAACGAAAAAGAAGACAATTCATAATAACTTCACCGCTACAAAACTTTAGTAAAATCACTTTAGCTTGGTCGCGTACGGTGGTTCAAGCTTTAGGCTCCCGGATAACCGAATTGCCTTCAATTTGATATGGGGTTTGGACCACTGGGAACTTCATGAGCCTCAGCTCCAAATTCATTGTGCTTCCATTTTGAAGAAGAAGAAGAAGAAGCATGTGGGTTTTGTGGCTGTTTTGGGTGCAAGTTCATGGTAGCAGAGGCTGATTCCGAGGATTCCGAGGGATGCCTTTTGATGGAATTTGAAGAGAAGGTTGCCATATTTGATGGGTTTATGGGATTGGTAGTAGGGTTTGTGAGTATGAAAGAAATGAAGAGAAGAGCAAAGAAGAGAATGTAATGGTGTGATTTTGTGCAGGTTTCACCGATTGTTGAGCGTGTTTTTGGTGTTGCCATGCAATTGGAAAAAATAAGCCACACCCCAGAGTCCACGGGGTTTCAATATCCATGAACCGACACCAAGGCTAAGAAGGGAGAGGAGAGAGAAGGAGAAGAAGAAGAAGAAGAAGAAGCTTCAGCAAAAGTGAATGCAAAAGAGGTTCTGAAATTCGGTACATATTTGTAGAGGAACCAAGAAACAGCTTAACATGGAAGCTTATATGAAAGTAGAAAGATGCTGCAATGAAATTGTTTATGGACCTTGAAGCCCTTGTTAATAAAAAGCAGGTGAAATTATGTGATGATTACCTATAATAGAGATTTTCAAAAGACAAAAAAAATGTATGACTAAAAGGCCCTTAGTATATAGTTAGTGAGGGCCTGTACAAATACCATGAATCGACATTCTAATTCATATATTTCTAAAACAAAATACAGAGAGAGAGAAAGACAAAAAATGCCAATTCATAGTAATTCCAATTCTCATGAAAATGTTAATTTTTTATTTTCACTTTTTCTATAGGAATTAGAAATCAATTAAAGCCCTGAAAAGAAGTGAGACTTCAAGGAATTATATGAAAGTGGAAGACGGTGATATGGTCTTTCTTGTCAAATGCTGATGCAACATTTTAGACATGGGGCCATCTGGTAAATCAAATATAAAAGAATCTTAAAAGATAAAGACAGTAGTATTAAATTTGAGAGAGAGAGTGAGGGGAGGGGAGAGCGAGAGCGAGAGAGAGAGAGAGAGAGAGAGAGAGGTAGAGAGGTGGTGAAGGGTGGGATGGTGGCTTTTTCTTGCATGGACAGTTCCCCGAGAATCCTTTCTTTGACTTGGGAGAGCACTAATTAAAAGGAAGAATATTTGATCGTCTTTTGGTTGCACTTCTTTGCCAATAATTAGGCTATGAATCCCATTTTCAGCGCATAGATTATTCCTTCAAACTCGGTATAGATTATAATGATGTATATTCTTTTTCGATAGAATAGCTATATAAATATTCTTTTTTTTTTTTTTTGGCTTTTTGAGGGAAGTTATATAGATATATTCTTGAAAACAAGGACGATGCATAAACCAGAAACAAGTTGTAGCTGTCAATCTTGTCCATTGTCTTAATCTGCGTTATATTTTTTCTGCATTAATTCCGCTATATAGAATTGTGATAGGGTCTGGATTGGACGCTTTTCACGCGTATAATTGAATGCAGACAGATGGATACAAGACTTTTTGGGGTAGATAGGTGCTTCGTCTTCAACTCGATTAAATTTGCTAATTTTTTTAATTGATATTTTGCATTGACATATATATATATATACACACTACCAATGATGCTTACACAAAAGCTAATTGTATCCAAATTGTCAAAAATAACAGACAAGCACATAATATAATTAAGCATGAATTCTTCATCTGGAAAATCGCATCGTTTTTTTGTTTTTTCTTTGTCCATGTATAATGACATAAGTAGTGTTAATACTGAGAGGAGAGTGAAAGAAAGCTCTTAGGTCTAAATTTGCAAAACATGCATAATTTTGTATTTGTTTGCAAACAAAAATATGAAGGCAAAAACGCAAAAGCAAAGCAAAGACTAACCAGCAGCTGCTTCTCTTATAGTGAAAGTCGAAAACATGTCTGTCTCCCACGATGTGTGATGCACGGGTCCCCACCTAGCTCGGTAACATGTCCATGGAGAGTGCAATTATCTGGAGAGAAACAAAAAAAAAAGGGGGGCGGGTCCATGGAGAGTGATGGCACGTCCTGGCCTTTTTGCAATTTTCCAGTCACCCAAGCAGGCAACGCACCTTTTCAAATTTCATATAAGCCACTCATCATCATCTTTTTCGCCTAGTTTACACACATACACTCACAGAGATATGCTCATATATATATATATATATATATTCAATTCAATGTGCTTAATTTCGGGAAGGACATCTGGCGACACACTGTGATTAGATTACATGACTTTTAGTTTCAACATCGATGATAGGTGATGAGAAAGACTAACATATCTTGGAGAATTTGATATTGCTGAAGCATGAAAAATATTATTTTAGGATTTTAAAAATGAATTGCTTTTATTTTTCGTCCTATTTTACAAATTTATGGAGATTTTTTTTCTGTTTTAATAGATTTTGGTTAATTCGCAGCTGCACTTGCCATTGATGTGGAAACTTGTAACTCTTAAACGTGGGCGGTGAAACCCTGTGACGGTGTGTGAGATACGATGCCTTTTGTCTCCACTCTTGCCTTTTTCATCATCATTGAAAAAACCGAGCCCCCTTTTGAGGAGGACAATATTTCAAATCATATACGTACTTATTCTTAGAGAATCATTTTGTAAAACATATATTGTTGCCTTCAATCACCCTGATTCTTCGTATTGTCTTCCCACTTAGACGGTCTAAAAGCAAGGAATAAGTAATATATGCCTGCCCCTCTGATAAAATATCCTGGTTTCTGAAGATAAGCATATTACCATATATCCTACTCACAGCTATAATCATTTCAGGGAACTGACAAGTCTGCGTTTACATTTGTGGACTTCCCATTCTTCTCATTTTGTTCCCACATTTTCCACGGTTCAGTTTTTAGCTCTATTTTCTAATTATTGCCTCAGCAAAAGGCGATGCTAAACTCGAACATGTTGATCTAATTTTAGTCAGCTGCACCTGAACCCACATAGACAAGCCAGCTTGTAGGGTCATCTGCATCAAATTGGCAAATGGGTGTGGCACAAATCAGTGACCCTACATAGCCAGTAGCCACATGTTTTCAATAAGATCTTCCTCTGTGTTTTGTAACAGATCTTGGGCCCTTGTGTTGTCAGATCAAGTCGTGGTCCATCGAGCATCAATATGACCTTAGCGTTGAAATTTTCAAGCTGTTCCAGATTTATGGTTGGCCTAACATGGTATGCCTAGATGGGTTAAGAGCGGGGTTCGCTTATTCGGTAGAAATTAATTATTTAGAGGACTATATATTGATGATAAAATGATAATAATAGTAATAAAAAGTTAGGTTATAATAAACTAATGGGGAGTAGCGATTGCGTGGAAGGTAAAGTGTTTGCATACGAACTCAAAGGTTTTTTCTTTTTCAAAAGCGTTTTTTTATAAATAAAAAATACATGCAATTTATTCATTTATTGGGTTTTGGTAAAAAGCAGAAAAAATCAAAAGACTGCTTTCGGCCGCAAGACAGCAGGATATAACTGAAAGGCATGCTAGGCAAGCAGCTATCCTTTCTTTATTCTTGTCCAGAGCATGTTATCACGAAGTTAGATTTGAATGTGCTTCGTACGTATATTAACCCGTTTAACATTTAGTCGATTGGACCATTATGACAATATGATGTTGCCCTCAAACATGTAAAAAATAGTCAAACAATTATACCTACGTATCGATGCTTTTCATTTCTGTTTTATGGAGAATCTATAAAGTTGAGATTAGCAAAAATATGCAATTAAGAAAAAAGGCACGGCCTTTTCTTGCGATGGACACCCACATGAAATTCACGCAAACTTTCTTCCCCCCCCCCCCCCCCCCCCCACCTCCTCCTCCCACCCACGGTTTGTACAGAGTTCCCCCAAGCATTCAAAAGGTTTGGTAGGTTTTAAATGTGGCGTTTGGCAGTACCAGCAATGTGGGGTCTAGTGTACCGGTAGGATATGTCGGATCCTTTTATTTGGTAGTTGGGTCGTCATGTTGGTCCGGGCTGACCTAGTCGGGTGGCGGATCAGGGCAGCCATACCGTATTGAACACTATGCTCAACTGGGCTTTGGATGCCTGTCGGCTTGGACCTACTGTCCATTTAGTGAAGGCCATATCAAACACATTTCCTCTCGACTGAAACCAATTAATCAAATCATAGTTACATGTGAAACGAAGATTGTTTCTTGAAGGTTCCGTTTCCAAGCTTAGTCCATGGCACGGTAATTTTTGGGAAATGATTTTATGATTTTTTTTCCCCTGGTTTTTGAGCTATTGCGTCATTGTTGGGCGAGTTCTTGACTAAACAATCCTATCTCTATTCCAGGGGCTTTTGTAAATCCACGATATGCAAGGACGATCAGGAGACACAAACCCCTAACACGAAACATATATAAAAAATGCAAAATAGAAATTGAGAAAAGGATAGGGAAAAGAAAAGCTGCATTGACGCGTAGACTTGGACGTCTGGTCTCACTTATCAAAATCATCAGCATATCAAAGACCACGATCGACATCAAGTTGATACAGTGCCTGTTGTCACCTATGGTTTCTGTCGCCAGGTTGGAAAGTCGACTGGACTACCGTGGTCCACGAGCACGGCCACAAACGGTAATGTAACTCGTCTTTAATAATTTCCCATAGATAGAACAGCATTTCTAAACGTAATACCGGACTTGTATAATCGCTACATCATGCATTCCAAATGGTGGACATGACTACCGTGATCCACCTCCTCGTTTTTTGGGTCATTGCGTTCATGCTTGTTCAGAAAAGTTGAAGGTAAGGTTTCAAAGTAAAAGACCATGCTTTACAAAAGGGAGTGGACCGAGCATTCAGTTCTTGTACAATTAACGAGTTCCCCTACAAAAACATGTATGACCACATAAAGATGGTCTGAAACGTACTTTTACTTTCCCAATCTTTTGAAAAGCATTTTCTTCTCTCCGACGGTCGCTTGCAATTTTTTCATTCTTTTATTTTTCTTTTTTTTGAAAAAACAAATAAAAAAGCGAGTAAAACACCCTAGCTAAGGTCACTCACCATGCATATACTATATTTTAGAAATACGTTTAATTCATAATATAAACGAAAAATCTAATTAGTAGACCACACCAAGTAATAGTCTAGCTCACACACTTCATGTTTCCACCATTTCCCTACATGTAAATCACACACGCACCACTTCACCATTATGGTAACGGCTTTGTTCCCATAGTGCAGTATGCAATGCTTGAATGTCGAATTTTGGGCTGGCGCATCCTCAACTTAACAACTTATCTCAAGGCACTACAACGTACAAATTAAGGAAAATTAATGGAGCTCTTAGCTTAAATGCAAAATATCTGCTTTTTAAGGCAACCGTTGAGCTCCACCCAACCCAAGCTTTAACAGACATCTACGTGACATGCCCCTTTTTTTCCAGTAGGGTTCCCTCTTCTTTTGAACATTCCTGCAAGAAAGTGCCGCTTGGACGGCCGACAACTTTCTAAGAGCTCCATGCTTCGGCATCCTCTATAACGCAGCAAATGATTGAAGTAGCAAGACCCTCCATCCCCAATCGCCAACCCTTCTCCCTCCTCTCCACCACTCCCTCAGACACCCAGGCACGTAGCCCAAATTGAACGACGCCCCTTATAGAACGATAGCTCAGTACCAATCATCATACCATCCCAAGCTCCATTCCATAATCTCCCCTTGGTGCAAAGGCGCAAAAACACGCAGACAATCAATAAAATCAGTTCGGCAAGTTCAGCATCAAGCAGGCAACATACAACAAGCAGTGCTTGTTAATGGGGCTAGTCCACAAATTCCATTTTTCAGCATGTGCTTATATTAGCACGGTGGTTCATGCAACCTTGGTATGATTCGTTTAACCATAATCAGGTTAAGATCAATGCCTAGTTTTAATCTGCAAATTGCTGATGATTTGAAGAAATATTAGCCAGTTACACGAAGCCCAATGGGACCTGGCAAATTTGGGGATGTCAATCTTACGAACATGTTCAAGCTTTCTTATAATGGAGAGAGGTGGGGGTGGATGGGGAGGGGAGGAAGAAAGAATGAAAGAAAGAATAGTTGCTACAAAACTGATTATTATTATTGTTAATGGCACTCACTTCCATTGCAGGCACTGCCTGATTCCAGTGTAGATAAGTCCTAGTGACCTCCCAATCAAGGAGACCAGAAAGAAAGATATGGCGTTGCTGACTTTGTCAATCAAAGCTCTTATCAGTGGCATGATGATGTCAGAAAACTCAAGGTATAGACTGAAGTAGTATCTCCTGTAACAGGACCAGAACACATAAACACCGCACCCAATTTATAAAGGGCAACAAAACCAACGTGAGTTGCAAGCATAAAAATTGCATAGAATTTGAAGGGCACAACAAACAAAATTGTGGAAGCAAGAAAAATATTGCAAGACTCGAACACCATTCAAGGACAAATTATGTTGTTCTAAGTAGAACATGAAAATGGACCAAACCCTCAGGCTTGTAAGGAAATGGTTATCCCCTAGATTAAAGAAAAAAACAATGAAAAGAAAAGGGGGACCTGAAACGTCCAGCGCATAAATAGAAGAGCCAACCCTTGCCAAGATTTATAGACCATTGTAGATCAGAGGTTTCGAAGTAAGCCACACCAACTTACAAATGGCAAAATGGTAACATGGCAATAGCACTCAATGTCGCCATTCATGCCCCTTTATCAGCACTAATCTCATTCCAACTGTAGCCTACTGATTACCATTGCCAATCAGTGCTACAATGAATCATTGATAGCTACAAATAAATTCCCCCATTGCATCATAAATTATCCTATTCTGTTAAATCCTTCCACCCAAACATAGTCTTATTATTCTTGATTGATACAATCATTTTGTTGCAACAAAATAAGGAGGTTTCTTAATGCCTAATGAACATCTCCAACTAAGGCACCTTCATGATCTAGTAAGAAACAGCAGGCTAAACAATACTACCAAGCAAATTAAGGCTTGACTACAAGGGCTTAAAGGAATGGAGATATTAGAATTGACAAAAGAGAAAAGCTATTTTGAATAAAACCATATATCTCATTACTATTTGTAGTAGAAACCTGGGCATACTTATGCAGTCTGCAAATCAGTAAAAAAAAAAGGGCCAAAGCATAAAGACATACCACCCAGTTAATTCCCTTAATTCCTTGGTCCTTTTTACAGGCAGAGAGAACTGGCTTATGACAATATAAGACACTGAAGACCTACTCATAACAGAATTTCTTAATATAAGATTCTTCCACCAGCTAAACTTCTTGGTCTGATTCTGACTGGCTTCCTCAATGACTTTCAACTGAAAGGTGCATAAATCAAACCGATCCTCGTAAATTGATACAACTGCTTCCATGTTTTGATATAACCACTGATTCAAAGCTATCTGTTAACACCATCTTTATAGTATCAATGAAATCTGAACCAAAAGACCCCATATCATGGAATTTAAGTAAAAAGGACTAATCAAAAACCAAATTTGATTATTGTGCTGCTATTATGAGGAACACCACTATACCTCATTGCGCAATCTTTGAAGTGCTCGGGTTGAAAAATTGCACATAACTGTGCCCAGGCTGTTCATACTACTTGACAAGTTACTGTCCACAGAAATAAGCTCCAAGTAAAGACTAGCAATGCCATCTGCTAAAGCAATCATCAAGTCTTCTAACATAGACTCCCCATGCAAAACAAACAGGCTATGATCATAAAAGCAACTCTTCCTGCCAAACACAGACATTAATGTTCAGGCCTGTTGTAGCAGATTAAAAATTCAAAAAAAAAAAAAAAAAGTACCTTGCCGTAGGCAATGAGTTTGTTATTTGAATTCTATATGGTACATTAAAATAAATAGTAATTTTGAATCTCTTGACAGAAACTAACAAGGGAACACTGGCAGCACGGTAAACACATGCAAGCCAGAAAGAAAATGGTGTTTCCAGTGGTGGATGGTTGAGTAAATACATTTTTTCCTTCTCAGTCTTATCCAATCCCCAGGAGGCCTCTGTTGTGGAACAGAAGCAAAATGGAGGCAGAAATCAAAGCCTGTAGCAATCAGTTTCCAAAACTCAGCATATCCATCTGGGCTATAAATTATCTAGATTCCAAAGTGCATGTTGAAGAAGAAACAACGATGGTTCCAACAAGTTTCACAACATTTCTTCATACTTGGCAGGAAAGCTAGCTACATTGACTCCATAATCTTGTTTTTATGAAAATGTGCTATAACTATTGCAAGAAAATGCACTCTGGAAATTCATGGTAGAAATGTTTCTTCATCAAATTTAAAATCAGGAAAAACAAAATGTTTAAGTGGCTAATAATAAAAATGACAAGGCAAGTACCTATTTGATCTCACCTGGGGGAGCCAAACCTCAGAAAGTAAATTAACTCTGCATAAAGATCTTCCTTGCCAGATTTTCTTACATTCTGTATTACATTATCATCTCCTTCTAATTTTTCAATCAAAGTAATAATTGCCTGCAAAGAATGGGGAGAAAAAGAAGGAAGTTACTTACACAAAGAGACAAATATATGAAATCATGATAAAGGTTTCCAATCTACCTTGTCACATGTGTTCGTTTTAAGCTTACACTCCTTTTCCAACCAAGCCACAAATATAGGGTAATAGGATTTTTCAATAACTTCAGCAAAAATTTTCACCCAATTATCCATGTTAACAGCATCAGAGTCACATAAAATGTTCCTCACCTGTGAACCACAATAAAAATACTCAAATACAAAAAGTCCAGGAGAAAAATACATGAGAAGCAAGAAGACCTAACTTTCCATATTTGTAGTGAAAACTTGTAGGACAGTTATTTTTTTCAGTTCGAAAATAATATAAGAATCTCAAGTTAGCTACCCTCAGGCTGCATTTCAGTTTTATTGCAAGACATTTAGCAATGCAGAGACAATAACCCCTTTCAAAAACAACCAATGATGCTAAAAACATGTTTACATATTATATTGCACAGAGATAGACTCTTCAATGCAGACAGAGACAAACTAAATGTTATCACAAATACAACAAACAAAAACAAAAGCTGCAAACAGCCAGTCAGGGCACAATAATATGAGACTTACTACCATTACGACAGTAAACGACTTGGAAATTTTCCTTTTCTTCATTCATATGAATTTAAGGAAACCTTCATTAAGGAGTACACCAAAAGGGACAACCTTCACATAGACTGGAAGTATAAGTATCTTTTAAAGCCCCACATTTTGACAGGGTTCCATATCTATCAAAAGACTTTCTTCTACACAATCTATTAATATGAAACATGGCAATTTGACATCCAGCAATGACAGCCAAAAAACTTGGAAAAACAGCCCCCTAAAATTTTCTTCCACAACAAAGTCTTCTACACAGTGTAAGTGTTCATTGAGGACAAGTAATAATTAAGATTAATTCAGGACTCACAATTGTAAACAAAGTAATCCATATAGTTTACTTTTGCTAAACTAATGTAAAATAAGGGGACATAGTGATAGTGCCTGCCTCTTCCTCGAGCTGCTGAAAACATGCCCAGAGCAATCGCAACTTTGGACCTTCAGATAGAGCATTCAAACTCAGTGGCTGGGTTGTACACTGCTGCTCAAATCCGAGGACACCATTCCCCAAATTACTCCACTTTTCTACATTGTCCAAAGAATACAAGAGTTTGTTCTTTACTGCATTCCAGGCATTATTTACGCTAGCACGGTCATCGTTCTTCCTAGCACATAAAAGGGTGAAAAATTCTTTACCGGTCACTAGAAACCAAGCATGCACAATCAATGAAAATTTACACCTTTTTTTAAAAAAATAAAAGAAAACCAAATTTATATTATATATATGGAAAGTAAACCATAAATATGCTTAGTCTTACCTACCAGAAGAATTTGAGCTTTCAAGGACTCCATTGTCATCGAGGACTTTCTTCTGAGAACGAAAATTAGACTTCTGAATGGGTATTACCCCTGCCACGTATGTGAGCAATATACCTGACATCAGCAGCCACTGATTGCTAACGGATACCCAATCAGATGCTGCTTCACAGTCAAAGTTCACCAATGATCCCAAACAAGCACATCCCACTGAAGTCTCCCGGAGACGGGGACTTGCTTTCAAATTTGAGATTCCGGCACCCTGCATCTTCATTTCCATTCCAGGTAACAGGACCAATTTGCCCCTTCCGCGTAAATACTTTCTACAGCCAGAACACAACGGCAACGATTTTGATTATTGATTATTATTCCGATATTCTATTCCCATGATATTATCAGCAAATGCATTAATTTTAATTTTAGACCAAAGGTTATTGCACTTTTTAAAAAAAAAAAGGAAAAGAAAAAAAAAAGAGAGTGCAAAGAGGAGTAAACCTGTGCGCAATGCTAGAGAGTGAAGTTGGGGCACAAAGATAGCCAAGCCTCTGCACAAGTGAGGCTTGATACAAGACGGTGACGGCGAGGCCGCGTACTGCGCCATTTTGCCAAGAACAACCGGTCCCGGTCCCACAACGATCAACACATTGGCTCCGCCGCGTACATGTTGTTTTAAGGTTAGGGTTGGGAATTGTGGTTTTTCTGATATCGGACGGTTTGAATAGAGAGCAAGAGGGAGTGGCTGTGGCTCGAGAAGTGGGCCGTACCTGGGGGATGTGGATTGAATATGTGCGTCCCTGGTTGACACGATTTTATTCCGTTTTCATTTATTAACGGATGGATCTTGGGTTGGGTCTGGCCCATGAAATTTCTGATGGGTTGGTTGCATCAGGAATACGCATCCTATCGTCAATCGGAAATTGGGCTATCTCATAAACCCAATTGTTACTGGACCTCTTTACATTAACAATTCTTGTCACCACCAAAGGAGCCCAGCAAATAGGGAGCCAGTCTAGGCTCGGCCCAGCTCAGATAACCTCATAAACCCTAATATCCCCTAATTATTGTCGTCCTCGTTTCCAGGGCTGCTTCTTTTCCAGGTATCTTCCGCCGTAGTGAATTTATCTCCAACTCCTCCTTAATCTTTTATTTTTATTGGTTCTTTCTTTTCTCTTTGCGGTGCAAGTGCTTCGTCCATCTCTCGGTGGGTTTGATAGCTAAACGAGCACTGATAGGAATTGTGTTTGAATATTGGCATCGCTGGGATTTCTCAAAGGGTCCATTCTTGTTCTTTGTATCAACATCTAAGTTTTAGGGATTCAAGATGGTGAAGAAGAGCAAAAGTAAGCATAACCCATTTATCCATATTTGTATTTCCCAATCGGGTTCACGTTATAATCACTTAATTTACTTATGTTCGTTTTGGGATATACGTAGAGAGTAAGAGTAAGCGGGTACCATTGAAGAAGAAGTATAAGATTATACGGAAGGTGAAAGAGCATCACAAAAAGAAGGCCAAGGAAGCAAAGAAACTTAACTTGAAGCGCAAGCGCAAGGTTGAGAAGGATCCCGGTATCCCGAATGATTGGCCTTTCAAAGAACATGAGCTTAAGGCCCTTGAAGCTCGCCGAGCTCGAGCTCTTGAGGAGTTGGAGCAAAAGAAAGCTGCTCGCAAAGAGAGGGTATTCATTGCTATCCCTGCCTTGTTGCCGTTGATTGTCCGTTCTGCTGTCGGACAATTTTTTTCTCTCAGAAAATTGCGATTAGGATTTACTTTAGTTGAGTATATGCTCTCATGTTTACAGGCTCGAAAGAGAAAGCTGGGTTTGCTAGAGGAGGACGATATCTCTAAATTGGCTGATATGGCTTCAGCTAAAGAACAAAATTTTGAGGAGAATGAAGGTGACGAATTCATTGGAATCTCAAGGAACAGTGGTATGCTGATATTTGATCAGAAAATTAATTACACATGGAAATGATTATTTTGCCTTTTCAGTGCAAATTTTTCTACTTTCATGCAGATAATTCTGATAGGGCATTCTACAAGGAGTTGGTTAAGGTCATTGAAGTATCGGATGTCATTTTGGAAATTCTTGATGCACGAGATCCACTTGGTACTCGATGTGTTGATATGGAAAAGATGGTGATGAGGTCAGGCCCCAACAAGCGCCTGGTGCTGCTTCTGAACAAAATTGGTTATCTCTTTCTCTGAGTTATTCTCCTCTGAATCTCTTGCAATATGTATTGGCATTCTACTCCCTAAATATGATGAATACACCCTTTAAGCAAATATTATTGGATGTTTATTTATTTGTGTTTCTTTATGCTCTTTTTAACCCATTTTTACAAATATCTGCTTGGCAGATCTTGTCCCTCGGGAAGCTGTTGAAAAATGGCTGAAGTATCTTAGAGAAGAATTTCCTGCTGTTGCCTTTAAGTGCAGTACCCAACAGCAGCGATCACACCTAGGTTGGAAATCTTCATCAAAATCAGCAAGGCCAACCAATCTTCTGCAAACAAGTGATTGTCTAGGAGCTGAAACTCTTATTAAATTACTAAAAAATTACTCAAGAAGTCATGAGGTACATTCTGTCTTATGTTCCTTTAGTTGTAGGAGGGGTTGGGGTTATCCTCGGAAGTTGCTTATAGCAACTTAAGAGATATATATAACATGATTAGTTTAAGTTGATTAGTTTTGCATGGTTTTGAGCAATATACTATGTACTGCTGCATTTTGTATTTGGATTCACAAGACCTTCTTGTTATCTGGCAGATTAAGAAATCTATTACAGTCGGAGTTATTGGTTTGCCTAATGTGGGCAAGAGTAGTCTAATTAATAGCTTAAAGAGAAGCCACGTTGTCAATGTTGGTGCTACTCCGGGATTGACAAGATCAATGCAAGAAGTTCAGCTAGACAAGAATGTCAAATTGTTGGACTGTCCTGGTGTTGTAATGCTTAAATCTGGGGAAAACGATGCCTCTACAGCCCTTCGAAATTGCAAAAGAATTGAGAAGTTGGATGATCCTATTGGTCCAGGTAATTAGGTGATTCTTTATTTTGCCTTTTATATTGAACAAAACATTGGTGCTATTTCTGGCAACATTGACCTTTTAGACAATCATGTTCATTTTTCTGATGTGCATAGAAGTAGTGTACCATGGAAGCTTGTCTTAACAATTTGGCGATAAAAAAAACAGAGAGAATGGAAATAAATACACTGTTACTTCATCTTTGTTGCTTGTAGAAGATCTCTAGTTGGGACCTTGTTTCCTGGAACTAACTCATCTAGGTACTGATGACAGCAGAAGAACCAAAGACATATGCCTTGGCACTAAATTCTGTTAAGAGTTTTTTTTACTCTATGCATTTCAAATGGCCTTTTATGTATATGGAATGTTAATATAACAAAAACTTGGTTCTTAGACATGCTAAAAAAATGGAAGTTGGATGCTCCTTTTATGTTTGAATTAAACCTGACTAATTGTGACTAAGTGTAAGTTAACATATACAATACTTTTTGTGGAAATGCAGTGAAAGAAATTCTCAAGCTGTGCCCAGCCAGACGGTTGGTAACATTGTACAAGATCCAAAACTATGATTCTGTTGATGATTTTCTGCAAAAGGTGGCTGTTGTGAGGGGAAGACTCAAAAAGGGTGGTATTGTAGATGTTGAAGCTGCTGCTAGAGTGGTTCTGCATGACTGGAATGAGGGTGCATTTCTCTGAAATTTTTGTTTCAATAACACTTATACAAAAACAAATAGAGGAAAGAATTAAGTTCATATGATGGTTTGTGAAAATGAAGTTTAGTGCTAAAGTTGAAAGCTGGACTAATTATTCAACTCCTTACAGGTAAGATCCCATATTACACCATGCCTCCAGCTAGGAATCAAGAGGAACCTTTGGAGGCAAAAATTGTTTCAGAGCTTGGGAAGGAATTTAACATCGATGAAGTTTATAGCAGTGAATCATCACTCGTTGGCAGCCTGAAATCTGTTAATGATTTCCACCCTGTTGAAGTGCCTCCCAGTTGCCCTCTCCAATTTGATGAAAACATGATGGAGGTTTGTAATGTCCTTTTTAATGTTTGCTTCATTGTTGGGGGAAGTATTTCAGAGTTGTGTTGATTTCTTCATTGACTTTCTTTACAGATTTAATTACTTTGGATGCTTTGCAATGAAATGTTTTCCCAAAATGAACCTGAAATTATTATATGGCATAGAACTTCTTTGCAATGATATGCTGAGTGCAAGTTTGTTTTGATAACAGCTAGCATCTTTGCCATAAGTTCTTTTTGGGAATTGATGTTTTGAATTATCCTTTCGGTCTTGATAAAAGGGTAGTTCCCAACGATGCATTTTTAAATATTACAAGGGCATTTTAATTTTTCGGTGGTCATCCTCGTGTCTTATATCAGCAGTGTTTTAAGCAGAATTTTGCTTTTACAATATATTTGTCCTAATTACATGTGGCAACATCAGGGAGATGTAGAACCCCAACCATCAACTCAGCATGATGAAAGAGCTGAAGACATGACCAACAATGAGAACGACTGGTCCATGTCCGAAGAAGATGATGTCAACGGGGCTGAGGGTAAAAATGCAAATGCAAGGCAAAACGAGAAGCTGTATTCAGCAGAAGGTATCTTGAATACAAAGATTAAACGGGCAGAGAAGAAAAGGAGGAAAAAGGCAGCCAAAGTGGATGCAATGGATGATGACTATGACTTTAAAGTGGACTATTTCAAGAAGAAGGATTCTACCATGGACATCGAAGGTGGGAGAGATGATGGGAATCCCATTACTGCTGCTGAGGTTCCTTTGTCCGGATTGAGTTTGGCGACGAGTGATGGGAAGGCTTAACTACAATAAGGATATAAAATGAAAGTCCCCCGAGTTTTGTGAATCTATAAGGGAGCAATTTTTGGATCCAATGCATGATGTGGGGAAGTTTTTGTTGAAAATTATGACTGATTTAATTCAGTGGTTTTGCTTGCCGACCTCTCTACATTAATTTAATTCAGTTTTTTCAAATGATATGGTAACGAATATATTAACATCTACAAGAATCCAACTTTCAAAACGTTCTTAGGCCATGCCGTGATCATAATGATAATAACAGTTTATTTATTTATTTTGTTTAACATAAGACAGAATGATAGAAAAAGGATTTGGTAAAGAGGCTATATATATATCTCTGTCTTCTTTAATATTTGGCAAATCTTCTCTTTATTGGTTTATCTCTTGTTAAAAATTAAATAAAGAGAAAATATAATATTTATAATTTATAATTTTTTATTTTTTTAATTATTAAAAAAGTTAAGATTTATATGAATGAATAAATATAATAATGTGATGACGAGAGAATTATTTATCTACTACATAATATATAAATAGTTATTATGTAATGACAATTAATAAAAATATCTCATGTAAATTAAATATAATTAATAAAATAATTTAATAAATAAATTTAAAAATAAATATAATTATAAAAATTTTAAAATTTTAATTAGAGAAATTAGCCATTTGATTCAATGGACGGCGGAGACAAGTGGGCTTCTGGGCCCCGGTTTCCTGGATTTCGGATGGATTGGCACAGTTATCCGCCTGTCCCAATGCGCTGCTCTCTCTCTCTCTCTCACTGTCATAAGTTTACAAATGGAATATTTGGATGCCTAAAAATTGCAAATTTTGAAACAACAGATTTTAGTTTCACTGGCTACACAAACAAAATTCTCGGAACTTAGCCTTGAAGGTTCAATATTTTATTTTCTCAAATTTATTCAAGTTGTGAGTATTAATTTCAAAATGCTTATATATATAAGAGAGAGAGAGAGAGAGAGAGAGAGAGAGATCTTTTTCACCGTATAAACATTGTATCAAGTTATCGCCGACCATGATACTTCTGGGTCGCGTCTTTGGAATGAGAAGCCACTTTTAATTCGAAGACAAAATCTATATAATTTATGTAATGTGTACGTTACTGTGCTTGGTTATTACGCCCAACTAACGAGTTTTCGTGAGTATAAATTGATTCCGCAAATGTAGTAGATTATAATTTTTTGGGATAGTTTCAAATATGTTGGAAAAAATATATATCTTATTTATTGTTTTTAATGGATTTCATAATTATATTTATGTAATTAGCGTCTTCTTCCCAGGCAGCAGCCGAGATTTTCAGAACCCACAACAAGTTGCTCTCGAGTAAACAATTACCAAAATTGCTTCCTTATCAGCCCCACCTCATGGACCGCATAGCCCTAGTTTGGTCCCCTGATGGCAGGGATCGATGGAGGTTCTTAAATGGGTTTATGCAGAAACGAGTTATTTTCACCGAAAGCAATTGAATCACAGGCGACATTGAGAGAGATGAAAGTAGCCGAGATGGTGGATTTCTTGTCCTCCAAAGAAGGAAAATTGTTAACATCGGAGAAGCAGTGTTTGCTACTGTTTTTAACATCATGGGTAATCTTTTGTTGTCCACGGATTTCATTAGTTTGAAAGATGGAGTGCTGACTGGTAAATTGAAGAGCCTTATCTGGCAGATGATGGAAGTGGGGGCTGCCCCAAATATATCTGATTTTTATCCTATGCTTGCTCCCTTGGATCTTCAAGGCCTAAAAAGGACTGCCACGCGGTGCCTTCATGAAATGTATGCCACATGGGCTGAACATATCAAAGAAAAAAGAGAAAGCGGCAACAACAGTTTTCAAAAAGCTGATTTCTCTGATGTTCTTCTCGCAAATGGGTTTGAAAATGATCAAATCAAGTGGTTGCTTCTTGTGTGCATGCCCTTCCTTTAATTGCCAATTAGTTACACCTCTTTTTATTTGCTTGCATGGACAGCTGATTAAGAGAAACGATTCTGCCAATGGACAAGTTTTGATATAACTCTGTTTGCAGGAATTGATTACAGCAGGCACGGACACGGCCACCACAACAGTGGAGTGGGCAATGGCTGAGCTGCTCTGGAACAGAGAAGTAATGAAGAAAGCCCGCGAAGAGCTGCAAAACGAAATCGACTGCAGCAATTCATTAAACGAATCTCATGTCACTCAGCCATGTGTGAAAGAAACTTTGAGGTTACACCCTCCTGTAGCACTCCTGGTTCCCCGCCGTGCTGTGGAGACCTGTGAGGTTATGGGCTACACGCGATTCCAATGGATTCTAAAGTGATTGTCAACATTTGGGCAATTGGACGCGATTCCTCTGTCAGGGAAGACCCTTTGTCCTTTAAACCCGAAAGGTTTCTGGGCTCAAATGTGGATTTTAAAGGTCATGATTACGAGCTTTTACCATTTGGCGCAGGAAGAAGAATTTGCCCTGGACTACCAAGGGCAACCGTGCACGTTCGCTTGATTTTAGGCTCTTTGATTGGTCTCTTCCAGACGGCGAGGACCCTTCGAAATTAGACAAGAGCGAGAAGTTCGGCATAACATTGCAGAAGGAGCAGCCTCTGCTGTTGGTTCCCAAACGTCCTGCGTGATTTAAAGAATTATGGGGAGCACCATTACCTTTACTGATTGTTGCTCAACGCGCTGCTCAAACATGGTCTTGTCATGTGAATTTCCGTCGTTAGACAAGAACATGGCACTGAATTAGCTGAACAGCAACTTTCGATAGACAATAAGCTCTCTTTGTTTGACCTATTGTTGATTTATAATGTTTACTGTTAAATAAAATAAAATAAAATAATTAATTAACTTATTATTATTTATTGTTATTAATTATTAAAATAATTAATTAGTATTTCTAATGTGGATAAAAGGAGATATTTAAAATAATAATAATATTATTATTAAAAGTATTTTAGGTAAACGTATTTGTTATATTTATTTATATTTTTAAGCATAATTTATTTATAATTTTATATTACATAAATTTATTTTATTAACTTATATTTCAAATAAATTTTATTAATATATAATATAAAATTATGCATAAGTTATATTAAAAAAAAGCTAAAAAAAATAATGATCGTAAATTAAATATATTTATTAATTTTGTTGCATTTAAAAGTAGATCAAAACTACTTTCTTTAATAAATATTTTTAAAGAGTTTATTAACAAACAATATTTAGAAAAAAAAATCAATTATCTAACATCTTATTTTTTGTAAACCGAACAATAACAATATACCTTCAAACAGCGAAAACAATCACCTCCTAAAAAAGGTGGAAGTTCAAAGAAACTTTCCGATAGAATTGAATAAGATATAATATTTATGTTGCCTAAACGCAATCGAATTCTTGTGCATATATTGATGCCAAAGACGGTGATGTTGTGCGCGTTCTGGGTCTACCCTGATGGGGCTGGTGTACCAGTCGCCGTACGTGGCGTTTTCGTCTTACTAGTAGTTTACTTGTTGTTGTTGTTGTCGTATACAAGACACTGACATTGTGGTGTGGTTTCCTTGATTTTGAATTAATCAGCGGACGACCTATGATGAACGGTTCATAGAATAATCATAATTTAATTCAATCTTTTTTTTTCCCTGCTTTTTTTTTCTGTAAAGAAAATATATAAGAGAAGGACAACAGCATGTATTGTTCCAGCCTCTCTATCTCTTCAGGTACTTATTCCGTGCAAAAACCCTAAAACCATTTGCTTTTGCATATACAATTTTGGTTAGTTCTTCAAATTCTGAGTACATCTGTTTGGTTCACACGTCATGTTAGTTTATGTGAAGTTTGGAACCGTCTAAAGTGAATGAATACTGTATTATTTGCCATCACAGTGACTGTCACACGGCCTAACTCCACTTTAATTTTTAGTTCAATTAAAATTTTCACACACACACACGAGTCACAATAATATTTATAAGAATTATTTTTTTTTGCCTAAAACTCATTGTTAAAAAAAAATAAAACAAAAGAAACGAGGATATTTAGGATAAAAAAATCCATTCTAGATTGAAGCAAAACTTCTTTATCGACGCTTCGTTAATTTCAATTCAAATATTCAAATTAAAAAATAAAATGAAATTTAAAAAAAAAAAAGTTATGAAAAATTCAAAAGTAGGTGCGTGGCAATTTCGTTAACATCAACGAAATCGGCCTCCGATCTGATCAAGAGGGAAAGAAGCCCACGCTCTCTCTCTCGATCTGTTTGGCAAGTCTACACATCTTCATTACCATTTCTACCAAGTCACCACAGCAAGTTCTTGTTCACCCAAGCTAGGGTTTATTGTGGTGGCGGTGGCGGTGGCGGTGGTGGTGATAGCGGAGAGATGGGGCAGCAATCGTTGATCTACAGCTTCGTGGCTCGTGGGACAGTAATGTTGGCTGAGTTCACGGAGTTCAGTGGGAACTTCACCAGCATAGCTTCTCAGTGCCTCCAGAAACTTCCGGCCACCAACAATAAGTTCACCTACAATTGCGATGGCCACACCTTCAACTACCTCGTCGACAACGGCTACAGTATCTCCTCTCTCTCTCTCTCTATCTCTCTCTTATTTGCGTTTTTAGCTCTTTCTGTGTTCGGATCTAAGATTCGGCGTCTCGTGTACGCCCTGATCTGCTCGCGATGGCTATGCTTTTGGTTTTTTCACGTTTCTGATGACGATAGGTTGAATATGTTGGGACTTTGACTATATCTAGCTTGATAGATTGTAAAGGATTTAGAAATTGATTGATAACCGCTGCTTCAGATTGCGTTGACGGACTTCACAAATTATTCTATTGATCTGACTTCTGTTTTATTTATATATATGGTCTGTTGTAGTGTGTTTGGAGAAGGTTAACGATAAAGATAGAAAGAGCAGTGAAGCGCTCACTTAATAGCTGTTGTTTAGTAATCGGATTTGGAGCGTTCAAAAATTGTTTGCCGATCTGACATTGAAGTTTAAGAGATATAAATAGAGACTTTTTGCGCTGTAACACACAAATTAATGGTAATTAAATTGCATTGAGTTATGGAATATAACCAGTGGCCATAAGTAGTAAGTAACAAGCCTTAGGTCGTTCAATGTCAAAAGTATATTTCTTCCTAATGGTATATTTAGTGACATTTTTTTTTTTGTTTCCTCTTAAACCTTGATTGGACATGGAGATGGTATTTTCTGTGTACTTTAGGTTTTTGGAGTTTTGTGAAATGTGTGTTTATGTACCATGTGCCATGAAAAAGCAAGCTTTTCACTGTTGTTGATTTCTCAAATTAGGTTTCTTGCATAACATCGGGAAGAGGAAGCTCTGTCTTTGTTTTGTTGTTGCTCAAATTCATTTGGAATTTAGTTTCTCTTTAATTGACATATTTGTCTTGGTCAATGTAACCCTTATTATGGGATGACTGGAAAAGGATGAATCTAGATAATATATTAATGATGGAAAGAAGTATGTGTTTTGCTTTTTTTGGTAAAGCAATTATTAGTAATGCTGTTCATTTATTAGAACTGTATGCTTCAATGCTTGAATAGTAGTTTCCTTTTGAACTTTGCTGGAACTGGAAGTTGCCATAGTCCTGGCTGAGCCAACTGCATCTTGTGGATTGTGCATGCAGCTTATTGTGTGGTTGCAGTGGAGTCTGTTGGCCGACAGATTCCACTTGCCTTCCTGGAGCGAGTCAAGGAGGATTTTACCAAGAGATATGGTGGAGGAAAGGCTGCAACAGCAGCTGCTAATAGCTTGAACAAGGAATTTGGGTAATTTTTTTAATGTATTAGCTGGTGGAACATAGAATGCTTAATCCTATGATATATATTAATATTGCGAATTAATTTTTGTAAATGTAGACCCAAGTTGAAGGAGCAGATGCAATATTGTGTTGACCACCCAGAGGAGGTCAGCAAGCTGGCTAAAGTTAAGGCCCAGGTCTCAGAAGTCAAAGGAGTTATGATGGAAAACATAGAGAAGGCAAGTTACCTCAAATAATCTTGAAGAACAATGACCATGAAAAGAAAATTTTCTGTCTTTAGTTGTTCCTTTTAGTCGGGAAATATCTTTTTTGTATGTTAGTAATTAGCTAGGGTTCATTTGAGGTTTAAGTGCGGGGCTGTCCAATTGCTAATAAAGTTCCCTCTGCAGGTTCTTGACCGTGGAGAGAAGATTGAGCTTTTGGTGGACAAGACAGAAAATCTCCATTCCCAAGTAAGTGGTTGACCATTAGTTTATATTCTATGAGATAGCTACAGTGATTTTCTTTTGTATCTAACTGGGAGCGGATTGTAATTTCCAATATGAGGTAGGCATATTATGGTTTGCTAATGTTTGGGTGAATCAGACTTCCACGTTATTGACACTGTACACTGGTTAAGGCAGCTTGTCCATTATTTTGCCTTGCAGGCACAAGATTTTAGGCAGCAGGGCACCAAGATGAGGAGGAAGATGTGGCTGCAGAACATGAAGGTGAAGCTGATTGTGCTGAGTATCTTGATTGCCTTGATTCTCATCATTGTATTGTCTGTTTGCAATGGCTTTAAATGTGGTCAGTAGTCTTTCTGATGATGGTTTACCCATACCTTTTTAGGAGGTAACATGCGCCGCTCTCTGCTATAGTTTATATATGACAAGACTGCTTGTATAGTTTGTACGTTGGAAATATTTTTTTGATACTGGCTATTGATGTGTGGAAGCTTGCCATTCTTTTGTTTTGAATTGTTTGATTCCTTGTGCCTCGACTGATAAAGAACATGAACATCGTAAAAATCTCGGGCCATACAGTGGCATGGCAGAGATTGGGTTTTACCTATTTCAAGTGCACACATATTTTTCGTTGAGTTTACGGTGTGAAAGCACCTGTTGTTAGTCACCATCTTTGCCCTGTTGGTATACGGAGAGAAAAGGTTGCTTAAACGTGCCTTTTGACAGCTCTCACTTTTGAGAGTCATGTTTTCTTGTTCCACTGTGCTGATTTGTTTTTAACCTGTATTTCGGTGTCCCAGTTCTGATTACTGTCCTTGACATGCGTTCTTTTTCCTCTTGATTGTGAACGAAGATTGGTTTGGTAATCTTTGCCCATTGGCCTAGAGTTGAAGGTATAAAAGACTCATTATTGGATTTAAGCTTATTGAATAGACTTGCAACCTAACTCTACCAATTATTGTTATAACTTTCGATCAGTCTCCTGTGCGATTGTGATTACGTTGCCTTGGGTTGGTTGGATAATCCAAAGAATTACTGTCAAGAAACCGTTGGAGATGACTCCGGACGTTAGCCATGAAATTGAAAGGGAAGTGGGTAAGCGTTATATTAACTGGAATTTTGTTAAATACCCGCAAAAGTGTCAATGGAAACGGTTTTAACCATGAATTTATGGAAACAAGGGCGACATAAACATACTTTGTCACGAGAATCGTAGCTCATGTTGTCTGGTTAAGCTTTCAAAATATACTAGTGATGGTAAGAACAGGGCGGGTGCAGCATAAAATTGCTGCTGCCACCACAAACATCTTGCATTGAAGCGTGGACAAGATAATCGTTTAAGTTTCACTGTTACTGGAACAGGATGGGATATTATAAAAGTGCCAAGTGGTTTATTCACTGGCTGCGGCTGCAATTAGATCAACCACTAAATTTCCAAGTTTTGTAAAACGAAACATTCAAATTTCAATTTCAATGTTATCTATCAGCCTTACTTTCCCAAACCAGGCGGCAACACAGAACACAACAGGGCCCTTGATCTCATCAACCGCTCCCAAACTTTTTTGTTCTACAATCTGATGGCAAGAAGCAACACTTGCATTTTAGACACTGATAAATGCTTAGATTCCAGAGACCGCAGATAGACACCAATCGAATACAACATATGTCCACTATATCTAAACAAAAAAGTTAGGAAGAAACACAGAACATTGATACAAAATTCATCGTGATTATTAATTACAGATGATTATTATGTATAAAAAATATACTCATTATAATTAGTCGATGATGATGATGGGACAATGTTCATTCTGTTCATATTCTTAATAGAACTCCTATGAAAAACGTGACCAAGACCTGAATATCATAAATTAACAGTTCCCTTTTATTTTATGACAACAACGGTAACTTTTTAGACAGGCAAGTAGCAGCACTTAATCTGAGAAGCATTCTAACTTCTTTCTAATGTTCCAACCAACCAGAACTAGGAAGAATCTGCACATTTGAAAATCTGCTGTAATTAGTATATTTTTATACTTGAATGACAAGGTTTAAAACTTCGATAAAAAAATGTCTCAATTTGGGATTCACCTCATATTTCATATTTTTAAGAATCATCACTACGTCTATATGTCTTAAGTCAGTTCAGTCTTCTTCCAATTAAGATTCACTACAACAAGAAATCCCTAATCTCAGATTCACTCAAAGATAAAATTATGCAGCAATTCAAGACAATGATAATAATAAAACATTCAAAAACTGCGAAGACAACAATGAATAGCACGACTACTCAACTTTTTTCTCACCTCGGCATAATCAACTTTTCCTCCAGCTTCAGTTATCTCTTGGATGACCATGTCTCTCAGCTTTCTACAATCTACATGGCCCTCTTTTGCAGATGACTTGGCTTTAAACAATGACCTGCTTATGGACAGAGCCTGCAAAGATGCAGTAAAGAGATTAAGCTTGTCCATAGATAATTTTATCGACAGGAAACAAGGATGACACGTTCCCTCTAAATTCAAAACTGACTTCGTTTTCCTAACAAGGTACGGAACAAAAGTCAAACAGGTTATATCAATTGAAAGAATATAGTTTGAAGAGATACCTTTTCCCTCTCTTGATCAGGGAGGAGTGCATTCCGTGAACTCATCGCAAGGCCATTATTTTCACGAACAATTTCAGAACCTATTATTTCAATCGAAAAGTCAAGGTCTCGAACCTGCATTTCAATAGACCAGTTAATCATCTGCCACCATTTCAACACAAACGATTCCTCTGAACCTAGCCGAACAAGCAACCCAAACGGAAGATTTGAGACTGTTTCTGTGAAAAAGCAAAATTTCAATTGTTCAAGTTACGAACTACCAGCTACTAAACTTATAAACTTTACAACAGAAGTAACCAGCAAAACTGCAATTCCATCTCTGGGCAATATAATCATGTGAAAGTATGATCAGTAAATGCATCCATGCTTCAATTTGATTCGAGAGCACATGGCGACAGCTTCTATTTTTGTCAAGATGGAGGTAATGTGAAACGAAATCTCACCATTCGCTGAATGATTCTCCATTGCTGGTAATCCTTCTTCCCAAAAACAGCAACATCAGGCTCCACAATATTAAACAACTTGGCGACGACAGTGGCAACTCCTCTAAAGAAGACAGGTCTGCTATTCCCGCACAAACCCTTCTCCAATCTCTCCACCCTCACCCATGTCTCGTGCTCCATACCCTTCTCCTCCACACATGACACCACCCCTTTTCCCTCCAAATTACAATTCCCATTATCAATATTGTCGCCAACATTTTTATCATTATTCTTTTTCCTCTGGTGAGTTCCGTAGTCATAGAGATTACAAGGGTTGAAAACGGCGTCCACACCACCAGGAACAGACATGAGCTTGAAGATATCACCCGGGAAGTCAGAAGGGTATGTAGAGAGATCCTCGGAGGGAGAGAACTGACCTGGGTTCACGTAGATTGAGACTACCGTGACATCAGCGTGCTTGTGAGCCTCTTTGACCAGTGCTAAGTGGCCTGCATGGAGATAACCCATGGTGGGTACTAAAGCAATGGTCTTGCCCTTTGATCGCATGGCCCTTGACCAATTCCTCATCCGGTCTTTCCCTGTTATTATCTCCGGCTCTCTTGCTACCTCCATTTTTTTTTTTTCCTTCTCTTTCAGAAGGAACCTAACAATGGAAATGAAATGAAAAAGAAGATGGATCTGATGGTGAGAATGGAGGCAGTTGGAAAAGTGTAGGAAAGAGAAAAACGGGTATGGAAAATGATGTGGCGGCTTGATGAACGGAGACCAGGCCCGAGAGGCAAGCTCGCGATATTTCCGTAATCGCGCAAGACTCCAGTGAAATTTTAACGCGTGGATTTCACGCGATTCTTTGGAAAATAATAAATAAATAAATAAATATATATATATATATATATATATATATATATATATATATATATATATATATATATATATATATATATTTTAAATTTTATTTTTGGATTAGTTTTTGGTTTGGCTTTACAAAATCTGAAACATGATTCGGACCATGTGTCGGCATTCCTACGCATGCGTCGCTTTAATGTTTTCATTTTTTGTCTTGTTTTCTCTTTTATTCTTTTCCTTCCTTTCTGTTGACTTTTTACTTTTTCTTTTTTTATATCGCCAAAAAGATGTCACCCATCGTTTGTGCAAACTGAGATTGCTGTGGGTCGACATTAGGATTGGCTGTGGTTATTCTTGTTTAATTTTTTATAACAAAATTTATTATTATTTAAATAATATTACATTCAAATAATTTTTTTGTATTTGATTTGGGTGTTCGGCCTTATTTTAATATTAATAAATTTAAAATTTTTGTATAATATTTTTTTTCAAAGCAAATTGTAACGTAAAAAATTGAATTTTAATTAATGTAAAAAAAAATATACATACATTAACTAACAGTTAATTTTTTTTTTTCTTTCAATCTTTAGTTTTTGTTTTTTTTTTTTTGTTTTTGGCCAGATGATATTTACCGATAATAATGGTGCCTCTTCATTTCACTCATTCCGATTTTTCTTTGTAAAATTCTTTTTCCCCTCTATTTGTACCCTTTTATCGGTTTCTTTGATGTAGTGCTTGCAATTTAGGATACATCTCCAGATATAGACATGCAAGATGGTATAAGAAACTGCAGTTTTAACACACCGTCCACCCCCTTTACATCCCCAAATTTTTTTTGATTGGGTAACATATAATTTGTATATTATATATATATATGTGTACGGATAGAGCAATGTTTTCATTCCTCGAGAGACGTGCCGGCTTGGTTAATGGCTGAGAAGATGCTTGCTTCTGTAATTTATTTTTTTTTTTGGTTTTTTTTGCTGCATTTTCTTCTTCTTATTTTTATGTGCTTTTCCCATCTCTCTCTAAGGACCCCAAATAAGAGCGCGTATTTTTGCAAGACTAGAGGCGCAGCCATTTGAAACAAAGGTGTTCTCCAGTCTTGAATTGCCATCACAATTCTCATTAATCTTGGCCAATCTGTTTACAAGGGCGGCGAGCAGACCACGCATGTGAGAAATGCTCAGCTTCTCTTGACTTTTGTCCATCTTACTGCCGTTGTAATTGTTTTTCTGTTCTTTTGCTTGGTGTGTCGTGAAGGCTGTGTTAAGAAAGTTCTTGCAGTACTGGGGCAGAGCGGTCAAAACCCCACCGATGCGAAAAAAATTAAAAGAAAAAAAAACTTCTAATATTGGATAATTATGTTTTAAGGGATTTTAAATGATATTAATTTATTTTCATTATGGTGCGTTTCAGTGAAATAACTGCCTAAACATATTTTTTCTGATCCAAACTTTTTTTTTATTTTTCTGAGTCTTCTATTTGCCTAGAAGAACACAACTATTGGAAAAATCGGAATTTTAGTTGTGGGCGACACCTCCTCTTACTTTTGTGCAATATGCTGATCTAGTTTTTCTCTACTTTCTTGCCGTGTGACCCACGAAATTGCCTATGATTTTTTCAACCGATATTTTGATATAGAAGGATCCCCTTATTTCTTCACCGTGTATTCTTGCGTGGTACTGGAGAAGGGTGATCAAAACCTCGTCACAGTCTGTAGTACTTATGATGTTAAAAAAAAAAAAAAAACATGCCCACACTATTTAAGGAGTTCACTGCTATGGTCCACTCTGCATATGCATCTCTCACTAGGGTATATTCAATTCTGATGCAAACAAAACTGGCCTCTAATGGGCACGAAAAGAAAAGTTGTATTAATAAGAAATGAATTAATTATCCCTTCTTTCAAATAATGAATTATATTTTATATATGGTAAAAATATGATAAATTCCTCCAGATGAAATTAATTATGATTTTAACGATGGAGGAAAACTTATGGTTCCAAAGTCACGGCAAGGCAAGAAAGCGAGTTGTGGGTCATTAACCTGCTATTACCCTTGGGTCCATGACCCCACCCTCCCTGCCTGCGGACATTAGAATTAGTTCTGATACCACATCTCAACAACGAAATGGTCTTATTCGGAATGAAATTCGTTAAATTTGCTACGTTTAAATATGATTTTAATGAAATTCGTTAAAACATCCCTGAAGTTTCACAAATTATTCGATACCAATCCTTACATAATTTTAGTTCACTTTCGCTCATACAGTTTTTTAATTTTTTCAATTATATCTAATTTTGAATAGAATTCGTCAAATCTACTAAATGTTGCCTCACAAATTCCCTGACATATTTTATTATCATACATGTCACGCACCCCTTACGACATGTCAATGTTCGTATTTTGCGATATATTTTAACAAGACTTAAATAATAATTAAAAAAATAAGAAATCATAGGAAAATGAAAGAAGGAAATAGCAAGCAACTCACCAGCATCACCGAGAACGCGAGAAGCAATAGATCGTCATCTCTCAAGGCGAAATCAAACCCTAGCTACACCATTAATGCCTGCTGTCAAGTTTAACGAAGCCTCATTTGTACAGACAGTCGCCAAAGATCACGAGGAGATCAAAGTGAAGTCAGTGAAGGCTAAGCAGATCAATGGTTCAGGGGTTTTCAACGGTGAAGATCGACCTTCTCACCGCCGATCCTTTTCGATCCGCAGTACCTAGCGGAGCTTCCATCGGAATCAATGAGGCGTTTGGACCTTAAAGATCGAAGCGAGCATTTTTTATCGGCAAAGGAATAAAGAAATAAGAGTGATGGTGGCGGGGGCGAGGGGGGTTTTGCTGGTCGGCGGTTTTTCCGAGTTTTAGTTTCTATATAAAATTGCAAATTGAGAATTTTTAGGAATTAGTTTTTCCTCTTCTAGTTTTTCTTTTTCCCCTCTAATTTTTGGTTTGCATAACCGCACATCTGGGCTTTGACGTCATATTTATTTTAAATTGTACAATAAAAAAACCCAATGTGCTCTTTAATTGTCTTTCTATGTTTTTACTGGAAAATTATTGCGATACTAAAATTTCATATTAATTTTATAGAATCGCAGTTTTTGCCCATCTTTATCTAATTTTCCACAATTTAAAATTATATCGTACATAATCTTCACTTGATTGTCGTAACAAGCACGTTGCGCACACGGGAATGGATGATTTGACCAATTCTTTTAATTTAAAATAAATAAATAAAATCATTTCTCCTTTGCGTCCGTCGCTGGCGTTACTTCTCATCCAAATAGCCATTGCAAAAAGACCATTAAAACAGCCAGGAAGTATTTGTCATCGGGTCATTAGGACTCGTTTTCTTCCAAATCAAGATTGTTTCCTAACGTATGGTGCCGAATCGGTTATTACTCTATTGTGTCTTAATAGACGAAAATGAATGAATGTCCAGTGGATGATTTGGTCGTCTATGCTCTGCAGAGCCAGCCCATAAGACCCATAAAGCACCACTCGTGAGTCGTAAGCAAGTGACAAACTCGGCCCATATGCCCGTTGCCAATGAGCAAATGCCTCGAAAATATCTTTTATGAGAAGAGAGAGCCAGATGCAACACTTGATCTCGAGTGGTCAATAGTCTCCTAGGGAACAGTGAGTGTGTTTACGTGTTGAGGATGGTCAGTTTCTACTTAGAAGGAAATATTTCATCTTCGCAGAATGGGTCCCTCCAACCATATGCTTGACGATAAATCTCTAGTTTTTTTTTTCTTTTTTTGGATTTTTAGTATTTAAACTGCGTACTAACTACTCAGAAGATAATTTATTGATAAGGTAAGAGGCATAGACATAGAGTTGTTTTTCGAATAATCAGCCGCAGAGTTATGTTAATAAAAATCCAAACATGTACACTATCGGCATTTAAAATTTTGTAGTCTTTTAACCGAATGAATAGAATACCACTTGGTAACAAATAGAAAGAGGAAAGGCGTTTGAACGAATAAACACATATCAATATGAAAAGATGGTACGAGGTAACAAGATATGGACATGGAGATAGAAACCATCGGGGGCAAATTACAGCAATCGTAAATGTCCTCTTGCTATTAGGCTAAATGCAAAAACGAATAAAACAACCTTGCCCACGTCCATAAGATTTAAGAAAATTTAACATAAAACCAACAGCCGAAATCATAAGCTATATTTCACGCCATTGAAAACAGTATTGGATAGAATTCAGCCCACTGGCCAAGGCAAGCATTTAGCTAAAGCAAAAGGAACCTACTCCATTAAGACTGTCTGACACCACCCCTTGAACGACCACCCATTCCTCCTCGGCCACGACCATAGCCCCTTGCCCCACCACCTCTGCCTCTTTCATAGCCGGTACCTGAAGATGATAGAACAAGCATTCAGCATTTTAGCCTAACATTTGATTTGCAGGCTTCCCCACATTGAATAGACATTAATGAATGCAACAAATTGTACTCAATTTGACTGAATAGGAAGCATGCCCATCACAATGGACATCAATAAATTCACTCCACTATCAGAGTGTGAGTATTAAATTCAGTCAACAGATTAATCCCAGATAAAAAATTGTTTATCAAAATAAAACCAAAATATTAACCAGTCATGTTAAGGCAGGAATTAATGTGTTTCCTTCAATGTTTCTGCAAACTTACCATGATAACCCCAACTTCTGCCTCTCCCACCGCGTCCCCAATTTGAATAACCACCATTATCTATCAGAAAACACGTAAGTAAGAAGCAGATTTCATTCTGTAGACAATATAATCTGCGCAATAAGTTGTTCAAATTTATACCTTGGTAATTTCCCTGATAATTTCCATATCCATATCCCCCACCTCTACCCCAATTTTGCCCTCTTCCTCTACCACGACCACGTCCTCGGCCATATGAATCTAACCAGCAGCAGACAAAATAAGTTTTCAGTAAAGCTGAAACTTTTGTACTGCAGAATACCAACCATAGTTGTGATTACCTCCATAACCCATGTTGTAAGGTGCACGCACTGGTCTCTGTTGCAGCTGTCGCTGGTACTGTTGCTTTGGATGTTCCATGGAATGTGGGGCTTGGTACCTGGATAGAATAGATTCACTAGGATTCTAAAACAGCAAAAGCAGAAAGACCATGCCATTTATGCATAACAGGATTTCGTTGTCACAGCCATTAGAAAATCATATGAGTGCTATGCAATTAAAAGGAACCTGATCAACTGCAAACTTTAACAAATATCCAAATTGGCATTGCAACACTCCAAAACAGGAAAATCTTTAACAGACTGAAGGGCCATCCCAGTCTATTGGCTTCCAAGATACTCAACAAGAATAGTCCATGTAACTTACCCAGGAGAACTTTTGTTGAGCTCTCTAAAAGAAAGGGTGATGGCAATCATTGAGACTTGGCGAGTCTGTTCCACGCTGCATTAGAAAATAAGGCCCACATGTTAAGGTGATTGTGACCCCCATGCACTAAAGGGAAACAGCTTTCAATGTGTTTTTCTTTTTTTTTTTTGGCCAGGGGAGGGGGTGAGGTTGGTGTTGGGGAGAGTAATAAACAGATTCTAGAAACTCACGGTACAAGGCCCTCTTCAATGGGTTCCCAAACATCAGTTATGCTCACTGAACTGATAGCTGTTTCTTGATGCAGCCGGGGATTCCTCCTCTGTGTGGATGCAAAGGCTTGATTTCATCATTGAAATGTAGAAAATAGGGGGAGGGGGTGGACAATTAGGAGTGACAGGGAATGGTATCCAAAATACCTCTTTGAAAGCCATACAAACCTTTATACTCTCTGCAACAGAGACAGTCTTGCTTATTGCTTGTCCCATTGCTTTCAAGACAATCTCTTTCACATGTTTGTCCTCCAAAACATAACAAAAAGTTGGTACAAGCAAAGTCAAGATCTTCTCTCTCTCTCTCTCTCTCTCTTTTTTTTTTTTTGGGGGGGTGGGGGAGGAAGCAACACATAATTCTAATATTTATGAAAATGCAACTAGAAATTAAAAACAGGTAACAGAAGAAGGTGAAGATACTCTAAAAACAGTTAGGAGACAAGCAAAAATAAAGAGCAGATGTCATATAGACACCATAGACTGATGTAATAGCTAAATTCATTAACAGCCATGAAGCACAAACACAAATTTAAATTGAAAAAATCATGCACCAGGTTGAAAGAACTCCACATGAATAATACACATTATGGATGAGATGACTGTGACAATAATTGCTTCCATCTTAAAGATCAATCCAAGATGTTTCTTTTAAATGATATAGCATCAACTCTTATTTTCACTGTACACTAAACTATCAATAAAGAGTAATATAATAGAGAAAATTTTTAATTTGGCACAGTAAGCATCCATGCATAAAGAAGACATATGCTGGAATAGCATCTTCAGTTTCAGCATTGAACAAGCTTATTCAAGCAAAAGTAAAAGAACAAACTTAAAATACCAGTATATTCAAGTAACCAACTTATATAGCAAAACTTTTTGGGTCCACGGAAAAAAAGAGGGCCATATATAACAAAACAATGCCCACAATAACAGAACTAATAAACATACAATTCATTGCAAGTTAAAATTACATATTTACCTGCACAACTTCAAGAACTTTACATGTCTCTCATGAGATTATTTTATACTGGATAAAACGAATCATACTTTTCAAATTGACTAAAAAATTAACAAGTTAGTATCAACTAATCTCTCTTTGTATCTTCCACAGCTGTTTATCTCTCATCTTCAGTTTCTCAACTCATTGGATCCTGATCTTAAAGCTAATGGCTTATAATAAAGGAACATAAAATACCTAAAGGACAAAACTAGAAAATTTCATGGGACAATGCAGCTACAAAAGAAATTTGCTTATTTGACAGTGGGTATCATTTAAAAGCACACATAGCAACTTTACCCGCTAAAGAGCGAACCCCAATGAATGAATTAACTAGACAAAAATACCACCCAATAGACCCAACAAAAGAGACCAGAAAACAAAAAGCTACAAAACAACAAATTCACCACAGGCCAGAAAAATATATCAAAGCATACACACAGAATAACCGTTAAAGAAGAACCAAACATAATATTACGAATAACTAAGCACCCAAAAAATAATCAAAACCCACCACAAGTATGCAGATATCAAAAACCCTAGAAATATAACAAAGCACAAATTGTTAGCCGCAGCAGAACCTTTTCTCCAATCAATCACGGCTAATAAAAAAAAGAAAAGCCTATAAAAACCAAGCCAACCATAAACCCTCTTTTTTTTTTTTTTTTGTAACCTGACACATGCAACCATATCTCTCACTATACTGGGGACCGCGAAAGCAACTGAAGGAGAAAGGCAAAGAGGTAGAAGGATCGTTACCTGGAGAAGGGAGGTAGCATAGCTGATGTAGTTTCGGATAGGACCACCGGAGGTGATACGGATCTCGTTTTCGTTTATCGGCGACTCGGGCTTCGGTTTTTCGACCCGGGTGTACCTATCCATTGGTTTCTCTCTCTTCGGTTCTAGATTTGTCTAGAGAGAGAAAATGATGCACACAGCAGAGCAGTAGAGAGAGAGAGAAAAGAGAGAGAGAGGAACAGAGGGAAAACGCTTTAAAACCCTAGACAGCAGAAAATAAAATAAGAAGCAATGCGATAATTGTGAAATTAAATGTGCTTAAACCTCCAAATCTCGCGCTTCCCAGCCCGTTTAACAGCCCCAACGCTCTCGTTGTTTTATAGGTATGGTAAATTCGGTTAGTCGCTGATTGCAGGGTAAAGACATATTTGACGGCCACGATTCATACGTGGAAGTCACGTAAAGAGAGGACTGGCCAGAGGTGGTGCTTCGACGCACACGATTGATTCGCAGTTAAGAGAGCGCGTGGCCTTCCATGTGCTTTTGCCTTGGGGGCAAAGGAAAGACGATTTTATTTTGCGTGAAGGTCAGTAGGAATGGAAAAAGACCTGAATGGGCCCTAGTCCATATCTAACACTTTCGGATCCACAAACCAATGCTCGCCAAGAATTTACAAAAATTTTGAATCAAGCGAGCCCGGGACAGCCCTTCAATGTAAGGTGAGTGAAATTAAAACCCTTTCGAGAAAATTTCCCAAGTCTTCGAATTCAGCAACATTGCACGGCCAATGGGCTGGCTTTTTTACCCCTCCCTTTTTTAACATGACATTGAAGTTACCAGTCACGGGCAACCAAAAACCTGGTCAGATGGCAAATGGGCAAATGTTTCCTTTCCCTCAGAATTAGGAACACCATCTTGGGAACATGATTAACCCACAATGTCAGCCACAAGATTCCCATTACCAATGTCCCGTATACAGAACAAGCCTGGAGAAAGGTTCTAGAATGGTAATTAGATGCATGCGGGCAAATGCAGCAAGGCAGGTCATTCTTTGGGAAAAAAACATAAAATGAAAAAGAACAAGTATGATAGCATGCACTTGAATGGCAAAATCTATGAGTAAATTAAAGCAATTCAAAGACAAGAAATCACATAAG
Organism: Ceriops zippeliana; assembly: GCA_037897445.1. Taxonomy (NCBI): domain Eukaryota; kingdom Viridiplantae; phylum Streptophyta; class Magnoliopsida; order Malpighiales; family Rhizophoraceae; genus Ceriops; species Ceriops zippeliana. The sequence goes on along the minus strand of JBAPLH010000104.1, from coordinate 3,006,699 downwards.
ATAACCTGTTTGTTCCTTCACTGGAGAGCCTCTCTCATTAGGGGAGAATAAGCATTGTCAAATGAAAAATGGGGAAGCGCATATAATTAAGTAAAATGCAAGAACCAGTCCCGGTTACCAACAAAATTACAAAACAAAAACCTAGGCTATAATGTGAATTTTAGGAACAATACACACACCATTTGACCATATAATACATGCTAGACAATGGCTGCTATTAATTTCAATTCAATCACAAACGGCTGCTATTGTACAGACGCCCATGTAGGAGCAGTCTTGAAAGGATTAATGGATTAAAAAAAGACACGAAACATGAAAGCAGCCGTCCTGCTATTTTCTTTTAACCCCTTTCAGCAACTTTTGTGGGAAATGCTCAATGAAAGCCACTCTACTTGTCAAAATGAGCGGAGGGTCTTCAACTGTAAAGAAATTGAAATGCTATGGGGCTACACTATCACATGAGACATGGAGAGGGAGAGAGAGAGAGAGAGAGAGAGAGAGAGAGAACATCAGACACACCATATACACTCCAACAACCACAGTAGAAATCATAATGTGCCATATGCAATTCCAATTAAAATACAAATGTTTCTAGAACCAAAGAGAGTTTGTAAACCCATCATCTGCTGTTTTCTTCTAATACTAGCTTTGCACTGTACAACAACCAAACAAGGTTGGGACAGAAGATAATGTCAACAAGGAAACCATTTTTCCAGCTCAAAGATTGCTCCAAATCCCAGAGATTCTTTTACATCTTGATTCTTAATCAGCATGATGATCCTAACTTTAAATGCTTAATCCACACATTACTGGAACAATAATGGTAAGATACCAATTGGGTTAGCAAATGGCAATCCACAAACAATGAAGGCATGTCAGGAAACCAGAGATTTACCAGAAATGCTCCCTTGCTCCTCATGACTGATCATCAGACCTGGATCGATTCAAACGCCTGCGCCTTCTCGGGATTGGATATGCATCTTCACTGGCATCACTTAATATGTGCAAGTCATTTTCATCGTCGTCGTCATCATCATGAATACCCAACAAATTCTCACCCCAAAGAAACCGTCGCTCAGGTAAAGGCCCTGCTGGTCGGCGATGCCTCGTCCAAGCCCTTGACCTGGCCCTTTGTTCAGCTACACCATCAATTGAGCCAACCATCTGAAACAAGAACAAAGTAGTCAACCATGGTGCATTGACTTCACCTGTCCCACTTTCCCTTTCAGCCAACATCCTATCTCCATCCTCAATGGCATAGTCCCCAATAACAACAGCACCAGGCATGGCTGAACGAATAGCACTGACAATGTCACCGTAGTCTCTCTGCCGCTCAAGGCATCTCCAGGCTTGTTCCCTTGATGGATCAATCTCTGAGGGTCGAGTTGTTGGGTGAACCCTCCTAGCATGCCTACGCAATTCCTGATAGTTACCTAAAAAAGAGCAGGATTCCCTGGAGCAACTTCGCTTCTTCAAATTCAAATATTGTCTGACATCTTCTACAACCTCCCAGCCTAATATGGTCCCACGGCAAAGAGGACATTTCAGGCTCATCCCCGCTTCTGATGAGTTCCCCATATCAGGGCCCTCAAGCCCAATTATTTCACGAAAAGTTTCAGAATCACCTGCTTCCAAAATGCTTTCTCCTTGTGTTTCCAGCTGCCTATTAGGACCATGGTTAAGATTTTCTATAGGCCCTTCAGGCATTCTCGTGGAGTTTTGATTGTTGTTTCCACTTACATAGTCATTTTCATTATCTTCAATCATGTGATTTCTTATGGTCAAGCTTGTGTCAGAATTATTATTAGGTCTAAATGAATTGACAGGTAAAGAACCTGGTAAGTTTGTCCTGCCTTTAGAATTGTCCCTCATTTTTCTAAAGCGATCTAGGCAATTTGAATGCCTGTAACTTGTATCACAAATGTAAGATCGACAACCCTTCTCATGTGAGCTGCACAGTAGGAGAACAGCATTATGTGGATGGTCCATGCAGATAGGACATGAGACTTCATCCAATACTTTGTGAAGGGCACAAATATCTGAATCAGAATAAAGTCTTCGTTTTACACCGGCCATCTCGGATGCACTGTAATAAAGTTGCTCAACACGAACCATTAGGATGCAGTACTTATCAACACTTTTTGGCAGTATTTACATGCCAGTAAATGAATGCTATTTAAATCCAACATTTATGGTTACATCACCTAATTTCTAATGATTTTAAGCATGCTAGGCAATAGTTCACAAACATGTAGAACTTAGAAACAATTACAATTAACTGCATTTATACTCACCAATAGAAGGAGCACTAAAGAAATTCCCCACAGGAAGCTTTGAAGCACTACTTGTGTAACCGATTGAAAACTAGAGACTGATTAATGGAAATGAGAAATTCACAAAGCAAGCAATCCTACAACACTCTCAAATAATGTTGTAATTCTTAGTTCTTTCAAAGTTGAAGGAATGCAACAGCCTCAATGAATAATTCCATGATTACTTGTTGTGCCACTAAGTTACCAATGAGTCATACAACCTGCAATTGTACCATGGAAAAGAGAGTCACACTTATGGTCACCAACAGTGGAATTCAATAAAGGAGATGCATTAGTCATTAATGAATATTTATCACAGCAATACTAAAAGATGTGATAAGAAAAAGAGCAACAAAAGGCAATGAAGGATATTAGCATGATAGATTTCCTCAAATAAACCATGCCTCAACCCAAGCTAGTAGGAGGAAAAACAATCCAAGAAAAAATATCAATTCAGACTGTGACAGAATGCTCACAATATATAATCACCCAAATACACTCAAAAAAGCAATCAGAAATTACATGTTTGCATATATGATCTTTCCATAGGTAAATGAAAAATCTGTCCACATGAGGATGGCAACCATTGTCAATAGAGAAAATAAAAAGACTGTTAGAACTCATCAAGCATTTAGCAGTAAGAGTAAGTAAACAGAATACTGTTTTTGTACAATGCACAAGCACAAAATACTAGTTAACAACATTAATTTCATCCCCATTTATTGTTGCCATTGTGTTTTGGATCCACGTTACTGCATATCTGTAATTAATTGGAAACGAAACTTGCAGCTCTACACAAAGTCACAAATTACAGTAAATCTCAGCTATTCGCAGCATAATGAATCAAAATTTAGCATATTTTATCCTTATCACAAAAAACTAAGCAAATCCCCAAAACAGCTTTCTCTCCAATTGAGTAATTAAAGAGCCGAATCGCATTCTTTTCTCAATTAAAATCTAAATCACGGCGGATCAAGACTCAATAACGCAAAAGAAAAGCAAACATCACATCAATTTCGCATCCCCCAAATGCAAGGAAACCACTATGCCCCAATCTAAACGAAACCCATCACCGAGCAGCCTAAAAAAACAAAAACAAAAGCTAACTTCGCAAAAAGGACGAACAAAAAAGACACAAGAAAGAATACATCCCAGAGCGAAAAGTGCTCAATTAAGATAAATCTGAGAAAATAAGGTTCAATTAACGCAATTTCAAACAATCAAGCGCCATCATTAAAATTACTCGCGTGCAGAGGCGAGGAATTACAGAAAGGAATTGATCTCGAGAGAGATGTGATCTCTGAAAAGATTGCGTAAAGAACTCGCCCAGAGACGAGAATTGATATTGAAATTGAAAATCAGAGAGAGAGAAATATGAGAGAGAGAGAGAGAGAGGAGGAGGAGAATTAACGTAAGAAAATTGGCAACGAGTGGTTTCCTTTTATATTTATAGGCGATGAAAATGGAATTGGAAAATGAGTTTGAGACGTCTGCGAAGGGTCAAAACGGCGACCACTGGCACTTTTTCTTTTTTTTTGGTTTTTCGATAGAAAACCCTTTTTGAGGAATGAGGAGGAGGCGATTGTAGATTGTTTGACATTCCCCGTGGATGCCTTCATTTATTTGCAGGTGGTGTTTTTGTCCAAAAATTTTAATTCGGAAGACAATTTGATTTGAGGACGGTATCCTCTCTCTCTCTCTCTCTCTTTATTTTTTTCTTCTTGATCAAAGAGAAAAACCAACGGACATGTATAATAACAAAAGGGTAAATTATCTAGAAACTATTAAGCATGAATGGGTACAAAATATTTTTAAATTAATTTAATAGATAAATAAAAATAAAAATAAAAATAATATATATTAAATACTTTTAATTTCTATATCAATTATTTTTATATGTGTCCAATATTTTTAAATTATATATTTTTAGATACTATTAATTAATGTGTTTTATATAAAAAAATTAAAGGCTTTTTCATTAAAAAAAGATTATAAAAATTTTTCAAAAATATTATAGTAGTTAACAATATAAAATTTTATTTTTTTTTTATTTTTTAAAAATAAAATTTATATAAATAAAAATAATTATTTTATTGTGCGACGAAACAATTGTGCAATCCAAAATTTGCAGTACGACGGCGTAATTGTGTGGCATCTCGGTCGAGCCCCCAACTCTCCACCGCTTCACTCGTTGCCCAAAGGTTGTCTGCCCGGTTGTTAAACTCCATGGCCAACAATCCCTCGCAGCTCCTCCCATCAGGTCCATTTTTCATCTTCTGTTCAATTTTTTCTTTTTTAATCTCTCTTTCTTATTTGCTATAAAGAAAAAGCAGACCAGGAAAACAGAATTTGAAAAAAAAAAAAAAGTAAGAACTGAATTTGGGGCTTTGCTTTTTGGTTTGCTTGGGGGAATTGCAGAGCTAATAGACAGATGCGTAGGGTCGAAAATATGGGTGATAATGAAAGGAGACAAGGAGCTTGTTGGTACTCTCAGGGGATTCGACGTCTACGTCAATATGGTCCTCGAAGACGTCATTGAATAGTATGCAATTCTTTACCCTTTATCTAATTATATCGTTTCCCTTTTCCTTCTTAAAGAGAGAAATTTTTTTTTGTTTTTTGAAATTAGGGTTTAGGGTTTAAGTAATTTGAATGGCCTGCACTAACTTCATTTGGGTGTTCTAATTGACGTGGGTCCATAGAAGGATGGTTTTAGTTTTGTTATAGCTTTATTGGTGATCTTTAAATGTGGATCTGCTTGTTGAGGTATACTTGCGGATTTTGATGGGGTGGAGGCAGGGACTTGAATATTTGCAGAAAACTTAACAAGTTCTTTATAATGGTTTCCTACAATGCAGTTCTAATAATGTGGCGGTGAAATTCTATTATTTAAGCCGTGGATTATCTGCCTAATGAACTGTCACTGGTAGTCAAATTCAGAGCAAGTGAAATTAGACTGGTTTTCGAGACCAGCAAGGACTAGTCAAATGCCTGTCCTCGGTCATTCTGCATTTCCCACAAGGTTTTGGTCTTGATATTCTTGGCCAAAGAGGCGTAGATGTGAGAACAAGGGGACTAGGGATGAAATCAGACTGACTCTTGATTTGGCTGGACCAGCAAGGACTAGTTGAATGCATTTTCTTGGCTGTTCCTTATGTCCCAAGTATTTGGACTTGATATTCTGGTCAGATCGGGATAGATGTGAGGAAAAGGAGATAAGGGGTGGAATCAGGTTGACTCTTTATGCTTTGCAGCCAGCATTCACTAGATGCTTTACACCCACACTTACAATTGTCTTTTCCAGTGTTGACAATAAGTTCTATTAGTTTGTTTCTGAATTCTCTTTATCATCTTGCTCATACATGGATACTGTAGTGAAATCACGTCTGAAGGACGGCGCATAACCAAGCTTGACCAGATATTGCTGAATGGAAACAACATTGCAATTGTAAGTAAATCATTATGATTAGCTTTGATTCAGTTCTACTCCAGTCAAAGTGCAGAAATTTTTTACCTTTCTTTTACCCCATCTACCAAAGAATTCTAGAGCATGTCTGATTGTCCATGCAATATTTTAGGAATCAAAGCTTTTGTGCTTGTGTCCTATGCTTTTGGTTGAAAATTGGAGCATGATAACTGCAAAATGTTTGCCCAGCTTTCATAAAAATCCTGGACTAATGGCTCATTTGAAAAGTTTAAAATACTCAAAGTTATAAAGTTGGTTGTAGGCTGACTGGGTAAGATCTAAGATTCCTTGATGTCCCGAAAATCCTAGACTAGGTTTGAAGTTCCTAAGTTTATTGTGTGTGCTGTAAGCAGACTTTGTGATCTCTGAGCTATTACCTTCCCTCAAATGGCATTGATATGGATGAATTGTAATAATATGTTGGTGTATAATGCAGCTGGTTCCTGGTGGTTCTCCCGATCCAGAATGAAAGAGGGCGGACTCCTGCTTGTTTAGGCTTTATTTTTTATGCAATTGAGGGCATATTACATCCAACCTTTTGTTAAGAGGTTCAGCCCCTAAGAACACCAAATTTTTAGCATCTTTCTCTATGGATACCATGTTTGGGTTTCAATGTACTTTATTACACTGAATCAGATGCTTGTGTTTATTCCAGAGATGGGTCTTATTTGTGTTTCTAGATGGAAGTCTCTAATGTGACCAAAGAAATGATGATTCAATAGAAGTAACATAGCTAATGTGAGTATAGATATTCCAATTTTAGTTCCTACTTGATAGATAGAAGACTGCAATTATGTTGTGTTAGTTATCTTGGAAGTAACAACAGCTGGGGCTGGAATTCATTGAAAATAACCTCATCTATTTCCACGTGGAATTAAAGTGACAGTGTTTGCCGCCTTTTATCTGCCTAAGAAATTATCG